>WHYT01015735.1:37174-115254 GCA_009806455.1 Tetrax tetrax | reverse complement strand
AAAAAATATTCAAGAGAAATACAGCCTGGATTATACCAAGTCATTACAAATATCATAGCAAGGAAGAGCCCTTACTCAACATTAAAACTGCAAACTCCTCCCCACATTGTATTTTCAAATATCAAGATTGATAGAGACAATGAGACAATTCAGAAAAGGCTAAAGATATTTCAATAGTGTTCTGCTGGCATTGCCTCAAAAGGCAAATATTCAAAGTGTAGCAAAAACATTTACTAAACTAGGCTTTTAGTTTTCCAGAAGCAAATAGTTTTAACAAAGTAAGAAGCAATACCAAAGCCAGACAAAGTAGGCAAAAATAATTTAAAGTATCTTGTTCTCATTAACCAGAATTACCTCTTAAATCAACCATACACAGCCATGGAAGAATTCCCTTCTCTTTCTCAGCCCTCTGATTTTAAACTCCTTGCACTGTCTCTTGACATTCAAGGAATATCTTCTTCCACCAGGGACAAATGTGAGAGCAAATATTATTTAAAACAGTTGGACAAGTGTTTTTGTCTGCATTCGAAAGGCCTTTCACCTACTTAAATTGAAAAACTGTTTCCAAAGCACAAGGAGGCCTTGAAATGTCCCATGTGTACTCTTCAGTATATAATTACAAAGATAAGAGGTGACACATTCATTTTGGCAAAATGCCATTAAGCAGGCCTCAAAAGACAGGAAAATCTCTTATTTGCTCTCTCAGACAGACATCACACCATGTAACAAATCTATCTCCAAAAATCCTAAATCTAAAAGATGTAAATCAACAGGATTTACAAATCCTCCTTCTGGTATTGGTACAGCTGGTATTTTATTACCATAACTTAATCACCTTCAAGTAATATAAACTACTTTGAAAGGAACCCAAAAGTTATTTCAGAGTATTTTTAGTATTTCCCTTTTAATTAACATCAGTGTCTCCCTCTTCCCCTCAAGCTGATTTTCTTCTGAGACGTGTGTTATAACTGCAAAAAAGGAGACTGAAAGGAGGCAAGCATTTGGCACACTGAATAGCTGGTCAAAGAAGTGATCACTCTTCGCAATACTTCAGGGTCTCTGAAAGCAATTTGACACTCCCAAAGTTATTCATCTTTTTCTTCCTTTACAAACATAAGCTGCAAAAGTAACTGCTGTGCACTGAACATCGTGATTTAGTCTGGTTGCCACAGTGTAATATTTAAGTCAGGGTTTGCAAAACTGTGCAATGTGCTGTCGCTCGCTGCAGACCATCTACTAAGGCCAGGAAGCGATGGGGCAGCTCAATAGCCCAAGAGGCACAAAGTGACAGCAGTTTCTGCGGCTGGAGTCACATACAGCTGTTGCTCAGTCACCCCCAGCAGTGACATATGGCATCATACAAGCCAGAGCAGCAGCATTCACCTGGAATGACTTTGGCTCATCTCTGCATTTTTGTAAGAATTTCTGTGCCACACCGCCATCCCCTTCCCCATGCAAAAAAAAAAAACCCCAAAACCCAGCATTTTAAAACTTCCCTTCCAACTCTTAAGTCAAACCACAAAAAGCCCAGTGTGGCAATTTTGGTGATTACAAGACAATTTTGCATAGCTCAGGTCATTTGAGGAGCATCATTCATTTAACTGAAATGCTTGGGTGCGTGAAAGCCAGTGAGTATGGCCCGCCATTTTCACACAGGTGAGGAGAGGCAGAGGAAGCAGTAAGCACCTACCAGGTCGTATGCCGCCAGGACCTTCTTCTGCACGTCCGGCATGGTCCCCAGGGGCTCCAGGTAAGGAAACGTGTCCTTCATGCAGAGAGTAACGGAGGGTGCGTTGTCGCTGCTGACGAGCCGTGAGGACAGGGTCAGGATGCACTGCTTCAGACTTGCGATGGGCGGCAGCCCGCACAGCTCCTTGACAGACACCATGGCATTCTGCGGGGAGGAAAAGAAATACTTAAGCACACATTGCTGCTTGCCACGTGGTCCCCCCTGCCTGCCAGTACCTCATCAGCGCCTGCCTGCTTCTCCCCGTGACGTGGGGCAGCACTAACCCACCATCCCCAGTCCCCCCCATGGACCCCAATGTGTCTGCACGCGTAGGAATTCCCAGCCAGCCCCACTCTCAGCTCCCCAAGCCTGCTACCAGTTCCAGCTTTCCCCCAGGCCTAGGAATCCCAGCTGCCATCTCTGCAGCTACTCTGCATTGCAAATCCAGCCCCAATAGGGACAAGCTGTGGTCCTCAGCATATTAAACCATCAGGCCTAAAATACTATTTCTCTTCCCAATTGTTCAGACTCCAATAGCTTTTGATGCTGTAATTGCCTCGTTCTTATGTCATTATCATCCTACAGCAAGAACAAGTTTGACAGACCTCCTATTTCCCATGGGAAAGGCAAGCAGGAAAAAAACCACTTTGTTTTCAGCCTTGCATTACCGTATCATAAAGAAATACAAACACTCTTTCCCCTTCATAGGTCACATGTAAGAAAATCAATACTGGATATACAGGTCAAACCAAACTAACATGCCAGGATTTATTTATTTATCAAATCAGTGAAGGTACAGCTGAAATGCCCTCATCATGTAGCTTCTTGAGCCATATGATGAGCGACCAAGATGCACAAAACCTAAGACAGACAGTATTATAACAACTCATATCTTGCAAATGTTCCCCCACAACATCTTGCTGAAAAACAGTCATCAGAAAATGCCCAGCTAATTAATAGAGGCTTTTCTCATTAATCGAATATGTTAGCATACAGTTAAATCTAACGACTGTATCTTTGCAAAGCATTCCCTACGACAAGATCTTGTACTGAAACTTCTTTTTGGAAGACATGCTGTTTCCGAGTCAGATTCAGAAAGTATTATTTTATAAAGTTCATGTATATAAGCCTGACCTAGACAGAAGGGTGGAGTCAGAGGTTCAAACTAGTTACTTTCAAGGCCTGCAGGAAAGGAAAGGCTGGGAAGAGTTTCCCATTCTTAAAAATATGCTTAGACTATTCCTTTGGGAGTGATTTAAAACTTATGTCATTTTGTAAACTTTTCCAGCTCCCAACATGTAATTTGCTTTAGACTGTCCAGAAGAGTGGGGTCAATGAAGTGCTATGCGTTTTTCTCCTGTTTTCAAGAAAGAAAAATGAATTGTTTCTGTATCTTTACCAAGGAGATCGCTATGGCTGATTTCAGCTATTTATTAAAGAAAACTCATTGTTTAATGCTGCTCAGTTTCGTTTCTAGGCAGTGCCTGGACCTCAGAACTGAGCTGCCCCTCACCGAGCCCAGAGCTGCTCCTGCTGCAGAAGAGAGCAGCGGGCAGGCTGGTTCTTGTTTGGCCTCGCTGCCCCTTCACCTCCTGCCGACCACGAAGGTCTAACCTGGGCAGTTGTAACACCGCTGTGCACCTGGGCCCCGAAATCTCTGGCTGCAGCGGGGTCCAGCTGCTCTCGGAACAGCATGGGTGGGCGGGCGCAATGCCAGGAGACCCTCTGAGCCAAGACACAGCGCCAGTGTCCGTGCCAGCCCTCAGCCAGCTGGGACAACGCAGCTATTTAGCAGGGAGGAAACTGCAATCGCAGCGGCCCTCTGTGCCTGCGCTGAGTATTGGCAGCCCTTGGGCAAACGGTGGCAACACACGATCAGGCCAACGTGCTGCTCTTTGCACAGGGGGTTTCTCTGGTGTAGACAAGACCTTAATGACACATCCACTGACTGTTTCTTACACTCACCCAGACAAAGAAAATTAAGAGCATAACCCTCACTCAGTTAGAAAAACAAAAGCTTGATGACATTTTCCAGGACCAGTGAGGAAATTAAGGTTTTGAGGCCTGAGGACACAAATGTACCCTCAGTTCTGCTTTCTCAGACAAAAACAACCAGTAAAACATGTGTTTGGAGAGGGTATACTGATTTTTGAAACATTTCTGCCTAATCCCACACTTGCTTGTTAGTTAACACCTGTAACTATCAGCCTTCTGCTATCCAGGTAAAGGCTGGAAACAGCTGTGGGTGTGAAGATACACCAAGCTTACACCAGCTTCAGCAAGACTGCCCTACCACCACCAAATCCTATCACCAAGGAACTTCACTTCAACATTCAGGACACACCAATGCACATGACAGAAGTGTCATACCTGCATGTTTTCTCTCATGTCAGTAGCCTCTCGTAGCGGATGCACTGCCAGCTTAAAGATGTCATCAATAGTCTTGAGACCGGTGTTCCTCAGCATGGTGTACTCCCTTGCTTTCTTTCCTATCCTGACCGAGAGGCTGCGCTTTTGGGCCTTCCCGCCTCCACTTCGGTTGGTTATTGCAATGTGAACAAAGAGGGTAACGTGCTCCATGATATCACCAACAAAAGAACGCAGCGGTATGTGCCTGTATCCAGGCTGTAAGCACTCCAGCGGGATGGTGTACTGCCCTATGAACTCATCCCCAATGTAGTCATCATCCAGAACAACAAAACGGATCATGGCCAGCTCTGGTAGGTTGATCTGGAACTCAAAGCTTTCATCAAAAATGGGGTTATCACTGTTTTGCTGAACAGTTTTAGTTCTTTGTTCAGTGCAGTCTGCAGGAATCCCATGTATTTCTATGCAGACATAGGGGTCTATGACATCCCCTTTTGCACATGCACCCTTGGGCTTTGGAAAGTTCTGACCACTGATTATTTTGACATGTAGAACTTGGGGAGAGACCCCTGGAACAATGCCCTTAGTATTTGCACTGAAGTAAGACACTTCATCACGCATCACTGAAGGCCTGAGAACGTACCCACATCCCCCATTCTGTAGAAACCAGCCAGTATGTAAGTCCATCATGGGCCCTGGGGTCTGATAGTTCATTGCCACTATCTGGCAACCACAATTCCAAAAATCTTGAGGATTTAAGTTACTGGAGTCTATCCTCATTGCACTTGGGTACACCCTGGACAGAAACTTTTTGTTGTAGTTAACAAAATCTTCAGGGTATTCATTTGCAATCCGGCTCGCTTCTGCCTCACTGAAGGAGCACATTTCCCAATAATTTTGAGCTTTCATGGATGTCTCAAAGTCTTTGTACTGGACAGATTTGCATAGGGACACCAAGTCGGACAATTCCCTGCAGAGCCAGATCAGCTTTGGTTCCCTTGAGAAGTCCTCTGACAGTCTCCGGGATATTTCAGCCTCTTCATCTTCATCTGTGACTTCTCCTTCTAATATATCCTGGTCACAGGGCAGCTTCTTTCCCTTCACAATGATCTTCATTTTCAGTTTCTCAGGTGATGGGAGGTAGACTTCCGAGGATAAAGGTGCCTCTGTGTATAGTTTCTTTCCAAAGATCCTTTTCATGTGTTGTACCACTACCTTCTGCTGCTGTACTGAGCAGTGGTTCCCCAAGCAGAGAATAAGGGGGTATTCTGAAGCAAAGAAGGCCAATTTGTTTATTACTTCAATAACACTTCGAAAGGCAAGTGGCGATGTCATGTTGTTACGGTTACAAATAATGGGTTCATTATCTGGGCCGTCACAAACGTCTAGTTCAATACTCCGACAACTCATCTTTAAAGCTCTGACATAACCATTGATATCAGCTGGCCCTCTGAGCTGGTCTTCTATTAGATATGTATTATGGGATGCATTGATGTAGTAATGTGACAAAGGCTGTGTCATGTCTTGGACAATTTTTTTGTGCTCTGGGTCAAATATATCACATTCTGGGGACAACAAGTATTGAGTAAATCCATCAATTGCAAGAAAACCTTTCAACCGCCCTTCTTGAGAAAGCTCATATCTGCGTATAATATCTAGACACATTTCTTCCGTTATGTGGGTCACTCCTTGCTCAGCCTCTAAAAACAGCATGAGGTCATTGGCATCTAGATACTCTTTATTTTTAGATATTTGCACAAGTAAGAAATAAACTTCAGGTCTTGTGCAAAGTTCACTGAACGCTTCACAAAATTCCTCTTTCGTTACTCGCGTTGTCAGTTTCTCTTTGCTCTTCTGGATTTCCTTAAATTTTAATCTAATCTTTGATTCCTTTAAGGTGGGGTTAAGTTTCTTTATTAGCTCCACAGACGTATCTTCTAACATTATGCCATTACCATCAACATCTGCTGCTTCGAATACGGTTTTTAGCCAGGCAAACCGTGGGGTATTATGGCTGCTTTCCATCAAATCCAAGGGTTGTTTGCTACGAGAAACCAAGTACCTTAATCCTGACACCCAAATATTGGCCACATCAGCTGAATTGGCAACCAAGTCAAGGGACTCATAGTTCTCACCATGAATTACCGACAGCGCGCAATCCTCAGAAATCTGGTCTGCAAGTCCGTTATTCCTGAACGTTTCTGTGTTCTTCCCTAGTCTGATTTCTTTTATAGCAGAAATATCAAGCTTGGCTTTTTCAAGGTCCTTCTTGGAAGGTTCCCAACGAAGAGCCTGCAGGTCAGGATCCAGAGTAAAAAAACGGTTATAAATCCGGGAATTTGGACGAACTTTCTTCAATTCACACCCAGCCTGCATAAAGCTGATACAGTCACTGGCGCTGCTTATTTTCTTCTCTGATGGCATGCTGCTGAAGGATACCGTTTTCTTTCTTCCACATTTTTGGTTTGAAGGATCCTGTGAAATAATTACATTAAAAAATGAATTAGTAAGTTTTCTTTGGCCATTCTACAAGTGCATAAATAATAGAGAAGACATGTTTATGTAAAGATAATTCACATTCTTGTGAACCTCAAAACATGATATGTTATCCCTTCCCACAATTCAGTTCCCTACTGAGCTATAAAATATGCTGAGCTAAACAGTGACTTGACTCATTGCAGCGTTAGAGATACCAAGTTTTCATGAGTGACATCTGCAGCTATTAAACTGCCTTCCTCAGCAACTCAGCTGTAAGGAGGAGTATCCAGTAGTGGCACATACATTTTCAAAACAGATACATATATATATGGGAAGTGTGGTTTCAGGGGAAGCTCCAGCATCTAGTGAAGGTCTGCATAACCAGAAGTGGAGTGAATCTCACCAGGATTTAAGAGATACAATGAACAAAGGAGGAACTTAGGGATAAAAAGGCATGAGAAAAAGAGTCTCAGTCTATGTGGGAGGGGAAGAAGTCTCCAAAGCAATACTACTAGGGGAGCCTGGGACAAGTCAGCTTGCCTGTGAAGCACGCGTGACAGCTTGGGGCTCGGCAGATGAGCATCCTGCCTCAATTCTGCCTCTATTCTGCAACCTTGGACATCTCAAGCAAAACTAAAACAAAAGCAAACAACAGTCATGAGTCAGACCCCTGAGAAACACACCCAGGAGAGTCTGGGCTTTCTTGTTTGTATGTTTTAGCTTCCTTTGGCAAATGGCCTTCTCACTAGGCTGAGAAGTCCATCTCTGCTGCACGCACAACCACACGGCTCTCATGGCTGCTCTCGTGGGACCCCTACGCTCAGCCCCTCTGCTCAGCCCTAACCTACTTCACACTCTCTTGTCTCCCCACTTCCTCTGAAAAGTCGTCTGGTCATTTCCTTGTACTGGGACCACAAAGCTCTGTGAGAAAAGGGACAATTAGGCAAGAAACTCTAAGCCTTTTTCTTCAGGGCATATATTTTAACTTCTCTTGAGAAAATATTTAACCAGCCACTTGTGACTGCCTTTTCAGTATCAGCTACCTACTTGCTGCTAAATGTAAATCCAGCTGCCTGCAAAGCTTTCTGTAATTTTAGTGCAGCAACTAAATTTAAATCTTTTCTTATGTATTATCAAATCAAAACATTTCAAAATAATTATAAATTGCAAATCATTCTTTTTCTCTGCATGATTTCTGTCTACTCCATTAATATATAAACTATCCATCAGCTACCAAAAATATTTTAAAAACATCATTCTAGGTTGTAATTAATAGTGAAACACTTGTTAAAATGGCTTTCCCTCCTCTTTCCCTAGCCACTAGCAATACTTTCCCAGTTCTCTGCCTTCTGCTGTTGAAGGGACTTTTGCTCCCTGGATTTTGAGTAGAAGAAGCATCCCAAGGTGAGGAAATGTTGATGCTGGGTATAGGCACACAGCCCTCCACCACACTGTCCCTCAGGCCCTGCCATGAGATGTGCACGAGAGTCCAACTTCCCGAGAGCCCCTGGGGACCTGCTCTGAGACACCAAATTCCCTGACTCCCAGACCTTGGGAGCCTGGACTACCCTTCCCCCTAATTTTAGTTTAGCTGTTGTCTTTCTTTAAGTCTCTACCTCGATCCAGTTTTGACACACTGCTCTTCTAAGAATACTTCTGTGCTGCAGCGTCTCCAGTGCCTAAATCCCTGCTCCGTTTTACCTTTCACTGGAGACCAAGAACAGGAACAAGCACCTGGCAAATTAAAAGCTACCACCATCTTATGTGATTAAATAGCAAACCTGCTCTCTTGTGCTGCCTGCCAAAAACATTCACTGTGCAAATGATCAAAAACCCTCTCTACAGTATGCACATACACAAGAGCATTTGTTCCCCTTTGTTAACCAATGCACAATGAGATGTACCCCTCAATCCTGGAGGTGAAAAGTTTATCTTTCTCCAAGATGCTAAGTCCATCAACATTGATCTCACCATACAGTAACTGGCTTAGGACTGCCCGTTATCCTCAGTCACTTGTATTGATGACAGTCACTTTATTGTGGCAATGAAAGAAGGAAAGGAAAGGATGACATCTGACAAAAAAAAAAATCTGCATCGTGAAAATAAGCAAC
This sequence comes from Tetrax tetrax, assembly GCA_009806455.1. Taxonomy (NCBI): domain Eukaryota; kingdom Metazoa; phylum Chordata; class Aves; order Otidiformes; family Otididae; genus Tetrax; species Tetrax tetrax. The sequence continues at coordinate 106,569 of WHYT01015735.1, read as the reverse complement.
TAGCTCTGGTCCACCAGAGAACCTAGCTCTATACAAAACACTGTTACTGGAAACAAACACAACCAATTTGCATGCAATGTACACATACAAAAGAAAAACCCTACTTATATGGGAAAACTGGATCAAGGTAGAGACTTAAAGAAAAGACAACAGCTAAACTAAAATTAGGAACCTAAGTCTGTAGGCTCAGCTGAAATAACACTTCTTTCCAAGTGACTTAAACTGCGTTTTCCTTTTGTTCTTTGGCACTCCCGTAAGGTGACGTAACTGGCTGACTCCTGCTCCTGAGCCTGCATAATATCCATCAAGCAAAAATACCTCAAGACCTCAACCTCAAGACCACTTCAATATGTGCTTAGCTTTCAGCGTACACACGGTTGCTCTGAAATCAGTTAACACTAAGGAGACAGATCTGGGTGCTGGCCTGACTGCATTCTAACATCACAAGCAACTGTTTTCTGAAGGTTTCTAATGGAGGGATTCAGAGTTCCAATCTAAGCACGCTCCCAAAATAGGAAAAGCTCTCCTGTTGAACACATTATCCTCGTCAGAGGGACTGGATATGTAAACAGCAGGATCAGTAAGCCATCAGCAGTTGTGGGAAAACTCCACCCCATCCACCCTGACCTTTGACCACTCCATCTTCTGCTGTTTAAATCAAAAAGCTAATAGAAATAAATATGTGAGATTAAAAAAAATATGAATAAACATGCTCTCCACCTCATCCCACCCCCTTTGTCAAAACTATAGGACATAAATTGTTGAGCTGAAGAAACAGGGCAGTAATAAAAGCTGTACAGTAACCCTGCAGATGAAGTCAAGCTCATGAATTATTATTTGTCTGACATTAAGCTACCTGAAGGGCCTCTAAAGCATTGACAGCCGTCCAGGATTCTGCTGAGGAGGAGGAGAAGGGCAAAAAGCATCACTTATATTAAGGCACCAAAAGCCCTAAAGGAGCTGCAGGGCTTCTGTGAAAGTATGTGAAATTCAGTAATAATGCTAAGAGCTTAACTTGTTAAGTGTGGTTAAGAGCCATTTCCCCAAAAACCAATTCACATTTTCACCAGTGAGCATCACTGCTGCTAAAAGAGAAGCTTTATTCTGGTCTTTGCCATTTCCCATGAACCTGGCACTAAGAAATCAATAACAGACAGCTTAGTCTGTCCTCGCAAATAGATTGTGATAAATGGTGCATCCTAAAAGCTATCCACTCTGGAAAGTCCAGATGAGCCACTTAATCAGCCAAGTGATTACCTGATTTACTTTTTTTTTTTTTCCAGGAAAAATTAATTATCTCTACAGAGTGAAGTTTTTTGGGATGCTTCTAGATATTTCTGTTATACACAGACAGAATCTCAGTCCCTGAAAATCTTGAAGCTTTACAACACCTGTGGTTGGAAAATGTACCTTTAAACATTAAATAAAGAAGTCAGTGAGTCATTAGCAGCACTCAAAGCACGACGTGCTGGTGTAATTTTCCTATAATGAAGTAAGTCAGAGTAGGGAAGGTTTATATAAACTACCCAAGAGAACACAGAAGGCCAACGCTGGGGCCAGGGCTGGAACTAGATTTCATGCACGTGTGAGGCTTAGTCCATCTGGTCAGAGACGTGACTTAAAGCCTGAACCCACAGTGTTAGTATGTGATTACTACATGTAGCAATGATCATTGGACACCGGTATTCATTACTAGGACACACAGATTTCTTCTGTGAATCTCAGTCATGCTCTGGTCCCCCTCAGAGAGCGTCCCAGGATTGCCCATTTTGCAGATTTTATCAGTTCTCCTCACTATCACAAGAAATTCATGAGCTGAACTTCCTCTAATCTTTCTTGGCAAGGTCTGTAGGGTGCAACTATCGGATATCCACTGTGACGACCCACAAGACAACAAAGATAAGGTTACCTACTCAAAGTTCATCCATGCTGACAGCTCATGGCACAAAGCAGCTACCTCTGCACAGGCCCTGAACAACCAAACCACCTCATTCCTGGCACAGGCAGCCACGGGGATGCGGCCAGTCGCGCTTGGGCTGTTGTACAGCTCAACAGATTGCGAGAGCAAATGTTAATGCTGTGGGGTCGATCTCGGTAGCCTCTTCAAGGCAAAATTCCTGCTAATTCAAGGATCTGAGCACATGTGGAATAAAGACCGGATCCAAAGTAACACATGGACTCTTAAAAGCTGAGATACATACGTAATGGAATAAACAGAAAAATTAAGACAGACCAAAAATACAACATGGACAGATACATGAGAAATAGCTTCAGAACACAGTGTCCAACAATTTTCCAAATACCAAAATGGTCACACCAGCATGTCTGCAAATCCAGCTAGTTGTCTCTAACCAACACTTTAACTCGAGCTCAAGCTCCATGCAGAAGCCTAAGCACTATCATCATTCATAAGAAAGCAATGACTAGGGGATCTCAGGCACAGGGGGAAAAGTGTCATGGGGAACAGTAATATCAGTGTTTACAGTGGGCTTTTCTCAACTCCCCAGGATTACCCAGGCATCAGGTATGGGTAGTGGACTCTCACCAAGAGCTGTAATAATGACTGTACGTTCAGCTTCTCATCAAAAGGGGAGGAAATGTCACCCCCCAAAAGGGGCACCTCAACGGCAAGAAAACAGTGTAAAGACAATAATTTAACTATTCTGGGATGCTGAATAGTCCCCACTGGAGAAGTTCAACAGGTGACAAGATTACAATGGTTTGTCTGCTTTCTTCTTTCCCTCCATTGCTAAAATTCCCTTTCAAATACTGGACTGTAGGCTGGAGAGAGAGAGAAGAATGTCTGGAGGAGATCTTTGAGAAACATCTGAACCAAAATTATTCGCTGAGCAAGGATGCTTTGTTGTGTTTGCTTCTTTATCTTCTTTTCTTTCTTAAAACACTAGTATTGCCAAATTTATTCAATTTTACCTTGAAGATTTACTTTTGGTATTTAAATAGCAAATGAGAGCAAAAGAAAAGCAACAGCACATAAAGACTCCACCTGGAAACACTTTTTGGAAATGAAATCCATCCAATACAATAAGGGATTTTTTTTCTGGCATGGTACGACACTAAAGTTTTTATACTTTCAACTTGTTTTCATACTTTCAACTTGTTTTCATAATTAGGGCCTTGAAGCCAAAGTCAAGCTTCCAAAAGCACAAGAACATGAATAACCATTCAATGATTGTAATGAAGCTACGACTTCATGGCTCCTTCTGCCATAATTGTTCCTGATGTTTTCTCTTTACACTTCATTATCCAACTGGTTTCCACAAGAACATCCCTTAAATAAAGGTGCAAATGGCTATCACTTGATGCATTAAGCAGTGAGAAATTAATTCTCATATGACATTTCATTACATGCACACGATGCCTCCATATGATCCAATGGAATAATCCCATCTGATGCAGATTTTCCATGGGTCCTCTTCATTCTTCTTGTGGAACAAAACCTTCACTTATGACACCCCAAGTACCAGATCTGCTTCAGCTGGGAGGAGGCTTTTTGTTTGGAAGGGGCTGACACAGCCTGCTGAACAAAATGTCTCCAACCACTGCCACTCCCAAGTGCTGTTATTTGCAAGTACTTGTTGCTCGCAGGCTGTAATGCTTATGAGTCCCTGAGGGCACCTTCAACATGGACTGAATTTATCCCCATGCTCTAAGGGAATATAAACCTGAGAAAGACAGAAAGACACTTTCTGTCTTCAAGCTGAAGCAGTAGCAGCAAGCCCTGGGAAAATGAGATCTTGTCTGCAGCATTCCCAGGAGAGCTCCATCATACAAACCCTTGTTCTTTTACAAATTCTCCTCTGAATGCATTTGAGGCAAAATTTACAAGACATGTCTGCTTAAAACAGCTAACTCTATAGCAATCACAGGCCTGCCTTACAGAGCTCCTCTCTGCACATAAAGCAGACCCCAGCTCCTATCAGCCCCATCTGCAGATAAGTGAGCCGTACTCAGCAGTCTGTGCCAGAGTCCAATAGATCAGTGCTGTCTCTGACCAGGGAGGAGAGATGAGTAACCAAACCAGGGGCCCTTATTAAGTACCCATTTTGAGAATTTGAGCTGATTACCACTGTTACTAGATGGCACAGCAAAAGAGAGCCTCTCCGCGCCTTAAACCCAAACCGGAGACAAGCCACCACCAAGAGTAACTAGTGGAGTTTAGGCAACATGATCCTGCCCCATTTATATATGCTTAAAACTTCTGGATTGATTTCAGGTTTACAGAGGTGACTGTGGCAATGGGGCCTTGTACTAACTGAAACTTGGATCATGGTAGAGAGAGCTACAACTGAAGAAAACGGCAGATACCTCACAGAAGGGACAGAGGGGAAGCCATGCTTCTGGCCACTGCTGGGGCCATCTGATTTAACAAGGAGCACTGAGAGGGAGCCCTGCTCTGAGGTGTATTTGTAAAGCTGAGTAAGGGGATATTCCCTAACGCTTAGTGATACTTTTTCTGGTGACAGATTTGTGGGGCCGCATTGCAAGGAATGTGAATCCCATTCATTAGTGCACACGGGTAACCTAAACCAGCAGCTGGATTATTCTTTCTACAGGCATAATAAACACTGCATTTCAAAATACACAGCCCTCGCATTTAAAAAATAAACATCCACTCTTCATACAGACATGGAGCCAAGGCATTACAAGCGCACAGGGCGTGTAACCAGCCTGAACCTGCAGCAGAAACAATGAAGATGTAAGATCAAGAGTGGGCAAACACCAAAGGTCCAGTGTTTCAGCATCTTCCCAACAGCTCAGAGCGCCATGACCAGGAGGACTCAAAAATATTGCTGTCAAACACTCTGCAGGCTCACGGAGAGTTACAGCATTACCCTGACATAAGGGTTGTCGTGGCCCCAGGGAACAGGAAAACGAGCACTGCAATATCTGCAGATCTCAGCACAGCGCTAATGTTCATCTCTTTTGCTAGTCAGAGATATGTCAGCTCTGCAGTGATCACAGAGGACACTACCACAGTGTCCTTCCAAAGCACAGAAACCAGAACTGTCCCACTGTCCCAAGTTGAAACAAGATTTAGAAGCTACTCCGTATGTTATCACGGGTGGGTGCAGTCACACCTACACCTGCCAGCTAACACAGAGATACCTGACCCAGCTTCAAGGTCCTGGTCCTGCCAGCAGGGAAGCCAGAACTTACTGGGCGTGCTGCCATGGCCACCCCCCTCATAGTACCCAAGTCCTGGTGGGACTGCACGGACCGCACTCCTGGGAGCCCCTGGTTGCAGACACACGCAGAATAAACTGTGGCAGTAACCCTTGCTATCCACAAAACTCAAAAAGTGCTAGCAGTCAAAACAGAAAGAATCTGTAGGGCTTGAAGCCTTTGAAACTAGAGAAGATAGGCTTTTTATTTCCATGTTACCTGGGCACTTGAGAGAACAGCATCACACACTACATCTCGTGATGTAAAAAATCCAACTGTGAACACAACACACTATGCTCACACCTTACCGCAGGCTGTCAATTGCAATGATTTTATTTACTTCTCCATCTCTTCAAAACAGCACATTTTGAAGAAATTATTTATTCAGATATGGACATCAAATCAGAGAAAGACCCTTTTTACATCCCTTGTTCAGAGGGAAAAAAAACCCTAACCAACCAACCAACTAAAATTAAGGACTTTAACTGGGAGTGAATTGCAAGAATCTGACCTAGTTGAACATGAAAGATTTTTTTTTTTTTTATTTATTTTAAAGAGATCTCCATTGCATCTGTGGGAAGTCTTCCTTAAAACATGACACAAGAGGATGACTTGTAGGTAAATAATCTAGACTTCCTTCAATCAATCCATGGAAAACACTACCTGAGCCAGACAAGCCAGAAAGGTGGTTATGCTGGTTAAAAATGTCTCTTAAAAAGGAAAGAAAAAACAGCTGCAAGAAAGCAATACATTGCAAACTGAGAATAAGAGAAGTTGTTGGTGTGGCTCATAAAGTAAAATAAGGAAAATTAAGAAATTTGTAAAGGAAGAAAACAAAGGAGGATACAGCGACCAGACGAGTTAATAGAAGCAGAAGGGTTTGGGGGCAGGTGGCAATTATAGCAGAGAAGGTCCAGAGAGTTCATTTGAAAAATATTAGGAAGAGGCAGAATCCCACCAGCAGTCTATCACTGAGCAGGAACACTGGTGGTGTTAATAGTACAAAAGGTACATTATCCACTAAATGACAGTAAGAGAACTCCAGTAATAACTCAGAAGAAAAAGTCAAATGAGTTTTAAAAGACTTGGCTAAGCAAAAACTTGCCTGACTGATACTCCCCTTCATGACACCTGTGAATGCTGGATTTGCAACATATCTGAGTGGATATTTTTCATTGTCAAAGTATTGGAAGAACTGAAAAAAGCTTTGATTAAAAAAGAATAAAAACATGATTAGCATTAACTATTTCCAACATTATGGAAAACAGAGCTTGTCAGACTAACCTGTTATCTCTTTTATAAGATAAGAATTTTGGTTGATACACGTAATAAAGTAATTGCAATATACTTAGACTCTGTCATATATTATGGTTTCGGCAATGCATTTGACTTGGTACTGAATGACATTTTGATTAAGAAGATACAGCAATAAAAAGAAACTCAGAGACATTAAATGGATTGAACATGAGATAAATGACTTTCTCAAATGCAACAGTAAATGTGAAATACTCATCACGTAGACATGCTTCAAATAGGATCCTGCAGGGACCTGTTCTAGGCCAATGCTACTTAGTGTTTTTAGAGTGACCTGGAAAAAAGCATAAAATCAATATACATAGAGTCTGGAGATGATATAAAGCCAAGATTTGATCAGCTAGGAATAACAAAGAATATGGCTCAGTGATAAAAAGTCAAAACACTGCTTGACAAGCAAGGCATAAACAAAAAAAAAACCCCATGTTCCCATAAGGACCAAAATGTGAGGTCATAAATCTAGAAACATAAGGGGCAGGCCTTAGTGGCAGGATTGTGATCCAGGAAATGGTAATTTTGGAAAAAAATCACCACTTAATCATCACAGATGATCAGCACAGAATGTAACAAGATGATTGCAATGGTATACATATATATATATATATATGTAAAAAGATAATATCTGCTAGGGATAGAGAAGTTCTAATATCTTTGTATTTGTCCATCATATGATATCCTCCGCTTAGAAATTACATTGAAAACTGAAAAGAGTTCACAAAAGCCATAAGAATCAGGAAGATTTTGGAAAACATTTCTGCGTAAAAGATTTCAGATTCTTTTAGTTCAATACACATACTGTCTGGTCACAAGCAATTGCAGAAGCCCAAATTAATGTGAGGAATAACTTTAAAGGATGCTTTTTATGTCCTAAAATAAAAGCATATCTGGGCATTCTATTAAAAATTTAATGGTTCCAACTTAGTGGTTTAATTAAAGAGTGAATAAATGTATTTTAAGAACTTCTTCAAAGTAAGTTACCTTGTTGACCCTGTAGAAACTCAAGATGTAGACTGACACTGTCACGGATTATAGATGATTACATAAAGATCAGTAGTGTCATGGGATACATCCTTTCAATACCTAGAAGTTGACACACTTAAAGGAAAACCTAGACTTAAAAAAAAAAAAAACACCTACAAAAGCAAAACCCAACAAAAAAATCCACCTCAAAACCCAAAGTGAGGACAGCTGATGAAGGTCACAACTCTCAAGGACAGCAGGAGAGTCTCCTCACTGAAAAGGCATTCATCAGCACCAGACTCCTTCCAAATGGATGTCACGTGAGATCAAACATGATTTCATTTAAGTCCTATATAATGGAGAGCAGACCAGATTTCAGTGGTATCTTCTGGCATGATTATTTAGGAACAGGCTCAAAAATTTGATCCTGTATTTTTCCAGAGAAAACCGTAGAACATGACTATGCCATCTCGTATCATGGCACTGGAGATTATGAGGCACTGGTGGTCCAAAATAGGATGACCAATTTAATTTCATTCTGAATCTTACAACAATCCTCCAGGAATAAAATGTGTAATCCAATAAGCCATCCAAATCTCCATAGTCTAATCACATTATTTTAAGCCGTTTTTAATCAACTTAAATTATTTCTTCATTAATCACATTTATGCTGATTCAGATAAACCCCAATCCTTAAATTTAGCAATTAAGATCCAAAAATCAATAAAAAAAGATAATAAAACTGTTTTAGTAGTAATATTTTTTAAAATTCTGATTGTCACTCATAATTGAACTATTACATAGGTTGAGACAGAATACATAAAGCCAAATACGAACTATGTTGGCAAGCTAACAGTATTGTTTTTACTGGTCTGTAACGCCCTTGGGGGTGAAATTTTGCCTCAAGTCTAAAGGTCCCAGTTTTCCGTGAGAGAGAAAAGCAGCTTTCAGCATACCCGACAAATGCATTAGCTCCTTCAAGGAAATTGTTTATCAATTCAGGAGAGCGTTCTCGAGGTAAGGTGTAGGAGTTTGTACAGCTGGTGTGCAGGCTCTCCATGGGAGTACACGCACCACCTCCATGGGAACCCAGCAGACAGATCCCTGCGGCAGCCCCCGTGCTCCCCAGCTTCCCTGGCGTGGGTGTGTGCATGGTCCACCTCCCCACGCTTGTGGCACGCCCATGGACTTGGGTTGTCCTGTTTGTGCTTTACTATCCCTTGTCAACAAGCTTCATCACAAAACCAGGCGTAGGGAAAACTTTCTGATTGCTCCTCTACAGAGCGTACACATGGGTATTGAGGCATGTTTGCACATGTACACATACTCCAAAGTTTCCAAAGTATTTTATTCCCATCTACAGTATTTTAGCTTTATGTGCACAGTGCATACAATATAGTCACCTTCAACATCCTCAGGCTGAAAAGCTAGGCTGTAGGTATAAATATGCCTGCTGACACAAGAGCAGACTGTGTCAAGCCATGAAACACGCTGCTATGCTGGTAAAAGAGTTGACAGGGCTAAAACCAACATACAAGTGCAACAATTATTTAAATGGTCTGCCTAGTGACAGCATAACAAACTAAACATCTCCCTTAAAAACAAAACACAGATTTTCCTGTTAATACAAAGGAAAAAAAGTACTCAAGAGACATCTGTGGTAGCCTCATTAAATCGTATTATGTAAACCTAATAAGTAGGCGTATTCCAAATTTTTACCAATGCAGACGCTGAATGTTTGCATTACTTAGCAAAATCAGGAGTAAATTATGCGGGTCACAAGCGCTTTGATAAGCCTTCACAGCAAACTGCAGCATCATAAACATCCAATTTATTTAAAGAATAACTGATCTGCTATGGTGATGTACTACAGTTTTTATCACATTTCTTCAAAACTATCCACCTTCAAAGGCAGAGCTCCCCCCTACTTCCTAGAGCTCAAGTCTTAGGGAGAGAAAAACTGGTCATTTGGCTTTTTTTAGTGAATATAGGACTGCAATTGTAATATAATTTTATTCTAGTCATACATTTTGCTAAATAATTACAATTCCTTTTTGTCACAAGTAAATTAGCTGCATGTCTGAACATTATGGTCCCTTGGGTTTCACACAGCACATGCATTTTTATGGTTTAAGTATATCATCAACCTGGCATAATTGCTTCCATCCAGCTAATATTTAAACATTATGAATTAGTGGCAATAGGGCTATTAAAAAAAAATAATCTAACCACAGTACAATTATACTGTAACTGCAACATAACTTATGAGAAAAAAAATAACACCTCAAATCACCAATAGTTCTGCACACTTGCAATGTTTAGAAAATGGTGAGCACAAATAAAAATGTTGGGTTTGCAACCAGAAAAGTGGGAACCCCCGGCTTCTAGATCTGCTCATGAGCCCGAGAAGACCTCTTAAGAAACACAATCTGCTCTGGATTTGGACTCACAATTAAGACTCAAAAATGCATCTGAAGCACAAATCTCAGCACCTTAAAGACAAGGCAGTCTCTGCAAGGGTCCCCATCCTTCCCCTTGCGTGGGAGTGATACACAGGGCAGAAAACAGGGCATCTAGCAGCAGCGATGGGAGCAGGTGGGCCAGTGGTTTTGAGAGGCTTTTTGTTTCGGGAAGTCTAAGTTTTGTATCTGCCTTTTGAGGATGGAAAGCCACAGGCCCCATTGCTTCCCTTATCGTCTTGCACAGTTGCCATTCACACCAAGAGGCATGGTCCCCAGAGCGATTCAGGAAGGACCTCGAGGACATCTGTTAAATACCGGCAATGTTTAGTTTTTGCAAGCGTGCACAAACGGTGGGGGTAGCATGGCATAAGTGAGCTATGGCTCAAATCCTGGGACAAAAATCTGTGACTGGTAATTATGCTGCAGAGAATTAAGCAAAGCCACGCGTGCCAAGCAAACATGACACTTTCTACGTTCCTTCAGAGTTGCAACAAGGATGGAAGCTATTGACAAGGAGTATAAAACCTGAAGGAAAGAGATTCCCAGGAAAATGCTACTAACCACTAGGAACCACTTTTCCATGGACAAAAATCAGCTCAGAACTCACAGTCCATTCAGTGGGCCTTTTAAAATAGATCATGATTTGTAACAACCGTGACATAGCAGTTATTCATGTTTAGCTTTAATCTTACAAACACTTATACACACATTTAGCCCCCACTAACAAACTAAACAAACAAACACTGTTTGTTTGTTATTCAGCATAAAAGGTGTGCCTCTGCATTTTTGTTCATTCAGCATCTCCTCAAGTCCTTTTAAACATCAGTCCTCTGGCTTTTCAAGACTGTTAGAGCTAATCCCTCCCACCAGGGAAACACAGATTCTAAGTTTATCAGTGTGGTTTTTATATAAGCAGATATGCTCAAAAGAAAATTTAAGGAAAAGTCTTTTTCTTGCTCTAAAAGTATTAGCTCCCTCTTTTCTTCTTTCTTGCTATTTTTCATCAGTTCCTTTAGGTGGATGTATGAGAAATGAACACTCCCCAACATGTGGCTCCAAGGTAAAGGAAGGGTAAAAGAATACACCTCCATTGAGCTGCAGGACTTGCTAACTCCTCAGAAAAAAGAGAGACCGGAGGTGGCAAGGAAGCGCCCTGGCAGGGAGCTGGCAGTGCGAGTGCCCCACGCCCGGGGGAGCAGGGGACACGCACTCATTCTCAGGCTGGACCGCTCCAAATCCAGCAGACTTGGGAGAAACCAACTTTTGAGTGTTTTACAGATGACACTGTGGGGTTTTTTTATAGCTGGTGGCTGCAGGAAAATCATATTGCTGTAAATATGCCATTTTGCTATTTTTGTTAATGTGTCTGTCTTTTAATGGAAGATCAAAAAGGACAGTAATTAAAAAATTATATCATTTTCAGAAAATTATAGAATTCATTTGCTTTGCCTGTCAGCTTTCAATTTCAAAGCTCTTAATGAAATTTCCAGTATTAACCCTAAAGCAAAGCTTTATGCAATGAAGGTCAGACATCTTTTATATCTGTTTAATTATAATAATGAAGACTTCAGTAATGCATTTAAAAGAATTACAGTATAATCAGGGCTATATCCAGAGAACTGCTTTGTTGTACCCAGGAGAATTTGTCTGTCTTAATTAAGTCTCCTCTCTCAGATGCAGAACATAGCGACTCCTTCATCCGAACTACCTTATGTAATTGTACAACAGCTCAATTTACTGCACACATCATTTTCCAGTGCAATTTCTAACACTATTATCATGCTTCTTAAAGCAAAAACATAGAAAAGAGTCTGGACAACGTATTTGTATATACTGAATGGTATGCACACACTTCAGTCTTGTAGTTCAGCAAGGAGGGCAGCAGGAAACATGAATATCCTAATGCCACTGTTCATCTGCATCAGATGAAGTTCTCTTAGTTCACACAAAGCAACTGTTCTTTACTTACCAGGATGTAACGAAAGCAGAGTCTAGCCCACAGGAGCAATGTCTGAGGTTCATGGAAATCTCACTCTTAATTACACCATATTTACAGGCTACATTCTTTTAAGGTATATTTGGAGTCAAGAATAAAGTATAAAACACTAGTAGCACCATACGATTTACAGGTAAATTTAAAAAAATAAAATCTATTAGAACTACCATAGACAGTAAACTTCACAGCACATCAGTTTCAGTGGGTTTTGTTTCTCCTGTTTTCCGATCTTGAATCAATATTGAAACATATGGAAAATATTTTCCTCCTCCTGTCTACAGATAAACAAAATGCATCAAAGTTTCTTTCCACAATGTTTTCAGCTGGAATCATTATTAACTGAGAGATGAAAAATTATCAACTCTTCATATGGAATAAAGTGGCAAACATTTTTAAACTATGTACTTTGGAAAATAATACATTTCTAACTCATTTTCCAAAGCCAAATAAACTATCTGTCAATGAATTCTTCAGCTACTAGGTAAATTGAGGCATGTCAGATACTGCGTAATTGCTGGATGTTCTCTGTTGATCAAAGCACACTATTGTAGCTCAGCAAACCGAAATAGCATCATTGCCCTCATGAAAAATTAATGCTTCAGCCTGTAACCATTTGCTGGTATCTGAAAGTGCAAACGCTGCTCTAAGTGCTCCAGGCAGGGTGGGGTCATTCAGTGGGTGCTGTGCATCACTGTACCAACACAAGCAGATTTCAGTTGTGCTGTTTCTGTGTTATAAGGCTGGCACAACCCAACCTCAATCATTGGTTCCTTCCTAAACCCTGACAGAAAACATGATTTTATTCTATTAGTGACAACATGCTCCAGAATAAACTCACAGGTAACATTAGAAAAGTGTATGAAACTACAAAAAATACACAATCCAGAAATTAGCCAGAATATAAAATTACAAAGGATAAATTTGGAAGGGATCTAAATACAACCTGTGCTTTCAGGGTGAACACAGCTATCAGAAGTGGTAGAAGAGAAATAACTAAACCTGTGAAGAACCAAAGGGAAGAGCATTTTTAGAGTCTTAACTGAGCTGGGCTGTTACCTTCCAGGGTTTATAGCTTACTTGAGGTGGCACATCTTCACTCTGGATACTTTAATGCTAAACTTGGAGAGTTTTCTCTTTTTCTGCTGCCTGAAAACACAGGGCTTGAAATTGAATTTTGAAATCCAAGTAGGAGAACATACAAGACTGGGTATGAAGAAGGTTCTCCTTGCATCCAGTTTCAGAAAAGCTGAAGTACAGATGCCGTATGTATTGTATACAGGGATAGAGGTATGTATATATCAACCACTGAAGCAACAGATGCGACTCCAGAGTAACACTCACTTAGGCAGAAGTTCAGCTACTTGGCTCTGCATGAAGCACAGAGCTGATGACACGTCCCCAGCTCTTGCTGAGTCAATGGAATGCATAAACACAGATCTACTGCATTCAGTGAACCTTAAAAGATCTTCTAGTGCTTTGCTGATCTCGGAGGCTCACCCGTTGTTGTGCAGGAAATGGAGGGCAGAGGAACCGTGAAGGCTGCTGACACACTGCTATATTGAGCCACAAAACCACTCCTCTGTTTTCAGAGATTGCGCTAACTCTGTATCAAACCTACATGTTTCATGAATCACATCTTCATGACAGAATTATATCAGCACACAGTAAAAATAAGTCAAAGAGTTGTCTTGTCAATACGCCACATTTCTTTGCAAGTGCAGAAAAGTCACTGCACACCATTCCTGAATGCTTTTTCAACTAGACTGCTTGAGATATCTTCAGAAAAAGAGGCTACATATCTGAAGATAATCCTTTTCATTTCTGCCCATAAACATGATCTGAGGGCAGGCAGGAAAAATGGACTTGAAACCTCTTAACCTAAACCATATCCTTTGTTCATAAGTTCCAGAATAATTAAGCAAGATGTACAGACAGTTCAGTTTGGATACTACCAAATGTTGGTTTTGTACTTAAAAGTTTGAATGCCATTTTTGTTTTTTTTTTATTTACATCTTCTTGTTCATGCAATACCAGAAAAGGTACACAGACATGCTCCATTACCTTCATCATTTCCTTTTTATATGCTTCAACAGCAATGGCACCAAAAAAAAGATATTTCAGCAGTTTTGTGCAGAGTTGGTTCAATGCAAAAGCAAAACCAGGTTCACAAGCAGTCTTTATGCACAGCCTCACTAAGAAAATGACACGCTGCTCATAGTTTAAGCAGAATTTTCAGACACAGAAAACGTCTCAATCTACAAGAGGAGGGTGTTTATGCTACAGGGAAGAATGCGACTAAAAGGCCTGGAAAATCTTCTTACCTGTTTTCCTATTTAAGCCTGTGCACTGTTCCCTAGCCAGAGAGACAGACAATGTTTGGCAAATAGATGCATTTTAAATACACATCCTGGACATGTTTATACTCCATCTGTGAATAACACAGGGAATTTGGAACAAAGCTGTGTTAAGTCCTGCAGCTTGAGTCAGAACACATGGGTATGAGCACACGGGCACAAAGCTATGCAGCCACACACCGACACACCGAAGACAGAACCACGAAGGGACTTCACCACCTTTCTAAGTGCATTCTGTGAGATTATTAAAAGTTTGGTACATTATGAGACATTTCAAGAGCCATTTTCTCCCACACAAATACCTCCTTGAAGCCCAGAGAGCAATCACGTCTCACCAGGATGATTACGCAGCATCCAGAAGGGGAAAGAGAGGCAGACCGAGACAGGAAGAACTCCAGCAGAGAGAAACTGGGAAAATCAGCACAAAACTTCTCTCATTATTATTACTTTGGTAGAATAATGGCAGAATTATACAAAAGGAGCAACTGAAGCCCCTTCCAGCATGTATTGCTACTGCTTGTATTAATCAGATAGAGCTGTTCTTGAAACCAATACATAAAATTGACATTAGTTCAGTCTGTATATATAATTTCAATTTGCTATCATTTTTCACACCAAATGATGTCAGATTTTAATTAAAATCATTTAACTGAAAATTAAAATGTCAGCAGTGATGCACAGATGCTGCTCAACAGATTTATCTTCTACCTAACGTAAATAATAAAAAAAGAAGAAATACCTAAGAGCAAGAGTGTCAAGCAATACTCCCCAGCATCAGGGACTGAATTAAGTCCCAGGGTTGTATTTTCTTTCTAAATATACCTCTTGCTGCCAGTCACATGCTTGCAGGATCAGAGACTACCCAGCTAAACTCTATTATTCAAATAGCAAAGTGTTGTGGTTTTGTTTAGTGAGGTGGGGCCTAAGGTGGTAGCTTCTGTAGGAAACTGCTAGAAGTCGCTCCCCTTTGTTCAGTGGACTCGGCCGGGCCTAGGGCAGACCCGCTGCTGGCCAAGGCCAAGCGAATTGGTAGCAGAATGTTCCGTGATTAACACCTCTGAGATAATGTATTTAAGAAGGGGAAAATAGAAAAAGAAAAAAAAAAACGAGACGAGAAGATGTGAAGAAGCTATGGGGGGGCAGAGGCACAGAGAGGGAGGCGTGAGCCTCGTGGGCCTTGCAGGCCTCACCCTCTGGCCTCTCGCCAGGCAGCCGACTGGGCCCAACTCAGCCCGATCCGGCTGCAAGAGGTGGAGAGGAGATGAGATGGGATGAATAAGGTGAAGAGATCCTGAGAGGTGTCTGCCAGCCTGTTGTGAAGAACCTTTCTTGTGAGAGAAACAGCTGCAGATGCCAAGGTCGTGAAGAAGGAGGGGGAGGAGTAATGTGGCTCCTGGCCAAGATTCCCCTGCAGCCTGTGGTGACGACCATGGTGGAGCAGGTTGTCCCCCTGCAGCCCATGGAGGTCCACAGAGGAGCAGAGATCCACCTGCAGCCCGTGAAGGACCCCCACACCGGGGGAGGTGGATGCCTGAATGCGGCTGTGGCCCGTGGAGGGCCCGCTGGGACAGCCGTTCTGGAGAGACTGCACTCCGTGGAAGAGATGACCCACGCTGGAGCAGTTTCATGAAGGACTGTGGCCTGTGGGAGGGACCCCACACTGGAGCAGGGGAGGCATGTGAGGAGTTCTTCCCCTAACTGTGAAGCGGCAGCGTAAAACATCTCATGATGAACTGACTGCACCCCCATTCCCTTTTCCCCCCTGTGCCGCTCAGGAAGGGAAGGTAGTAGAGATAATGTTAAACTCGGGAAGAGGGAGGGGTGGGGGGATGTTATCTTGTTCTCTGTCTTATTATCTTGCTAGTTTTAGTAATAAATGAATAGTTTTCCCCAAGTCAAGTCTGTTTTGCCCATGATGGTAACTTCAAGGATTTTCTCCCCGTCCTTATCTCAAACCTTGAGCCATGTTTCTTATATCATCTCTCCCTATTCTCTCGGAGGGTGGGGGGAGTGAGAGAGAGACTCCGTAGCCTGGTCCCGATCAGGGCTGAACTATGACACAAGGGAATGTAAAAGCCAATAGCTCCTAAACACAGTATATTGGTATAATGTGTGCCCAGTGCAGGACCTAGGAAACTCTAAATAGCTTTTTCCCTCAGCAGAGAAAAGATTGGCCTCTTAGGAAAACCAGAGCCTTGAACTTCACTGCTGGTACGTCACCCCACACAGACACGCGCTGGTGCACGCTCCTCCACTTCCCCCCAGCCAAGGCACTGCAGCCCCGCATTTGGGTGGGACTCATGCAATGGCTGGAACCTACCTTCCACCTCTCCAAAAACATTCCTTAATGAGTTTCACTAGGAGAAGTGACAGTGCGGGAGCCATACAGCATGACATCCATTTTGCAGAGCCGCTACTCTAATGAAGCCAAACTCCACTTCTTCCAACTGCTAATTGCTTCAAACGAGCCAACATGGTCTGACACATCAGCAGTCATTTATCAACAGCTTCCAAGCGGTGTTCCCCAAGGTCCCTTTGGCCCTGCTTCTACCATGAAACTCACACCTATTTTAAACAGACTGTTCAATCTACATCCAAGGTTTGCAGGATCACTGGCATGAAGTGAGACCTGCAAGCTCTTTTCTCCAAAGCCACTGTTTCTGATGTTTCCAGAGACTCTTCTGTTTGGTTCAAAGGAGTCAGAGTTACAAACTTTGTTCGTCCACCTCAAACTAGCCATCAGCTTCACCCTGAATTTCTAAGCCAATGCATGGTTTGGCTGGCCCCATCATCATAGGTAACCAGGCCCTACTGATGCTGCTGGACATTTGCAGGAACAGCTTGCCCGATTCCACAAATAAAGCCCATTCCATGGATTAAAGTCATCTTCTGGCTACAAATTAAATAAGAGAGACAATAAAATTTTGCATATTGCAATGTACTTTTACAGTGTATGGTGAGCCCTTAAGCAGAGTAGGAACATAAACAAAAATTAAGGCATGAGTCATAGAGAGCAAGTCAAAGGAAAAAAAAAAAGGAAATAATATTGATACACAAAGGGTGAAAAGAAATTATAAACACAAAATAAGGCCCATGGAGAGATGGCTCTCAGACGTGCGCAGCACACTGCAGGAGTGGACAAGCTAAAGAGCTTTTGACACATGGCTCAGTCCAACTTTCCCTCCTCATTAAAAGAGACCTGAAAAAGGAAACCTCTGCTCTCCAGGGAGCACACTGACTTCTCAACAAATGTTACTGAGAGTTGCACTACTGACATCAATAAAAGAAGGGCAGTTTAATCACTAGAGCTAGTTTTGGGTTGCTACCAACTTGATGAGGATCTGCTGCTCCAGCTGCTAATGGTTTGAGCCTAATTTTCTAACCATTTGCTTCTGTGTTCTCAGTGACTGCAGTTATCACCCTTTCCTCATTCCTGAAGCATCTAACATCACTGTACCTGTCAGGTGCTGGGAACAGAAAATTGTTTCTCTGCAGTATTAAAAAGGCTGGGACGGGGGGAAGGATACTACTAATGGGCAGCTCCGGTGCTGCTGTTTGTACAGGATACGACAGTTCCACAAGGCTGAATTACATTACATATTTGCACATGGCAATTTGCACTGTACAGGAAATACTCTTTTCCTTAACTGAGTCTCCCTGTTAAAACAGATCAGCCAGGAAAACAGAAGACTAGAAGTCAGAATGGAAAAAAAAGCCAGCCTGATCTTTCCATCTGTCTGCAGAGCGCAGGCACTAACCTGCACTACCCCCACCGACCCCTCCAGCCGGAGTGCCGTGGTACACACCTCGGAGCCGTGCACGGCAAAGGTGCGGGATGCAGAAGGTGACCAGCAGTTCCCATCCTTGAGACCAAAGGCCAGACTGAACCAACCCCTCCAGTGGCAGAGGCATGTGGCCCCAGAGGACCCCCAAAGACAGAGACCTGCCAAGGACAGCTGTGCAGCACTGCGAGACACAGCATGTCACCGCTTCACCAGCAGTGGCTCTGCCCCAACTTGCCAACAAACCCAAGCATTTTGTGCACGAATTTATCCTACTGCTCATCCTTTGCAGACCCGATGCAAGTGTTGGCCAGCCAGGGAGAGCCCAGCAGCCAGCGCAGAGGCAGCAGGCACAGCTTGGCTGGCCTGTGCTGAATGGCAAATGTCTGAGATGTCCAAGACACCTCATGCTTAAGCACGCACACAGTGATTCACAGCATCCTTTTCAGTTGCCAAAACTATTTAATAAACCACTAGTAGACTTCAGGCTTGAAATTTCACAGGGATGTTTAGACTGAGAGCTCATATAGTGACAAACTTCTGGCTTTGAAAAAGACTGTTAAAACCTATCTTTGGTCGTTTACACATCCTCTCTTTTAGTGTGAGACCTGCCATCTGCCTACTGCAATTTGCCAGTTACGCTGCCATATCACCAGCTACCGTGCTGCTGCCGCCGTGCTACTATAACGCAGACAAAAAACTCCCTTGGTGTTGTCACCCGCAAGCTGCTTTTGGACTGCTGCCTGAGGAGGAGCGAGTGGCTTCGGGTTAGAGGCAGAGGGCAGGAGAACTCGGTCATTTATACCCCAGGCATTGCCATACAGGTAGGCTTTTCCTCTCCGGGAGCAGCGAGGAGCATCAACAGCCCCAATGTCCAAGCAGGTAATCCCAGTGAGCTGACACCGCTCTGCTAGCACCACAGAGAGACTGCCCAGCATCAGCCCCTCCATCACTGTGACTGATCCACCCCTCTGTCTCCTCCCCCCTGCTTTTTGGACACAAGCAAGGCCCCTGAGAGCTAATAGACATGTCAGCCCTCCCACAGACCCCTCACATCTGACCTCAGACACAGCCAAATTCTCCCTCCTTACATAAGTGTCACCTGAAAGATCAAAATAACTCGCATCATTTCCCCCCTGCAGAAGCTGAGCTGAGCACATGAAAGAGCAGAGGCAGAGCGTTCAAACAGGGGACTAACCCACCTAGCACTCTATGTTCATGTCCCCCTCACCTGCCTGAACCCAAATGTGAACAGCAGATTGTTTAACAACAGAAGTAATTTGAATTAAATAGTAGTCCTTACTCATTCCAGCAACATTCCTGAGAACCAAGCATTTGGATTAATTTTATTTAAAGGCCTCCAAACAAACACCCAGGCTCTGCTATAACACCGCTGCTCTTGACTCGCCTTAGTAATTCAGTTCCCACTGTGGCGGACTATTTATCTCATTCCCCTTGCAACACAAAAGCCATTTCTCCAGTCAGACCTCTACATTATAGATAGTTATTTTCTCTTTTATCATAAGCCCGCTAATAGTCTATTTCATATGGCGGCAAAGCGCACAGCTGAATGATGAAGGTGGCGGCAAAGAAGCAATCCTGCTTGCACAAGGGACCTCTCCCAGGATTTTAAGCTGTTTGTGAAGCCCTGACTCCAGTGCCACGCTGGCCGTACATCACTGTGATTACACAGACTAGGTTATTCTGATTTACTGGAGAGAGAGCTGTAGAGGCAGGAAATGGGCCCAGCAATGATCTATTAATGTATACTCCTCTCCAGGAACTCAGTGCCTCTAAATATGAAAATGTTAAAACCATGTTTTTGATAAGCACGATAAATCATGTAAAGTCATTACAATTTTATTAGAGGAAACATTTTCAAATGCATTGATTAAATTCAGAATAATGACTTGGACCTAAAGATATAAACCTCTAATCTCATCAGCACTAACGACCTCCTGAAATAGAAGGGAGGAAGTCAGCATCTTAAAGGGCCGAGACAAAGAGCGCCCAGTGTATGACACCAGCCCTTTATTGGCCATGCTGCAATGGATAAAACTGAGCGAGAAGACAAAGACTGTGGAGAGCCAAACCACAATCCATATGGTTAAATAGCTTCAGCTACCTGCAATTTTAATCACTATTTAAAATTACTTAGTTCTTGAGCTCCAACAAACATTGAGATACTTACTGTAATAAAAATACAGCCTATATAAAAGCAGTAAGTGTTATTCTGTGCATACTCACAACAAAGTATATGGAAAAATGAATGTGTTCAACCTGTAATTGTCTCCCCAATGCAAATGGCTTCTGTTCTGCACTTTCCAATGTGTAAGATGCATACGAACATCCCACAGACCAAACTGCTAACTCCAAACAAAGAACATGCAGCAAGGATCTAATTAAGGTGGCATTCACCTCCCCGCTCTGCCATACACCATCACTCTTCTCTCACAAAAAGTCCCACCCCTCCCTGACATAAACACCAATCTTCCTCCACAGGCCTACTGAGAGGAGGAAGACAAGGGAAGGTGTAGACTTTTCATTTCATTGCACATACAGCCGAAGGATTGATCCAGTTGTCCTGTACCTCCCTGATGTTGACCGACAAAGAAAAAAAAAAATCATCACTGAGTGGGCCTAACCTGTATTTTGAGGTGCCATTGTCAAGATTAGGGAGACCTGAGCTTGGTAAAGAGTAAGGAAATGAGCAAAGATGACTGTGCATCATGATAAATGTTCTCCTGGGTCCTGGAGCTGGCCAGGGCTTATCCTCATCTCTGCCATGGTTGAGAAAAACCTCAGGGACATGGGCAACCTAAACCAGTCTCCAAATGTCTAAGCATACTCAGCAGACCAGGTGGAAAGCAGAGTACGGTCATTGCATCCTGCTTCCCATGCCCTGAGGATTGGCACGTGGCCCTTCTACCTGCAAAACCTGCAAAGTTTCTTCACACTGAAGGTACCTACTGCAGGAAACAATCAACTAAAACTAAATTGCTCATGCAGTAGTGCGTACATAATCCGGGCCTTTTATACTGAATCCTCCTTTTATCCTCCCTCAACAACAAACACCATAAAGGATTTTTTTATCCCATTTTATTTTTTTTCTCTCCCATGTTTAGCCAGTCCATTCTTGCTCTGTGAAAATCCTAAGAAAGAAGGAAGAGTGAAATGAATGTATACCGTGTCTGTCAAAATACAGACAATAAACTGGGAGAAAGTAAATTGTTCTTCCCTAAACTCAATTACCATTATCTTATACATTTTCCAAAGCATCAACAGAAGAAACTGCTAATGGAAGAAGAATTGTTTTAACGAAGATTGTATCCTTAAATTTAACATTACCAGGGAAGAAGAAAATAGCAAATAGTGCATCATTGGAAAACCAGCAGAATTATCCAGCTGTTTTCCCCCATCTTCCTTCTTTTCTGCGGTTTGTAGATTTATGTACTTCTTCTTGCAAGGACTACATCACAGAATAATGCATGATTCATTCATTCGTTCATTAAACTTCACCAGCGTGGCTTCATCTGTCAGGTAAATGGGAAACACGCACTGACAATACACAGCTGTGCATTAACCCTATTTCTGCCTGTCTCCCCATGACAGAGCTCAAATCCAAAACACAAACCTCACCTCAAACAGAGAGCAATGTAGCTTAACCTCCCTTCAAGACTCAAAACTCGTGCCAGACCCCCACACCAGAGTACCCTGTATGGTGACAAACTGAGTTTCAGAGCTTCGGCTCTGAACCTCCAGGACACAGGAGAAGCCAGGAGCTTGCTAGCTGCAGACGCACTCACTGCACTCTAGAAGCTAGAAAGATGCTATTCTGTGCTCTCCTGTAATTTCCAGGAACACAATAGAGAAATAATCTCATGTGTGTTTCCAGGAACAAGAGGTAATTATTTACCTTGCATATTTTATGCAAATTTCATCTAAAACTCCAGACAACTAATTAATTGAAGTGGATTGCTACTGTAAGATTTTTTTTTCCTTCAACCGTCATTCCAAATTCAAGATATGAGTTTGTTTGCTTTTTCTTCCCTTTCTTTTATTACAGGAATAAACTTTCTATTATTGCTCTGTATCTGTCATTAAAATTGCAGAGTGTGCAAACACTGATGGGTGACTCTTCTCTATAACAGTCTCTGTTTTGCTGTAACAACTGGTAACGCTGTATAAGATGCGGTTCCACATAAGAAATATTTAGAACAAACAAAAAGAGAACATTAGCTACCACCATACATTAAATATCTGATAGTAAAGTGAAAATAATATATGTGGTAGTGCAGCTGCACAACATTATGATAACTGAGTCTGTCCTCCAACTCTCAAACCACTGAGTTTCAGCCTTTTTCAGTATTCTTTTTGTAGTTGTTTTAAAGAAAGATACTTCATTTCTAAGCTCTTCCCATCTTCATTTTTTCCCTTGAACTCACCTCTGAGAGACTTAATGAGGACAGAAAATTGATCAGCGAGTACTCTTTATGCTTTATTTGAAAGCACATAATGTTTCTCATAAGTCCTTTTTGTAGGGAAGATATTTCCGGCAAGTCTTTCTCTTCTATAAAAATATTAAGAAGAAAGATAGAAAAAAGAGACATGGCAGCCCAGGACTTGGGCACAGGCCGATGCCATTCAACTTCCACAGGAAGATTCACTCCAGGTCTGCAGGCAGAGGGTTTGGCGAAGCACCATAATATAATGCCATTGTAGCTGCCACAGCTAGGAACCAGGACTGACCTGTTATCCCCCAAAGGCTCACAGCTGGGATTTTGAGGGACTGCTGTAAAGGGAATGACTATTCTGTTTGTAATGAGCCCTTGGCTTCTGCAAAAATGGACAGTAACAAAAGTTAACTACTAAACCTTCATTGATCTCAGTGTGTGAATTCCTTGCTCTATGCGGAAACGGGAGGGGAAGCCTGGCAGAAATCACACACACCAGATTCCAGCCCGGGGAGAGCCCCAGCCGCTGCGTGCTAACCTGCCAGATGGTGCATTGGTGCAAATGACCACAAAACCACAGAGGTCTCTCGTGTGAGCACATAACTCAGCACACCATTGTGAGGATCCACTGGCAAACTTTTGATATGACAGAACACGATGACTTGGCTGGCACAGATGTGCTTTTCAGACACCAAGGCTGCATCTCCCCCAGCTGCATACTGCCAGCTCTCCCCAGTGGCAGCCCAGTGGGTTTTAGGACTAATCCAAGAGATCTTTCATACTCAAGTCATGAACCTCCAGTGCTCCAAGTCACCTGTGCTGAAACGTGGCTTGCACAGAGAAGCGTGAGGCTCAATCCTATTCTGTTTTGGTTTTATTAAATTAAAAACAAACCCACAAATAATGGTTGGTGTTCAAACCAAATCTTAATCTGTTTATGGACCACTGTTTACATGTGGGGTTTTTGTCTACAAGAGCTGTCCAATCCAAAATGAATTTATAGTCCTGTCTGCAGAAACATAACATTACCACAGAGTGACAAGACATCTGCGTGGGAGAAATAAACAACCTTTGGCAGAACACACTGGAGTGCAAGTTCGTTAACATGCAACTACAGGAGTAGGAGTAACTGGTAGGAGCTAGTTACCCTTAAAAATACCAAAACAGCATGCTTAAAACTTTCTTTTCTATTGCTTACTGCTATTATTAGTGGTTAGTAAATAGTAATGCGATTGCAGCGACCAGATGTCACAACAGGGAACTGGACAGCACTGGGTAGGTATCATAAGAATAAAAAGAGGCAACAGTTGGCCTAAAGGGTTGATTGTTAACGTTGCTTATATCGTTTTGGTTTCAGGGCAGGGGGAGGATCTTACTGAGAGGGATATTTCTAACTGCACTCAGAAAATACATTGGCTCATCAGTTAGGCTATTAACACAGAATAACTTTGTGAATACTAAATAAAAATAAATACTTTGTAAATAATAAATACAAATTACTCAGAGCAGCAATAGTAAATGGTATAGTTTGAGATAAAGCCTAATAATAGCCATGGTTTTCTTGTCCGTATCACTACATGCACTGTTTGTTGAATGGGGCAGACAGTTTAAGACATTTCCCATGTTAGCCAGGAGTCATTTTTAAATTGAACTATAAAAGAGTTTGTGAAAAATGAAAATATATTTAATTGCAAAATGGACTCAAGATGTGCATTACATCAATGAATCTTATCTGGCTCCTTTCATCTGCAATTCTCACCAGCAACAAAAATGGAAAGTGGGTGGGAAGCTGTTTAAAGTGCCTTCAAGCTTCCCACTGATGTATTCTAAACAAAAGGTTCAAGGTTTCTGCGGGAAGAGTACAAACCCACCAGGACTTCAGGAAGGGTGCGTGTCCTCAGTTTCCCTCTCTACTCTCAGTGCTGTGGCTGTGGGAGCGCAGTGGTCTGCCTCACCCCAGCTGCGGCTGGCTGGGGACATGCAGCTGAGACCCTCTCACTGCAGGCAGCTCATCTGAATAGGGGTGTGTTTAATGTGACCGTTCACAGCGGTCTCCCTACACACATTCGCGCTGAATTTAACATTTGAAATAGATGGTTCAAGATCTCCTTTTAAATCGATTGCTACATGCAATTTTTTTATATTAGTTTGCAAGGTACAAAAAATAAGAGTGTAAGCCATGACTTCAGCTATGATCATTAACCTGTAATTGATTTTCCATTATGTCATTTTAGTCTTTTCATGCACCCACTATATCATGGACTAAACCTTCTTCAGCAAGCCGAGTATGCCCACAGCCAGTCTCTGGGGCAGACAGAAAGCCTTCACTCAGCCACACACATCGTCCGTGGAGGTCAAATGGCACAGCTTAGGCACATGCTGTAAGTGGTTATAGTCAAGGATAAGATGAATATTTTAAGAAAGGACATTGAAGCCTCTTTGCCTAAAATAAACCCGATGCCTGGAAGATCAAGGGAACGAGCAGGAAGCCTATCAATCCAGTGAAGCTTCAGAAGGGAAGGACTTCAGTAGCAGTTCATGCCACAGCAGGCGCATCCCTGCCAGAGTGATGGCAAGTCCCAGCCCAAGGGCTGCAGTTCAACAGCGATGAAGGAGCAATTGCAGGAGGACCAAAAGAGATGAAAGGAAGACAAGGATGTACCATTTCCCTTCATACGGGATGAAACGCAGCCCAAGCCCACATGCAAAGCTGAGTTTCACCAGGTGCATTGCCAGGGCGCAGAGAGGGGAAGGCAGTGCTTGGCCTGCAGAAGGGCCTGCAGGATTGCGCCTTTGGGAAACATGGGCATCGCTCCCACCCATCTGCCATGGAGTGTGCAGGGCCTTCAAAGACCAGAAGGAGAAGCAGGAGCTGTGCAGCACTCAGGGAACAGCTGCTGCTGGGCTTCCTGGGGGCTGCAGCCAGCTGCACGCACCAAGACACCCTGCTCTTCATTCTGCTCACGGGGAGATTTGCCAAGGGGAAGGCAGCTGGCAAAAGCCAGTGAATCCTTCAGCTCAGGCTAGCAGAGATCCTGGCTGGGCCTCTGCCAGCTCTGATGGTGGGTCAGATAAAGAGCTCTGCGCTCCAGGTAGCTCATAAAAAGAGATTAAAGCAACACAGTCAATGAGACAGTTTCCTTCTATTTGCCCACTCAAGCAGAACGATTTCCCCTCCAGATTAATTTCTGCCTTCCCCTACTCAGTGGAGGTGGCTGTGAATTGGCCCTGATGGGGAGGCACCAGGGTGCCCAGGTGGGAGGCAGGGGAGAGCCACAGCCAGAAGAACAGAGAAGGGCAGAGCCAGGGAGGCCCCGTGTCCCCCCTCCGCACTCGCCCTCCCAGCACAAGACCATTCCTGTGGGATGAGTGTGCTTCCTGCTGTGGCGGGGACACAGACCCATAGGCTGCAATGCAAATTTAATGAGTGATTATAAAAATAATTTAAAAGCATTTCGTTGACACATAACTAAACAATCATTTCCATGGCATTGAGAGAGTTCATCCAGACTGACCTGGAGCTCCAATCAGACTGGGAGATTTTCTCTGCTCCTTGCAAGTGTGGCTTTGACTGACGAGGGAGCACGAGACAAGCATTAGCAACATACCTTGTTAAAATGTCAATAATGCAATGAGGAAGCCATAAGACACAGCTGAGACTGAGAATGACAGATGGAGATTCTGCCAAGATAATGCTGTGTTGTGGGGTTTTTTTTAGTGAAGTGGGGGCCTAAGGTGGCAGCTTCTGTAGGAAACTGCTAGAAGTTGCTCCCCTTTGTCCAGTGGGCTTGGCTGGGCATAGGGCAGACCCGCTGCTGGCCAAGGCCAAGCCGACTGGGAGCAGAATGTCCCATGGTAACGCCTCTGCGATAATGTATTTAAGAAGGGGAAGACAGAGTGTGCAGAGGGGGAGGCGTGAGCCTCATGGGCCTTGCAGGCCTCACCCTCTGGCCTCTCGCCAGGCAGCCGACTGGGCCCTACTTGGCCCAGCCCAGCTGCAAGAGTGGAGAGGAGATGAGATGGATGTGAAGAGATCCTGAGAGGTGTCTGTCTGCCTGTTGTGAAGAACTTTTCTTGTGAGAGAAACGGCTGCAGATGCCAAGGTTGTGAAGATGCAGGGGGAGGAGTAATGCGGCTCCTGGCCAAGATTCCCCTGCAGCCTGTGGTGATGACCATGGTGGAGCAGGCCGTCCCCCTGCAGCCCATGGAGGTCCACGGAGGAGCAGAGATCCACTTGGAGCCTGTGAAGGACCCCGCACTGGGGGAGGTGGATGCCTGAATGTGGCTGTGGCCCGTGGAGGGCCTGCTGGGACAGCCGTTCTGGAGAGACTGCACTCTGTGGAAGAGATGACCCACGCCAGAGCACTTTTCACGAAGGACTGTGGCGTATGGGTGGGACCCCACACTGGAGCAGGGAAGGGATGTGAGGAGTTCTTCCCTTGACAATGAAGCAGCATCGTAAAACATTGCGTGATGAACTGACCGCGACCCCCATTCCCACTTCCCCGCCATGCCGCTCGGGGGGGGGGAGGTAGTAGAGATAATGTTAAGCTCGGGAAGAGGGGGAGGTGAGGGGAGATTATCTTGTTCTCTGTCTCATTATCCTGCTAGTTGTAGTAATAAAAGAATAGTTTTCCCTGAGTGAGTTTTGCCCGTGACGGTAACTTTAAGGATTTTCTCCCCGTCCTTATCTCAAACCTTGAGCCATGTTTCTTATATCATCTCTCCCTATTCTCTCGGAGGGTGGGGGGAGTGAGAGAAAGACTGCATAGCCTGGTCCCGATCAGGGCTGAACTGCGACATGCTGCTTTCCTCCAAGGACAGCCATGACCTACTCAAGCTCCAGGGATGGTCATCTATCATGTCAGCATTTCCACCTTCCCCAAGAAAGGCAAAGCTAGCTCCCCAAGGCTCAATGTCCTTAAACCTTTCTACCAAAACAGATTAAAGAGGAAAAGGAAGTGACAGAGTAACACCATGTATCAGCCATGCAATTACTGATTGTACATAAAGTCCATATTGGCTATGTTTTTCCCTAAAATTTGCAGAGCACCATCCAACTGAAGCCTACATCAACTAAAAGCACTCGGGCACCTAGCAAAGGGAATCCACTGACCAAGTCTCAGGTTTGGATCTGCACAAACATTTTAAAAGATGGAGGTCTGCAAAGGAACAAACAAACCTACTCTCACATCCATGTGCCTAATGCCTGTGTTGTGCTTCATACCAGGTAACTACAGCAGGACAGAAACACCAACACCCCAGCTAGCCAACTAAATGAGTCAAGATTTTGCGGGTGCTAGTTGACATTTCTAAGGACATGCAGCATAATAATGAAAAATTGTGTGTTACAGGATTCTCTTCAAAAGCACTGAGTTCTTTTTTCCAAGATGAATAACTGATAGGTCAATACCTCTAATGCATTAAAAATATTTGCTTCATAGTCCCCAAGAACCCCTACTTCCTTTAGCACAGTCTGAGGTTTCTGTTACTGCACCAAGAGTCTCAAGAAAACAGCAAGATAAGAATCTACATTCTCCTATCTACAGCATCTCTACTGTAACTGCTG
The DNA here is from genome assembly GCA_009806455.1 of Tetrax tetrax. NCBI lineage: Eukaryota > Metazoa > Chordata > Aves > Otidiformes > Otididae > Tetrax > Tetrax tetrax. The sequence continues at coordinate 78,494 of WHYT01015735.1, read as the reverse complement.
CTTACTATACCCCTGTGTGGTGCCTCAACATATTTACACCTGGTTTTGCATTTACTGTAAGTTCTTTATGGATCGTAATTTTGAACTTTGTTCCCTGTAGAGAAACTTTAATCTCTCGATCTGATTCAAGCTTCTATCACATAACAGTTAAGTACAACATCTGAGCCCTAAGGTCAGCTTGTTAAAATTTATTTCAAGATTGTGTGTAACAGAACACATCAGCTGACAGCAGGAGTCTATATGAACAATTAAAAACACCACAGAAGTGCTTTTCTCATCTGTCAAGTGGCCATTCATGTTTTATTTAGTTTGTTAAGCATATTGCTGCTGGTTTGAAATTAAGATCAACAGTTTGCAGACAAACAGTCTTTTATTAAAAAAGTAACTCCTGTTGAACTGCACAGGTGTGAAACAATGGATTTGGTCTCACCCCACAATAATAAAGGGCTGTCTTATCCTAACCTCTGCCTAACACCCTTGTCTTCTGCCATACACTTCACCTTCAGCTGCACCTTCTGGGAAGAGCTATAGTGGTTTTGATGCACTTATACTTAATATTCACTGAAGCTAGCCATAGCAACTCCTGGATCGTCGGTGCATCTTTCACCACTCCATTCCTATAAGAGTCAAAAGCAGAGGCTTTCCCCTAAGCTCTCTCTGCCCCATGCTTATCTGGAGCTGCTGCAGTGCTCCCACAGCTGCAAAATATCCCTTGTACAAAAACATCCTTTAAATAGTGGATGATACTGAGATGGTTTTGGGAATTTCTTCTCTCATTTTCTGTTTCACAGCCTGTCCTCAAGTCTCTAATTATATATACTCACACCTCCACATAGAATTTAAGGGGAGTGGAAACAGACTGTTCATCTACAGGCCACACATCATTTTTCTCTAAAATGTTGTAAGTTGTTAAGTAGAATGTCACTAGGAAAGGAATTCCAGGTGACTTCAGATTATTTGACTGTTCACACAAAGTCTTTGACTACACCTTGAAATAAAAAGCTCCTTTCCATTAAAAAAGTACATATAATTTAAGAGTTTGCAATTAAAAATGCATTGAGAAAATGCTCTGTCTCTAAGCTGGTGCAAATCTTCATAGTTCTGCTGATTTCAACATACCAGCATACAACAAAAACCCTTTAAAGTGGAAAAAAAAATCAGTTAAAAACATGTCTTCAAGTTCTTTACTTCAAAGTTTGGGGGAGAATTATTCTTCTCCTACCTAGCTGTCAGAAGCTTTGCTAAAAAAAAAAAAAAACCAATATGTGAGGGCAGCAGGAGCCTCAGAAAGCCCACAGCAGTCAAAATTAAGCAGAATTACTTGTTTTTCTTCTACCAAAATAAACTGCACCACTCATTTTCTTTTAACAAGTAATTTCTGTCAGGTGACTTACTATTATTTTTCCAACTTTGTACAAATTTTTTTTTTTTTATTTGGGAATATTTAAAGGAAGGGGCACTCAATAAATACCTCTATGAACTACACATCCATTTCTTGATAATCTGCTGAAGAGATAATTCCTACCAGTTACAGAAACCTAAGGTCCACGTTCTGAATTGGCTTTTTTTGCTCCTCTGCCCAGTGCAGAGGGAACAAGACTCGGGAAGATGACATCAAACAAAATGGAAGAGTTTGCTTTACCACAAACTACTTTCTAACACAGGCTGTTCAAAAAGAAAAAGCTACAAAGTAGAACGACTTCCCTTACAAGTTTCATTATAACGATTTCACTGAAAGAGGAGGAAAACCAAGGAGCCAACATCAAACATGCATCTGCTACCTCAAGCCCCGCGCTCCCAGTGCTGGGGAAAGGGAGGTCTGGGGACACCGCGTGAACCAGGGCTTATGGCAGGAGCACTGCCCAGGACTCGCTGGTGGCTGGGAGCCACCCATACCCTACAGGTGACCCTGCAGCTTCCCATGGGCTGTTCTCCACCCTGCCAAAGGGTCTGCTTTGGTTCACACAGACACTCTGGGACTCTTCTCCCTCTCCATCCATGGTCCCCTTAGCTCAAAACACAGCAGGCACCTTAAGGACTCACAGGGCACAGCTGCAAATGCTGCTGAAACACAGTTGACAATCTACAAATGCAGTGTTTACCATGCAAGGCAGGGCCAGCACCACAGAGTGCTTGTCACAAAGCTTACCCTGGTTTCTCATTTCTCTGCCTGCCTCCAACCCACTGCCTGTCTTTGGAAAAGGCTGCTACAGCCTTGCGAGAAGAGCTGCAGGCCTCGGCCATCCAGGCCAACGTGAGGATGCAAAACCGACACCTGTCCCCAACCACTCCAACATCAAGACATTCAAGTCTGAGGCATAAACTTCACAAGTAATGGTTTGCTGGGGGGTTTGGGGGGGTTTTGTGATTTGTTTTTTTTTGTTGGTGGGTTTTTTTTTTGTTTTGTTTTGTTTTTTTTTTTTTTTTAGCATGTTCTGTAGGTCCAGCTTCCCTTAAAAACCCTTCTCAAAAGAACGTGTCTACTGCAAGCTGAAAAACAACAGCTATTACTACAACTGTTAGTCTACTGAAGTGACTGCATGTTACAGATGGGTCATCCTGAACTCTGCAAGCCAAAAATACATTTCCAGTGCTTTTAGTTTATTCAAAAAAAAAAAAACCAAAAAAACCTGACTGCAGTTCTGTAAACAGAGCCTACCTCCAGCATCAAGGGTCTGAAGTCACGCAGTGAGCCGGAATATGCATCTCCTAATGGCAAATCCCTTAGTAATCTCAAAAACAGGAAATTAAACAAAAGCCCACAAATAAATTATATTTAAGTTACTGGTCAAAACACTGGACATTTCTTCCCAGAACCTCTGACCTTTGCTCAATATTTCACAGAAAATAAAGATTCGAGGGATTTCTGCTTAGGATCACATTTTCCTCTCCGATGCATATCTTCAGCCCTCATGTCAAAGAAACCTTCTTAGAGGCCAGAAAGCAAAGAAACCAGGGTTCCCTCCAGAGCTCAGCTTGCTCACGCTGCTCCTCCAGCTGCCTGGAAGGAGGCCCCTTCTCCCACCCTCTCACCTGGGAAGCATCGCATCCTGGCCTCAGGGGCTTCCTCCCAGGCAGGTGGCTGCTGCTCCCCTTCCTCTTGCGATGCTTCTGTGGTAGGATGAAGGCAAAGGTCACTCTGATGTCTGAACTCTTCTACCATGTTCATGCCCTGCTACGCCACACCCATATAGCAGACAACAAAGATAACAAATGAATCAGCGCTTTTCCTTCCAAGTCGCATGACCTTTTAGAATGTTTTTACTTAACTCTCGCCACTATCTACACTGTCATCATACTACCCTTAAACTATCTATTCATATGATCATTTTCCAGATGTTCAGTGATTAAAATGAACTTGCTCCACTAGCCTCCCTCTCAAAGACAGGAGAATATGAAGTATTAAAGTATCATTGATCCTAAAACTTAAGAGATTGAAAATTAATTTTTTTTGTTTGTTTGCAGGAACACCTCCATTAAATGTAGTTTGGGCTTTTTCCTCCCTACTCTTGTGGCATATTCTCCCTCTATTTTTATTTTTACAGGAAATAACAACAACCTAGTGTTTTCTCTGTGCCAGAACAGCCTCCCAGTGTGCTATTAATGCTGCAAGCTCCTCTTGTTTGCTGCAAGCAACCCTCCAGGATATGCCTATAGAAGGAAGAGAGAAAAGCTTTTCTTGATGCTAATAGGGTTGGCATCCATTGCTCATGTCACCACTTGCTCAGAACTACACAGATACACCTCTCCTCTTTTATTCCTTCTCATCACTGCTGACTCAGACATATTCACCTACTTAAATTCTGCTTGAGCTCAAGTTGAGGCATTAAAATGTTTTTAATTTCCAAGAATAGGAAGATTTAGAAAGACTGTTCTCACTCCTCCAAAGCACACGCACACACAGCACTTCCCCTGGTTAGTACATCATCAGTATTTCTTTCCAAGAATTTCATTGCTTGCAAATAGATTATTTTCAGGGAAATGTGCTTGGTGTATAATCTTGCACGGAGGTGTTGATTAGCTAAGTGTCGCTCATTTTGCATAGTCTTTTTTTTTTTTTTTTACAGTTTGGATCTGTAGGAACCTTCCTGGGAGGTTAATGGATGCATAGAAAAAGTTCGTGTAAAATGAGCTAAGTGTTTGCTACAAAAGACAGCCAAATGGTCATAAGTAGCAACCGCCATGGAGGGCTTAGATGCAGGCAAATGCAGATGTGACAGTGCACAGAATAAACACAAGATAAGCGCAGCTCTCGGCATATGTAGTGGGTGTCTTCAGGGTCACCAACATCCAGCCAGCCACACTCTCAGATACATTGCCAGTGGCACGAGGCTCCTCGCCAGGCCTGGGAGGGATAGGACCTCCTGGACAGCTGCAACTTTTATCCTGAGCAGATGGAAGAGGAAAATGGTATGTTGTTGGGCTGCTTCTAAAAAAGAGTAACCCACACACAGGAAAAAGGAAGACTACAAAAAGCCTGTTCTTCCATGCTCACTCATGTGAACTTCTGATAGGAAATTAATCTCTTGACCCCATCCATTTAGAAATAGGAAGGAACAAGAACCATGTTTCAGTTAACAAGGAACACCGCAATGTCAGCCACAAATACTTGCCTAACTCTGTTTCCGGAGAACTTACATGTAGGTAAACTAGGTAGTTCATTACATAGAATACTAGAGCTTTGTGGAGAAAAAAAAAAACAATACAAGAATATGTACTAATTGAGGTTTATTTGTTTTTATACAAATGTGGAAAAATAGGTAAGAGGGACATTTTCACATTTGGAAAGCCAAAGCCATGCATCTTAGTCCATGTTATGTGTCCATATTAAACCCACAGTCTATAGCTGGAGCCGCAAATACTCAGAGCCTTAAGAAATCAGTTCACTTATTCACAGAGCCAATTTTTCACATTTTCATGTTCTAAAAACCCTTTTTAAATGGTTTACCAAAGTTGCACAACACTTAAGAATTTGTTTTGAAAAAAACTGTTCCAGCAAAGATTAGATTTGACTTCAGACTCCACTCACATACTCAAGACTACAGAATGATTTAAAATTTGTGCATCCCATTGCCAGTCCATCCAGGAGCATGAAATGATTAGTCTGGCATAAAACATTTCTTCTAATTTATAAGCCTTATCTGAGGTAGCATGGTGATTGATGCTGCAGTAAAGAATGTCTTCCAAATTTCATTTTAGGTTAAGTATCTGATTTTCAACATATGCATAAGGAAAAAATAAAAAGTATTCTAGTTGTAACATGTAGCTGACATTTCTAAAACGCCAGCGGACTGATTTCTAATTTTTCCCAGAGGAAAGATTGCCAGTATTTCTTTGCTTCTTTCAGCATTCGTAAATTTTCCCTGTCATCATTTTGAAATAGTGGGAGTCGTCCCTTACAGCACAGCAACCCCCAGGCCTCTCTGATACCAAACTGATTGTTACATAGCAGAAGCCATGACCCTCACCTATTACGGCCTCACAGAGGCTTTATCTATAGGAGTTTTAACACCTTTGGCTAAAGGATTGCTACATAAGGCAAAAAAAGGGGGGTTAATCTTACTGATCTCCTTTGCCCCCTTGTACACCAACAAAGGTATCATGCCACAGCAACCTCTCCACCCTCAGGATGTTGCTCTATTTCCCCTCTCCCTCCCTCAGTGGAATCTTTTAAAACCACTCTTAATAACCCATTAAAGTCATGCATCTGCCTACAAACCAACATAGCACCTCGCCTGTTCATGTTAAAGAGGCTTCCTTGGGTATCACTCTCTCAACAGCAACCCGCAAAGCCAATTCTTATTCGAATTGCACAAAGATAATTGAAATTTGCAGTCCTAACCAGTCACTGAGGCTGAGCATCCAGCCTCTCCTCAGGCTGCTGCTGGAAGGAAACAAAAGCCTGTGTCAACAGAGAGGAATGATTTAAAACATGCTCACTTTTTATAGCGATGCACTCTATAAGCACCACTTGGTAAACAAAAATGTGCCATTAAATAGCTACCAGTAAGCAATTATGCAGTTGACAGGTACCTCATTCATTCTTCTAGCCTAAAGAAAAAAAGACTTTTTTACTATGTCAACAAGGTGAATAAGCTGGAAACATAGCAATTACCTGAATCTATAGAGATCAGTTCTACTCCAGCCACCCTTTGCAACCCCAGCAAAGGCAGAAAGGGTGACAGAAAGCTAAGACTGGATCTTAAGTGTTTAAACATGCCTGACAAGTCACATGCCTGATTATGGCAGAAATTTCCATTAGTACTGAAGTGCAGCTCTGACCTCACTGCAACCAGTGGAAGATTGAGAGAGGATTTCAGGACATCCAGGATGCGTCTCTTCAGTGGGACCTGTGAGACAGTGGCGGTGGCACTAACTTGATTCCTGATGTGGTCTCTTTAAAAGATGAAATTTCTTTATATGCATCCCTTAAAAAGCTCTGTTTTCACTTAAGTATCACAGAGTCTTTATTATGAGTGGCATAATGAGGCTCCTGTTCACTGACAATCACCTCCCTCCCCTAAAAACACCACAAAAATGGGCAATAAATAATAGCAGTATTAGCCTTGAAGGCTCATTACACCATCAGGTGCCTGAGCAATCCTGATTAAACAATCCTCTAGCCACAGTGACCAAGTGACAACAGAAGGGACAGCTTCACTTTCTTATGGTGGCGTATTCAATGTTTCAAAAGTACAGAGGCAGATATTTTAAAATGTATTCTGTTAAAACCAGCATGAAATGAATATGCATTACTAATTCTGCATACGCTGTACATTGAAATTGCTGCAGAAAAATGCTTACCAATATGAAAGCACCGAGGTTATCTCAGAGGTGTAACCTCTGTGTCTAGCAGCCATCACCTGCAATGTTGTTACTACTCTTCAGCAGAATTGAAGCCATCCAACCACCCTTCCCTCCACCATCCTGAACACAGAAAAAGAAAGGCTGTAAAATGACAATAAATTCACTGTTCTCCTCTTTCGTAGTCCACTGCCCTTCACTGTCAGCAACCTTAATTTTCATCCAATACTCATGAAAAATCAAAGACGCCAAAGACTAAAAGGACCAAATCTCTTCCCCAATCAACCTGCAATGCCCTGATGTCAGTGGCTCTGCACTGAAAGGAAGCCTTGCCCAGGCAGAGGAACGGCGCTGGTTCAGCAGTCAAGCTTCAAACCTCATTTTGTCCAAACTGCTGCTGACCTCAGCCTCAGCAGTGAAGAGCACAGAAGGACAAAGGCCACTCACAGCCCATGCGGCCAAGCAGGCATCACCTAGGGACAGAGCAGTTAGAGGATGTAAGGAGCAGGGGCTGCACCCCTCTGCTCTCCCTGCTGTTCCTGGGGCAGCAGCAAAGTCATCAAATGATGGTTAAGCACTGCTGCATGACGCCACAGTTTGCAATCAAGTTCTCTGTGATACAGAAATCCCCTTCCTGGTGGCAGCAACAGCAGCACAGAGATGGCTCTTGCTCCAGTGGGTGACAGCCCTGCAGAGAGACAGCAGCACTGAGGAGGCAGGTGAGCAGCAGAGGTACTGCAGAGGTAGGACAGAACAAACTTGCACATACCTTCACAAACCAGGACAAGTTTGATGCTGTACTGAAAGGCAAGGGAAGCCCTCAATAGAGCGCAGAGGGTCAATGTGATCAGTTTCAGTTTACTTAGCTGGCAAGCAATAAGGACAATCTGTTCATCTCCTGCAGAAATTAAGTGAAATTGCAGTGTTCAAAAGCATTTGAGTTGGATTAGGAGTAACTGAATGATGCTGGCTGATTAAGAGTGAGTTGCATTAGGCATTTAAACGAAGATTAAGAAAGTGCACATGCATTTCAGTTGGGAGAGCCAAAGTAATTAAACATCACTAGTCCCATCACGCGGTGCAGCACAGACAGCAGTACTGGAATATTAGATCACAGAGACTGTACCAGAACTACCTGGTACAAAACATCAGAGTCACTTTCCCGTCAACTCAATGTAGCTCAGGTTTTTCTGAAAAAAACAGGTCTAAGAAATTAATCTTCAGGGCACTTTCTCGAGCATTTCTCCCCACACTTTGGGTGAAGTTAAGAACACAGGGCCTTCACAGGTTCCCTTGGGTCATGAAATCCTATTCCCTGCTACAGTACATAAGCACATCAGGTATCTGACTCCACACCTCCACCCTTCCACATCCACCCCAGCAGCCTGACACGTCCGTCTGGCTCAGAGGCATTGAAAACACCAAGGGGTTGCAAGACAGCAATTTATTCTTCAGAAAATCTCAACATTTATGTGATTTCCATTTATTTGCCTGACAAAAATTTCTCATTTGGTTCCAACTCCCATATGGAAGACAGGGAAAGTCTGAATATGGAAAGGAAGGGAGATTTTTTTAAAAAGAAATATGAGACATGGAAAATCTTCATTAAGTTTAACTTAACGTGGAAAGGACCTTAATTTGTGAAAACACCAGTAAGAAGAGGTCTTCCCTATGACCCAAAGCACATCCCCAAAATCTCTCTCGCATAAGCATGGTGAAGCAACAGCATTTTTTCAGCATGGCAGCAGAGCAGCTGCCAAGTCTGTTCTGGTATTGTAATCACTCTGTTAATCACAAATCCCCATGACATCTCTTAGCTACATAACTTTTTATTTTTTTAAGGAGCTTTAGAAATAAAGCTTCCATTTGGTCTACATGGCATTTTAGTTCAACTGATGAGTCTGATATTGTAATTCCTACACTCATAATGCAGTCTACATTCAAAATCAAAACCTGCTCTAGAAGCCATGGTTCCTGTATATCTCGGAGCCATGTTTGCCACAAGAATGCTGGAAATAAGAATGAATTTAAACCTTTCTGTGTTCATTAGAACATCTAACGAGAAAAATTGCTGCCTAGAGTAGTAAATGGTAACTTGTTATTGCTGATGAAGACAGCAGAACTCATTTGTAAATACAATAAGTGATAATTTCAGATACTCTGGCCTCAAATCAAAAAGCCAGCATGTTTTCATTCACAAAGAAAGTGATGGGATTTGTACATTCTGCAAGTGGTCGAATGTTGTATTTATCCCACTGAAATGCAAACCTGTACAGAACAGGATTCTCTTCTCATTGAGGTCAGGACAGCTTTTGACTCAAATGGAAGCAAATTAAACTCTGCTGCCTCTAAGCTGGTACACCAGTCAAGAGGACCTATTGTGTCCAGAGATTTAGGAGGAAAAATAAAGCAACTTGAACTGAAAAAAAACCATGGCTGCAACACTATGTTGTATAATAGCTGCATGTCTCTTCAGAAAGGAGGCGTGTGCCACCATGGCTGGGAAGCACAGCTATTCATACCCCGGCAGGCTTTACACCCTGGCACCATCTTTACTGCTCTTGACTGTTGTGAGCCAATGAAACCTCAAAGAGGCAACATGAAAGTCATGCAGATTTCAACCACTTATTTCTGGAACTGCCAAAACCAGAAGGGAATAGCCTCTCCCCCACGTTTATCAGCTTAGAAACAAAACACAGGAGTATTTTCTCACCGTCTCGCATCACTGAACAAAGAGTAACACTTTCATCCCGAAACAAATGATGCTACAGGAAACTATTCAGTCACCAGGGTAATGGAAGGAGGTCATCACCAAGCTCCTCCTTAGTCAGCAGAGCCTGTAGATTCACATTTGGACTCTACCCACACCAGTGCCCCAGGCACAGACACACCACATACACTTGACCCTATGCCAGCACCCCTTCTTAGACAAACCATTCAATATTGCATGAAGGTTCTTTGTAATTTACACATGCCGATACATCTATTGCCATTCCTGCCATTCAGACAACTACAGGCAGTAACTGGAGCAACTGAGCCCTAACCAGTGCTTTGATCTGCTATTCCTTTTGTACAGGAGCTTTTGCAGTAAAATCCATTATAACCAGTATGGTCCAAACTGGCAGGTGACAGCAGAGCGAGCTCTGAGCAATATTCGTATGAACTTGAACGGAGACAAAGATATTTATTTCACTGCGCTGAGTTTAATACATAGCCTTTCACCTCTTAAATTAAGCAAGGGCAAGGCACTTTCCCATACTCCTAGCAGTGGAGTGAAATTATGCATTCAGAGCTAATTATCTGATACGCTGTTTCAACCCTGTCATTATACATGTCGAATAAGGAGAATGCAAAATGTAGCTGCCAGGCAAATAAGACAGACACAGGGCGAGCGTGAAAGACACAAACTTCCCCTAAAGGACTGCAACGCCCGAGACACCAGCTGTCCTCCAGCATCTGGACAAAGCTCTGGTGTATGGCAAGGACGATACAACGCTGATTGTTTTGGTCTCCTCTCATAGCAGATGTGCATGTCTGTCCTCTCCAATTTCAGGTGTTACCTTAACACGAGCATGACTGATGAACCATCTTGCAAGGGAGCACAGCAGGCGGTTATTTTTCCTCCTCTGGTTCTCCTCATTATGCACATTTTCTGTACTCCAGAGGAACCACAAAGTTTTGAAAGCCACAGAAACCACGCAGCCCCAAAACTTGCAGAGAGACTTATTCCGGCACATACCAGAAAGGACCAGGAGTGACTGATTTGGTTGCCAACCGCCCTCCCGCTTCCCCGGGGCAGCAGGAGCATCCCTGCAACCTCCGGAGGCAGCAGGGAGCCGGGCTGGCGGCCTGCCAGTGGCCGCCTCTCCTCTTCGGCAGAAGGCTGGCAGAGCTGCAGAGACTTTTGCTGGAGGCAGCCGGCAAGGAGGTAAAAATGTTCTCTCCTAGTACAAATACAGCTGTTCCCACAAATGCATGCCTGCAAAAATGCTGCTTTTGTTTCAGGAAGGAGTGCAAAATCTCACTGGTCCTCCACATCCTGCTGCTGCTTCTGGTAATCAAGGCCAGAAATACTGAGAAAAAAAAAGTGATTCTCTCATGACCTAGAAAAGTTTGTCAAGAAATGATGCCAAAACCAAGCTTCATCTGTATTTAACAGTCACAACTGGCAAGGACTAAATGAAAACAAGGAAACTCAGGAAAGCCCCTGTGACCGGGTGGGGATATGGGAGCATGGGACTACGCCGCCATCATTACTGGGGAATCCCTTTGCCCCAGGAATACAAATTACTGGCAGATGATGCTGCCCTGGCTCCTGCTGACGGCTGTTCCCGTCAGGCACTCTACCCTCTCCAGCCAGCTGGTAGCCAGCACCACTCCTCCCCTTACAGAAGCAATGGCCGGCAGGTCCCACGGCATGGTGAGCCTGTGCCTTCCTGACAGCACAGCCAAGCTTTCAGGCCCCTGAAGTTTCTTGGCAATTTCTGCCTGTGCCCAGGCACATCCTCCCCACACAGCTGGCATGCTCCTCCAGCCACAGCCATGACAAGCACCCCAACAGCTCACGTGTCCCGCTGCAGGCTTCTTGAAAATGCGTCCCTGGAGGTTCGCCCAATTTGAATGAAACCATTGTAGTTCCCCTTATTTACACCAGGGCTGACACCAGGCTAAAAATGGAGGCAAGGTTCAGGATAACAATAAATAAATGGTGTCCTTCAGGGGGATGAAGAACTCCAAAACTCATTTCATGCAAGATAATGACAGTGATTAATAACAGCCCAAAAGGACATTCAAACTCCAAAAAGATGCCTTTTTAAGTCATTAAAAAAAAAAAAAAAAAAACCAACATGAAAATGTCTGCTGCTTTGTCACAATTAATATGTACTTGATTAAAAAGTTGACCAACCAGCAGCGCACCAGAATTGTTTACTCTGCCCTGGTCTGTGCTGTGGGTCCAAACGGCTGTAGACAGTGCGATTATAGATGGTCCACAGGGTAACAGGCATCGCGCAGAGGTAAAACTGCCAAGCAGCAAAAGCAGCCAAGTTCCATTAATCACTGACAAAGCATCCTGATGCTAAATGCTTCACATTCATCCTTTCCTGAGCTTTTCACTTTGCAGTTTATTATAAACAGAGCTTGGCTCCAGAACCTCAGTAAACGCACACACAAAGCAACGTTTTTCAAACTGTCAGCCCCAGCAGTCCCGCACTCTCCTGATCATCTGCAAATGCTCCTCCATATTTACATTATGTACATTAAGAACATCCTGAATTATTCTTCCAGCCCCACAAATAAGCGCTCACATTAATTTGGACGCTGACACTGGCTATCTGCGGCAGACAGACACTACTGTGCTCAGCAGACGAGGGAGTTATTTTTATTTTTAGCATGGTGAGTGGGCAAAGCTTTTCAGAACAAGTAGACACTTGAGAAATTTTTGCTCCTTTTTTTTGCTGCTCCCTGTTCCCTGCTCTTTAGGGGAACAGCGTTGTCTTCATTTGTGGCAGGAAGCCCACCTGGCAAGATGTAATGCCAAAGGACAAAAGTGCCTTTCGATGGTCCCCATGTGTTTATATGAGAAGTACATATTCCTTGTTACAGCTGGAAAGCTGGTCAGACCATCCAAGTTGTACATTTTAGCATATCGGAAAGCAGTATTTTTAAAAGATGGCGGGAACTTTTGCTTATATTAAAATGTTTGCTATCCTGTGGATCAACTGCAATTACCTTATGACTCACCTTCCAGGGGCAGTTTGAATTTTGAACAATTTCATATTTTAATTAAATAAGAAGATAAGAAATCTTTGGTATTCCACAGAGCATTATCATCTCAAGAAAGACTTTGAATCTTCCCTGGCCTCCCCATCACACCATCTGTACCGCCCTTTTCCTTAGATCTTACACACCTGAGGAAATACTCACCAGCAAGCACTTAATTCTCTTGGTTCCTCTATCCACCCTACTCGATACTCTTCTGCCTTTCCCATATCCTTCAGCCCACAGTTACACAGCCTGGCTCTCCCCAGGTTTCCACGAAAATTACTGCACTTTAACATACAAAATCTCCTGTGCGCCCTTTTCAACTTCAGCTCATGAATGCTCACCCTGTTGCCCTCACCTACTCAAGTTTTTCATATCTGCAAAATGCTCAGTAACTGCATATGTGCAGAAGCCCTGTACAGGGAAACATTTCAGAATTTTAAGCTGCCACCACAGTGAGAAGGGAGCTGGAAAGACCCATGGGTGGGATACAAACACCTCACAGCCCACATCCCTGGGGCAGACAAGAGATGGATTCAGGAGCTGCTCCTTCACGGGTATGAAGATACAAATATATATAAACCCAACTGGTTTATACTATAAATGCTCCTGTAACTACAGCACTGCTCTATCAGCTGAGCCATGCAGAGATGGTTCTTCAAAAGCTACTTGGGTTCCCCATCACCATGTCTTCCTCAGCTCCACATGCAAATTTTTCTTTATTACTGTTATTGAATTAACTGTCAAGAGCTCAACATAGCCAAAGACGGTACATATCAGAGTTGCCAGGTAGAGGTGGAACTGCAGCCCAAATATATCTCTGTTCACTGAAGTCCCTGCACCATTCATGACAGATACACGTGGCAAAAATGGTCACTTACAGGAAAAGCTTTCTGTTGATATTAGATTAGGCCAGATTCTTCCTTAGGGTAACTCTGATCTGCAAAATGGAATTGAACTAGAGATTGACCTACTATTATCATCAAATTATCATCATTTTTAGCTACACTTCTGCTTATCCTCTTCCCAGGACTACAGCTCCCTGGTGGAGAAGGCCATGAGAGCTGGGAAAACATGACGTGCCTTACGACACATCTGTCTGTGCCTTCTCCTAGTGAGAAAGGCTTAAATGCTGGCAGTAATGTCATAAAATATGCCAGGGACTTAGCTAGTACAGGGCAGTTCAAAGGAAAAGACATTTCTGTGCCACTGTTCAGAGGTTGATAGGATGCTGAAAGCTCTTGCAATTTTCCTGCCATTTTAATGGAAGCCTCAGCTGTGCAAATTCAAAATCAGCAGACTGCAGCAACTGTAGATAAGACAGTCAATGTACCTTGGAGTCCAAGTCGGGGCTATTTAAGCCCTAACTCAATAAAGTACTTGTGCACTCAACATCTCAATTCAGTGGGCTGCTTGTTCTCCTACAAGCTAGTGCTTCTCCAGAAGCAGCCTCTAACTTCCAGAGCAAAGGAGGAGTGAGTCTCCTGTTTGGTCAGCTCTGTAGAGACTGAAAACTTCCTGGCTTTGCCAGGGAGAGATTCTCCAATAAGGACACGAAAACAGGCAACAAAACTTCCCTCTTGAGGACTTGTTATCCCCTGGTGCAGGAAGTCACCATCCTAGCAGAACATCCCACTCCAAAGCATGCGTAAGTCCACAGGGACTTAGGTTGTTCTAGTTCAGAGTGGTTCCTGTACTCAGCCCAGAATCAGCAAAGCACAAAAACCTCTTAAAATAATCACTACCTCTTTATAAGTCTTCTTCCAAGCTAAAGTTCAACATAAAGCCTTTTAACTGCTCTCAGAATAAATACTGCAGGGTACAGTCCAATGGTCCTCTGCCAAAATTCTGACTACAGACCACCGGCATCTTGCCTCAGTGGCAACTGAACCATTCTGTTGGGCTCTAAAGAGACACTTCATATACCAAACACCTATGCATTCATAATGCTAAGTATTTATCCAGGCTAGAGCTTCAATGCGTGTAGTAACAAGCTGTAAAAACATGTCAGCAGAATTTGAGCTGAAGTTGCCAAGTGTCAAAATAGGATCGCATTTAAGCATTTGCAAATTTTGCTTATGATACAGCAGCACAAGGCAAATATACCACCATTAGCATTTCAAAAATAGTTTCTGAATGAAAGGAAGCTTTAAAAATAACTTTGTTTTCTCCTGGTATCCCTATGCTAATAGATTCTACTTTTAATTTTAAAAATCTCTTGTATGCAGGCACAAGGCGTCACCATCTCCTTATGCAATTTAAGTTCCTTCGGCAATGTGGAACACGATTCCTTTGACCGTGTTCTACCTCTCACTTCTCAACAAACCTGGGAGGTTTTTGTGCACAGGTTGGTGTCTCATGCCACTCCAGATGTCCGCATTCCACTCAGAGATGACAGTAAGCTCATAGCGATCCCTCCGGGAAAGCCCTTTCAAGTAAACTACATCACATATCTGAGAAGCATGATTAACTTTTCATATAGATAAATCTGCTGAGCCAGAGAAATCAATTTGTTTATCAAAAGTCATCAGACTACCACTTGTACCATCATTAGTATCACAACAGACAGTAAAGTATTTAAAGCAACAGGAATCAACATGAAACTATAAGCGAGATTCCTACTGAAGGAAAAAAAAAAAAAAAGAGTGTAATTATGTAAATAACAACAGTACCATAATATATAACTGCAGAGGTGGTGATTCATAGTTACACAGGCCATCCTTATCCACTGCTGTGCAGTGCCAACATTTTTGCAGACCATGTTATACATGTGTTGCAAAATACACTGAGTTGTTTAATCTGTCTTTCAGTACATTGTTTGTTTTGTTGTTGGTTTTTTTTTTCCTTTTCCTCTCATTATCTTCTCAGGTATCCAACCCAGGTCTGTGGTTTGTAAACACTGCTAACTAATTCAAGAATTATCTACCCAGAAATCTCATTAGCTAAGAAAGAGAAAGCATTGCTAAAATAGATAAAGATGATTCAGTTTGTTTCTATTAGCCAAAAGGACACAACAAACAGCTCAGAAGATCTGAAATCACACACTTAACGTGAAGTAACACTAAATTTGAGTACAGCACTGAAACAAAAACCCTGGAGAAGCAAGAATTCTACAAGTAAGGTCCTCTGGAAAGCAAGCTATTAAGCTGACTTAATCTGTTTGGCGCAGTACAGGTTTAGTGGTAAATATACTCTGTCACTGTTTTAATTCAAGATTGCTATAGACGTCATCACTTATTTTCCCTAACACCTACTTCCTATGTTTAAAAGATTTCATCTCACTATATCATCTTTTACCTCCCAGCTCAAAACAAACCAACAGATAGAAGCACTATGTTGACCCACTGGTCGTGAAGAGACTGTTAAGTGTCATAGTATTTTGGAGCCGGTCATTTTACAGGATTTCTATGCAAGAGAAGTCATTTAGTGTGGTGGTGCAAACAGCAGTGCCACGAGGAAGCACTTAGAAGAACTTCAGTATTTTTGCCAGTATTCACATCACCACAGGCCAAGTGCTGCAACAGTGCTTCAAACCTCCAGGCTACTCTGTAAGCTCCAGGCAAGACCTAATTCACACCCAAAGGAGGCATACCTCGAGCTCGATCTCAGATCCATCAGACTGTGGCATCAGATGGGAGAAAGAAGTATTTTTTCCCCCCACCACTGAAGAAAGTAAGGGGACCAGCAGAAAAGGAAGGAGACTCTACTGTAAAACCAGAATTAAGATGTGCCCTGGTGACAAGACACAGCCCTTCCATGCTACCATTCACTAATTAGCACTGCAAAACACTGTGCCTAGTTTTAGCTTTAAGGCTTCTCATAACATATTTATGCTTACACATTTTAAGAAGTGGGGCCAAATTAATGTAAACTGATTAAGTTCCTTAACTTCAAAAGTGATGGACAAGTTTGAGCTTCTTATTTCAGATACCTTCCCTGCCACACCCTGGAGGGGCCTGATTTTCACGAAGTACCACTCACCCTCTCTCCAGGAGATGCCTTCCTGCTGTGACCCAAAAGAGCCAGCCAGAACTGCGGGTCACGCTGGAGAGCACGAGGTGCACGATGCCAAACACCCTGCGTGCTCAATCCTCATCTTCCAGTCCCAACCAGCTGGTTTCCTTCTCAACTGTGTGTTTCTGAGCACGGAAGCTGGCTTGCTGTACAATATAATAAGCCTACCTTGTGCTACAGAGTGTGGCATCATCTTCTTTTGGCTGAAGCACAGATACCAAATCCTCAGTGTTCGCAAGAGGACAGTCAGTTTCCAGGCTACAGCCTTTTACAGCGTACACCTGGTAGGAAAACTATGCCCTGACACACAGCATCTCCATGTGTCAGAGCCCAAGGGCACTCACCCTGCCAAGAGTGTAAACTGCATTTCTCACCACTGCTAAAAGACTTCGCGGTATAGATTTGAAACTCTGAGGTTTTATACTACATCATCTGCCTACAAAAAAACAAAACCAGAAACAAAAATGACCCACAAACAAACAAAAACAGTTCCAAGAAAGAAAAAGAAATGCAAGCAGGAAGACATGAATTTTAGTCAAATCATGTGGGCAGATTGCAAAGACAGAGAGATAAGGAAAACTTACATCTTGTGTACACTAGGGAAATACCTCTGGGTAGGGCCACCATTAAAGCTGTGCTGGCTGGAGATACAGTGTACAGCTGCAAACAAGTTGTGTAGCTTGTATCAGTTCATGTAATGAAAAAAGCTATGCCAAGAACAAGACAACTTCATTTTTTTCTTTGAAAGGGTAACTTCATTCTAGCTAAACTTGGGGTATTTTTGGTCAGTTTTGCCAGTTAAAAGATATTAAAAGTAAAAAGAAAATTATCACATACGCAACCAACAGCTGCAATACAGCAAATTCGATACAGCAAGGGTTTGTACAGATTCATCTGGTATAACCAGACTCATACAGTCAAAATCTTTTAAGAAATACATCAGCACATACTGTTAGTTTTTTATTTCACTTATAACCTAGGAGAGTGTCAATTAATTTCAGAAGTCTGTGATACTCCAGTTCAGAGCTTCCCTAGACTTCAGAGGCTCTGAAATCTTGGAGAGAAGAAGGGAAGGGCTTTAATCTCCCCAGGCTCTGAACAGCTGGTGGTGCCCAAAACGAGCAGTCACACCATAAAGGCAGAGGGTGCAGTTCCATGGGGGGCCTTAAAGTGGATCCAAGCCCAAACTGCTCCTGCATGGGCTGTTCTCACACTCATATCTTCCCCCAGCCCCAAACCAAACATTTCCACACACTCTCTGGTGTCAGCAGTGGAACCCTACAGCAACATCATAAAGCAGGAGACTAATCCACATGAAAGCTCATCTTTGGCAGTTCATTGTGTGCTACAATATACAAAATTATTGATGGTGCAAACTTGTACCTAAGAGCCAGCAGCATCCCTGAAGGAGCATCAGGGGACACTGTGCCCCACAGAACCAACAGAACCTCTCTAGGAGTTTCAGAAATTGTCCATCTGCATTTAACTTCTCTTCCTACTTAATAATACTCACAAAACACATAACCCATACTTACCAATAGGTTAGACGACAGTCCTTCCCTAAAGCTGTCAAATATTGTTACTGTCATCTTTTAGGAATTAGTACTAAGGAATATAAAAGTAATTATGCGTAGCACTCCAAGCTGTGGCCCTCATTTCAGCAGAGCCGGTAGGCAATGCACAGGAGGAAGGATCTATAGCCTTACATGTGTAATGCTACACAATATTTATGTCACACCGCACAACTATACACGGCTTTGATAATTATAAGTATTATTATAAAGTGTTATATAGAAATATTAAATTGGCACCCTCAACCCCACCCCACCACAGGCTAGGGGAAAAGGCAGTACGGACAACAGAGTAGATTTCTATGGAAAATACCATCCATAAAGGGAGTCTACTCTGAATTAAACGCAAGACTGATCTCTTTCCTCCTGTCTCCTGCCCAGGAACTGGCCCTGCTTGTCAGGTCTGCCACCATCCACCCAACAGACACACAGCCAGCTTAAGAGAAGCACTGAGCCCTGTCAGCCTGGAAAGACCTGCTATCCTCAACCAGAGGTCCCAGGCATCATGCCCGGAGCACCAGCCAAAAGAGATGGCTGCAGTCCTACCTGGTGCCTTGCCCGTCAACTTGCCCTATGTAGGGGGACACAGCTTCTACCCTTCCGCACCACCGCAACCTCTCCTCTTGATGGGTGTCCAGCACTGCCCACCACCCCTAAGCCCCTGGCCAGCCCTCCAAAGAGAACACAAGCTCCCTCTCTCCAGCAGCATGAGGCAAAGGGGACTTCCTGGACTGCCGCCCACCTCCAGCCCTCTTCGCACAGCAGTGGACATGCTGCACCAGGAGAGACAGCCCAGTACAACAGATGAGATTCAACATGAGGATTACGGCACTGCTTTCGTGTCTGGCCTTTAAAGGTCCCCAGACAACACCCGTACCAGTGATGAATTGAGCCTCATAAATGTAACCACTGAATGCATTTTATAGGCATAATTCCCAGGGTCTTTGAAAACAATGTGTTCTGTCAAAATAGCATCCGAACGAAGTAGGCTCTTTAACCACCCAACAAAGCCGTGTTTGATGTGCCACATTCCAGGAAGCACAGCTCAGTATGATTTTATCTCTGTGTTGTTGGGCCCCATGTGCCTTTTGTTGAAAAAACTAATACAGCTACACAAAAGGGAAAAAAATATTCCTCTCTAAAAGTCTGCAGCCAGAAAGGAAAAAAAAGAAAAAAAAAAAAGTCTGTATTAAAAAAAAGAATGACCATACCAAGTCTCTCTGGTGTTGCACTTTGTTTTCTTCCTTCAATGATCTAAACGCTCACCTCCTAGAATCAGGGTCTTTTTTCAGGCCACTTGTTGTGACCAAAACATATGTACTCACCCAGCTGATAAGGGAAAAAAACCAAAATGTGTTTTGTTCAGATATATCCCCTTCAGCCTCCAACATCTGTGCATCAAACAGTTTGCTTTTAAGCCATTAGTCATGACGATCATCTCACTGAAGTCAGTGGAAGGACCTCACAATAGAAAAGGATGTTTCCTTTCTCCTGAGGGCAGGATGCTTATACCTTGGGATAAATTTCATTTTTCATGTCTGTGTAAGCCCACACAAGCAAATAGAGAACATTCTTCTCTAATGACAGTGCACATTCAGGAGGAAAAAGTCAATACCAAAGAAAAAGAAGCACTCACGGTTTGTAGAGCTATGCATCTACTTTCTGTAGTCTCTTTTCTGGGATGAAGAACCTTCACCTTGGAATGCTGTAGTTGTTTAGAAGCCATTCCATACCTGGGACTGTTTCTGTCACCCGCAATGTGCCCTTCCAGTACCACTAAGACCAGTCCAACCTGACTGAGATGAGATGGCCAGCCATGGTCACAGACTGAGTCAATGACTGAGAAGATTTCGAAGTACAGTGAGAGCTGACAATTCACTTCACATCCCTCAAAGCAACATTTAGTAAATGCCTCGTGGCATAATAGCTGGAGGGAATCAGCATCCACCAGCACCTGAGGGACACGTTTCTCTCCCAGTCTAAAGTTCCAGCTCAATTAATAAAATTACACCCATGACAGCCTGGCTTGTTCTATTTAACAATTTCTTAGAAGAGTATTGACTAAACCTTCATTCCTGCAATGAGTGTGCAGAGTCAGAGTGTTTGCACATCTCAGTACTTCGTGCCCAATGTGGCGGTCATGACAGAGTAGAATTACCATTTTTTTCTTCTCTGTTTTTTTTTATTTTTTTTTAACTATTATTTTGATGTCAGTGCTGAGCCTAGGAATGGAAGATTTAACTACCCACTGAGCTGCAACTACATCCATGGCAGCCCACCGGCATGTTGGGCTCTGCGGTCTGTTAAAGTGGCTTCCCATGACTGAAACTCCACTGCTGTCCCTGGTATCACACAGCTGCCAAAGCAGGCGGGTGGTTTGGGAAGAACCTGCCCAACATCTGCCCATTGCCCTGCTGACTGGCACACTGGAACACACACAGAACTAGCTGTTCTGGAGCAGATGCTGACATACACTCTTCACAGATGTCCCCACCCAGCTATTATTTTTTATAATAGCTCAAGTTAGATCTAGAACCTGCTTGGTGAATATTAATATATAACAATTACAGTATTTCTTATTTATGGAAATGGCATTCTTAGTTCCTTGTTATATCACTTGACTTTTGGCTGAACGAAAACAAAAGTGATTTACATCATTCTGCAACCTGACATCCGCATTGCTTGCACTTCCGTATGCAAACTCTACCAACAAGACCCTGCACTATCATCAATAGGCATGGGAAGACAAGAATGGGTCTCATCATTCATATGTACATGTTAACAAATTCATTTCAAAATCTCAGGTTTTAAACCCACTTAGAAGGTTAATTTGATACAATGGGAGGTTTTTGGATTTTTATTTTAATCAAAAAGACACATATTACTAGTTCAAACGATTTAGAGAAATCCAAGCGTCTTATATAATCATTGGGTTTTTTTTTAATCATTAAAGCATATAACCCTATCAAAAGAAAAAACAAATTGACAAATCTACCAGTGGTTAAACCATACTAAGTAGGAATTATATTTTTAGCCTTTAATGCTTTGGAGTATTAAATTAATACAGAGTCCCAAACAAACTGTCCCCTGTCAGGCTGTAGCTGACATCAAATCAGCCTGACCTACTAACTAGGGTTACAGTTTTGGGCCCTTTTTAAACAACGAAAGGGCCTGAGAGTCCTACAAGCCTTTGGAATTTCCTCAGTTTCCTAAGACTTGTTGAAAATCAGCATTATTGCTTCAGAGAGTGCCACAGCCAGCTCCCTGAGCTCTCCTGGGTGTTACTTCTCAGCACCAGAGGACTTCAACACACGTGAGCAGACACTGCCCCGCCACCTCTGCTCCCACGCGGGGCCACCTTCCCTTGCCACACACACCACTGCAGGAGCAGAGACATCCTGTCCTTCGGCTTGAGTGCCCAAGAGAACCTACGCATCTCTGCTGCTTCTGTACATTGGTTATAATCATACAAAGCATCTCCCTTCCATGTCAATTAGCTCTCTGGAAAGTGCCATTTAGCCTGTTCTCTCCTGAGATTGAGTCACCTATAACAAAACCCCATTTCCTTCTTGTGTTTACTTAAATATACAGCAGACAAAATAGTTTTCAAGATGTAATTTTTATAAATACTACCTCAGAGATACGGCTACTTCTGTACAAGCACATTATCTTCTGTGTAGGCACATGAATCTGGGCGTGTATACATAGTCCTGTGCATATATGAACAAGCAATTGTGGCTTCTGACATATGGATATGGAAGAGAGATTAACCCAACACTCGTTAAATAAGGGACCGCTTTGAAGTACTTCATAAACATACTTAGCATAATGCAGTTTGCAACCTGACTAGGGCTTCCAGAAACTACCAGAATATAAACAAGTCATAAAGGTAATGTTCCTAGAAATAATTGCAAGACTCGTGTTTTCTGTTTTACACAGCACCAGTATTTTAACTCAATGACCTGGCATCTAATTTTTCCAAAATGTGACATTTAATTAACATCATTTCCTCCTGCCATCACATCAGAAAGTTGCTCTCTGCACAAGTCAGCTTTCATCTCTAAGTGTGTGTGCGTGCGTACACACACGCATTCCGCAGAGGCGTTCGCATGCATTAACAGGTAACCTGATAAAGGACATTAAGCCACTGCACTGCAATCACTGCTGCACCTCTGCCAGGCCTGTCAGTGCTGGCTCGCCAGGCGCCCGGCTGGGCTACCACCCAGCAGAGCTGACCCAGCATTGGGCTGGGGACTGATCTCCCCCAGGGGATGGAGGACCTTGCCTGGCTAAGTGAGAGCTGCCTGCTCAACTATTTTGAGTTGATTGTGCCTTCTCCCCTGGGTACAGCTGCACCAGTTACTGCTATATATGCTCACAGATGTTGTTGCCTGGTGCCTTTAATGGTCATTTGTGGTCTAAAAAAATTCTAAAGGCAGCTAGAAGAGGCGACAGACGCCCTTCTGTTAGTTTTACAGAGACACAGGGTAAAAAAAAAAAAAAAAAGTAAATAACGTACCATATTTCAGACCCATCTTTTGCATTATGTAAGCAACAAGACTCCTTTCTTGTTCCAGGAAACTTCCAGTCTCTCTTCCAAACCAAAATAGAAAGGAGCGTACAATTCAATTTGAAGAGTTGCAGCACAAACTTTCTAAATCTTTTCTCTCGCCTACAAACCTAGGGATATGTGTATCTGTCATTTCCAAGACAGCACACAGTCTACACCTACTGCTATCATTAGCTAAATCTGTGCCTTCTGATACTTCTCATTTTCCAGCCTTATCTGTTATTTTCCTTCCTCTCACTTGGAGGAGCACACTCAAACTCTCTGACATTCTAGAAAAAAGCTGAAAAACACTCTGTATTTAATAAGCAAAACTGTGCTTATTTTATTTATTTAAGCAGTTTCTCTGAACTCACCGATCATATTTGCATTAGTGCTCCTCATCTGGACTAGTTGGATGCTACAGAAAAAAAACCCTCATAAATAATTGATATTTCATGAAAAACATACACTTTGGGAGCTATTCTGCTCCTCAAGACTTTTTCTTGGTTTCTGTTCTCTTCTTCTTTATTACGAAGGACATTTGTAGACAACAAGATCATTGCTTCTTAAGTGAACATCTGCTATTAAAAGCTATCTCCCAAGTGAGCCACATCTTGCCTGCCTTGGTCACACAAGTAGTTTTATTGACTTGAATGGAACTATTTGTGTGAAGCAGACAGGACTTGACCTCTGCCAATAACTACGTGCCACGTCCCTGCAGGTTGCTCTTGATACTTTGGTAATCTCGCAGATGGAAGTACTAGCAGTTTAAATGGAAAGACACTAAAGAAAACAAGTTCCTGCTATCATATGCAACTCCAAAGAAGAGAGTTAGGAGAGAACAGCAGACAATATTTCAGTGCCTGTTTTGCCTGAATAAATTTCTCCCAATAATGTTTTTCTTCCCAGTGCTTAAAATAGGAGAACGCTACAAACTCAACCCTCTTATGTGGGGTTCCCCACTCCGTCTGGGGCTAGTGAACGGCAGTCATTGCTATGCTGTTCTGGGACATGGGGTGGGAAGTTACCACAGAAGGGAAACTAAGAGGAGCTCAATCACACTAGCTGGCAAATCTGCAGTCTCTTAAGGGGTGTTATAGAAGCCAGGTTTCACACCAAACCCTCATGCCATTGTGTATTGCACCTGGCAGTTTTTCAAATTACTAAGTTCAAAACTACGTGTACGCAACACCTCCTTTCTGCTGCCAGCTCACGCTGCCGCAATGGACACACTTGGGTAATATTCTCACTCCTTCCTTTGCATTTGTACAATTGGTAAGTGATAAATCTAATGCTTACAAAGATTAACTACACCTTAGGCAATGCTGAACTCCTCCATTCAGCCGTAAACCACAGCAGTCCTACACTAACAACTCCGCTGTAATGCCACATCCTGTCAGAGCTGGACTCCCTCCCTACATATATTTTAGTCCAAGCCTGCTTTTTTGTTTAAGCAAATATTGGAAAACAGCCCACTGCTGCACAGATGGGTACATACAACATGGGTATACTCCACCTCTTAAAGCACTGTCCTTGCGTGGCTGATTCATTCAGAAATTATCCAAGGATTCAAATGCGCTCCAGTCACAAGAGCTGGCTAATTCCTCAGAAAGTGACAGGAAATCCACTAGGCAGCACGGTCTCCCTGCTCGACCTTCCTATGAAGGAGTGAACTTGCTGCTAATCCTTCTAAGGCTGTCCACCACATGTTGGCTAGTAAGATCCAGTGCTGTTACAATAAAAAATGTTGCCATCTGCAAAATATTGGTTCCTTTATTTCTGATGATAATAGTTGTTTTCATATACAACACACATAATAGACTTTAATTTATCTAGGCTTTTAAACGTTTTCGAGTTTTATTTTAACTACAGATTTAACATTTACTCTAGAGGTGTTCTGGTAGTTAAAGCACTTGCAATTTAATTTCCTTAATTTATGAGCTGTGTCAGAAACAGCCATTTAGGACACATGCTTTACCTTAGGAACGTTCATTCAGTTGTGTTCTTCCTTTGGACTATTGCACTGACACCACTTAGGTGACACCGCAGCACAGATTTTACCCGCTCTCCTACGTTTTCCAGCATTCCACCCACACTTACCCTGGGAAGACAGAAGGGCCTTTCATTCTTAGGAAGAGATATCTCACATGTAAAATCCCCACAATAACTGGGCTGGGCCCTAGCAGGGCTGCCGAGTGTCACAGACCTCCAGCACCCAGGCTCAGCAGGGGCTGTACGGAATTCCCTGAATAAGGCGGGCAGCAGTGGCACCCAGCTTTCTGACAGCAGAGATGGAGACATCTAAAGAGAGGAGGATAACGAGGAAGGGAACAGGAGGCAGGCTGAGAGTCAGAGGCGATAGTGTATTTGCAGGAATCCCAATTATCTCCCAGAGTGAGTTGACTGCATCTCTCCCAGTCCCTTTTAAGGTATTCTACTGTCCAGCTGGTACCAAACACAGAAAATGAAACAGAAATAACTGGAACACAAGATTTGATGCAAATAGTGGGAAATTACCAACTCCCTGACTTGAATTCCCTGTACATTCCCTCCTGTATAGGGGAATTCTGAAGTCTAGAAGAACTGACAGACATTTGCCTTAGAAAACACATACTTCTTTGGCGGGGGGGTGGGGGGGGGAGAACAAAAAACAAAAAACCAAAAAACCCCCAACTTTCTCATTATCCATCCACCTCCTTTTTTCCATGTAAGACAGGAAGGAAATATAGCTGTCTGACAATTCATTTGCTCTAGTTTATTGATTTCTCATATGAATCCATGTTCCCCAAACTGTGATGTCATTTATTTCCATAGCAACTGTATAACATCAGAGGATATATCTAAGCAGGTGAAGGAAAACCTTTAGGGAACAAGAAAGTCTTATGTTCCTGCAAATCTGCCTGCACCAGAAAAGGGCTTTTAGAAGATGTCTCTGAATGGTCTTATAAAAGACTGAGCAGTGACAGTATTATTAACCATTTTTCATTGGCAGTGGTCAAATCAAATTCAGATGTGCAGAGCCCACTCCCCTCCACTCTGCAGAGCACTGCTCTGTACATGCTGCATTCAGAGAAGCAGAA
The DNA here is from genome assembly GCA_009806455.1 of Tetrax tetrax. Taxonomy (NCBI): domain Eukaryota; kingdom Metazoa; phylum Chordata; class Aves; order Otidiformes; family Otididae; genus Tetrax; species Tetrax tetrax. Next base: position 52,713 of record WHYT01015735.1, on the reverse strand, counting down.
AGACAGCTTTTCACCAGCCCACTCCAACTACCAAAGTCTCCCCTCCACACCCAAAAAAAACAGCGTTCACCAAGTTACTAGTGAACCCAGGGTGGTTACCAGCTTTTCAGAGGCAAAATTTACCCTTCCAGATCAATACTTAAAACTAAGTTATCCTGCCAGTGCCAGCCATCCCTATCCTTTGCAGGATGAATTTGTGCAGCAGCTGGCTCCAGCTGCACAATGGGCTCTGAAGTTTCTCATTCTGCAGAAGAGATGGCATGGAAGCGGTCCAGGGACAGAATTATTTGATTGCATGAATTTGATTACACTCATTACCTCTCTCAGAAGGTAATTTTGACCCAAAGTACCAGAGATTCAGGTCATCAAAGCCTCCATGGCTCAAAAAAGTCCTAGACATGGTATTGGCTTCTCTTCAGCAGTCACAGCTGAACCTGATCTTTTTTTCCACCTACCTGTCCCATTTCTTTTTCTCCCAAGAAGTCAGAGCAGCCTCACTCGCAACCACAAGAAAATGACCCTGCTAGAGCCCTTTCTTCACCACCTAAGGAAGTGCACTGGTGTCAAGGAGAGGGACATATGCCACGGTCAGCCCCGGGGTCAGACAGGCAGGCTGACTCACCCCCAAAGCACTCGCCCCCCTGACTCACTGCCTCTTATGCTTGTGTGAGTTAGCAGCGTATAAACTGACACAAAGGTGCTCAGAGATTATCAGCAGCTGCCTAACACAGAGCCTTCTTAGCATCACTGGGTGGGGTACAGACCTGCTTCCTTCCAGTTCTCTCTCCCATAGGCATACACAGTATTTATTACATCCATACAGATGACCGGATATGAGCAGCTCTTACTACCACCAGTAAGTATCCAGTGAGCAACTCTACTTCCATCATTGTAAAGTACTCTAAAATTTACACTGATCAAATATTCCAGGCTGATTTCTGCTTTATAGAAAGAGAAAGGGCGAAGTAAGTTGCTTTACATGGCAAATAAAAGCAGAGGAAAATTAAAAAAAAAATAATTGTTGTTACATCTCTTTTCTTCTGTGAAAGTCAAGAGATGAAACACATTCACTGAGGTTCAGTTAATGAATCTCTTGTACAACAAAAGCACTAGATGGTAAAAGGTTGACAATTCAGCAGTTTGCCAAATCCATTATCATGAATTCCCGATCTAGTTAGTAAAACATAAACTGGGGCTTTTGCTTTGAAAAAACTCAAATTGCAACATGAAGCTGGTCTGCTCTTTCCTATTAGCAAAGTATATAAACTGAGAAGGGATGCTTTGGGTAAATTCAAGACTTTAATTATTCATTAGCTTGACTAATTAATCTGCAGTTCAGTAGAGGTAATATTTTATTTAAAGTAGCCTCAGAATTCATGGAGATACAGAGCAACAACTGACAGTGTAAATATATTTTTCTTTTTTTCCTATTACCACTGCATTAGGCTGTGCATAAAACTTCCTTTTGACATGTAAGTACTTTCCCATTGAGGTAACACCATATGAGTTCAGATTATTGCTGCCAATATCCAATATTTTCCATTTTTATTATCTCTGTATCCTTCAGAGGCTCCCCTCTGCTTTATAATTCCATTGCCCAGCCATTCTCAGTTCTCTACAGCATTTGCAACCTGTTACCAACCATGATTTGACTTACTTTGTCAGCAATGCCCCTTTTTGTGCCCTTCAGTCTGTGCTTAAACATAAACTAATATTGACAGCTAGAGAGACTTGACTGACAGCTCCCCATGTTTCCCTTTCTGAGTTTAGCCTGTAAATGGTGGGTATAGTCTCGTGAAGGCACATAGATGAGGAGCTGACATCACTAAAGATACCTCAGTGGCAGGTAGCCTCCCTGAAAGACTGCAAACATTCCCACACTCTCAGATGCGCCCCAAAGACAACATGAATATTAGTCCACTGATGGGCCCTGCACAGTTGCATTGGAGAACACATAACAAATTTAAACAGACTAGTAACTACCCACACCAAAAAATGCTGTTCTTGCTGGAGAAGAATATATACTTGTCCAGCTAGACTCCTGGATCAGTTTAATGAGTTGACTAACATTTCTCTACATCAGCTCCTTGTTTTGTATTGAAACTGCTCCAGACATCTTGCACACAGAGGTGTTCAGCCTGTGCTATATTGCCCTTTTGCTGTTAGACAGCTACTGCTAGAAGTTACCTCCCTCTATGGAAAAGCCTGCAGGGCTGCATCCCTTTCCTCCTTTTTGCAGGTACCCCAAGAAGTGACTTCAGCTGGGAGCAGGGACTGAGAGAAAGAACATTTTCCTCTTCTGGCCAAGGAAGAGCTGTTACAGAGACAGCAAGGGCTGTTCCTCCCACACCGGCCGCTGCAGAAAAGATATTGCAGAGATCCATGACAGATAACCAAGGCAGACACAGGGGACATGAGGGGGAATATCTTCCCAGCTTCCAGAGGAGGCCGAGTGTTTGGACACCATGCCTGGGGACCGATGCAGAGGCTCAGCCCCCGCTTGCAGGGCAACTGCATGGCAGGATGCTGTGGGGTCAGCCAAGAAGTGTATTCTGAGGGGTAAGAGTTCCCCTCCACCAGGAACACGTCTGCAATGGGCTCACTGAAGACACCTGCAATGATATTCCAATGCACTCAAAGAACAGGATTTTCCAAAACAGAAACCCACTCCTAGACAAGGAGTTATTTATCTGGCCAGATTTTCCATTTCCATTAGTCCTGTTGACTTGAAGCTTATTCCTGCAAAGTCTTTGCTACTCCCAGTCACCCTGCACAGATCCTCCCTTTGTGCTCAGGCACTGCAATACCTCCCTGATCACAATGGAGTGACAGGGGTTCCTGCCCAGCACTCGTCTGTCACCTGCTCCACCCAGCCTCTACTGAGACACATGGTGTGAAAAACCTTGGTTCACATTAACAAATAATTAATTAACAGATTTTTCCATATGAAATATCAGAAATGAATTTCAACTGATTCTTATTTTTAATTCAATTCAAATTTAATTAATTTGGAATTAAGAACCTTTTCCCAGCTACACAATCTCTCTTACATACCACAAATATCAAAATAATCTGAAACCTCATTCTAATCCCACCTGACATTGGTATACATCACTATTACCTCTACCACTGTAACACAGGCCATCCAGGTGTTCCAAGACCATCATGATTTTTGCAGTCTTTAAGATCACACTGATATTACCTAGAATGGGAAAGCGGAGCATTTCAAAAGTATTTTCAGTTCTCCATTTAAACTTAACATGTGAAAAACTATTTTCATTTGTGCAATCAGCTACAACCCTAAGAATATTTTTCTACTGTATTCACTGAGGAACAGCAAGAGCTCAGCCAAAACAGGAGCAGAAACAAAGCAAGTTGAAGCAAGCCCATTTATGTTTAGTTCTGTCCCTTCGCCTTTTGTGAGCAGGACCACATATGACAGACAGCTACCAGCCTCTTGAAATCAAATCAGCTTCTTTCAAAGAACATTTGTATTTTGTAAACCAATTAAATCACATGAATAGTACAAGCATGAATAGGCTTTTGTTTTATTCAAATTAAGATATTTTGGATTTGTGAAGATGCAAATAGATATGACAAAAAAGGTAACAAGGGTACAATAGAAAATTATGGAGCAGGGAGAAATTTAATTACATGCTTGTTTGATTGAAAGTTCAAGGTTCTTGTTACACTGCTTCAAATTTAAAAATTCACAGATCTCTTCCCTCTGTTTTCCAAATATGTTCAGGAAAATAAGTTGGTTGAATTTGTCCTTCCATGGCTTTTAATTTCAGTAGCATGCTATTTGGATCCTTTTATTTCTATGGAAATGCAAGACTAGTTCCAAGTCATGAACTAATATACTTCCTTTTAATAAAGACTAGATCAAAATCTGCAGTCCTTCTGCAACAGAAAAATTCTGCAGAATTTAACAGTTTACGATAACCCTTCTAAAAAAAGTTTAAAGAAAATCTAAGCCAGCCAGCAAAGCTCTACAACACTGTACTCAATAGCTGAAAAAGCAATGCTCCCCATCAAACACTGAAAGTTTTTAAAGCAGTTTTTAGAATATTATTGTATTCCCATGTGCAAAAACCCTTCCATTATATATAAACCTGAAATCAGAAACTCTTGCTAACACAAGCAATGGGTTCTGCTCAAAGCCCTGCTGCAGCCTGACCCTGTGGAGCTGACCACCTTCACGCCTATCACCTCATCTGGGTGATGCCCCAGCCTCCTTCAGCACTACGCACTAATTCTCATTCATTGAATTCACTGGGATTTTTTGCTAGATCCTTAAAAAAAAAAAAAAAAAAAAAAAAAAAAAAAGAGAGAGAGAGAAAGAGAGAGAAATACTGAGAGGCCACCTTACAAAAAACATATGCATGACAATAGTCCTCCTCATTTCAGAAATCATGTTCTGGATTATGAGAGTTGCCCCAGATATATGGAGTTCTGTATGAGTCTTGAACGAGGACTTCCAGACACCCGGGCCTTATCATATTCCCATGAAAATCAACAGGAGTTTTGTCATTTTTACCCAGAGTGCATGATGTGCATGACACTGCTGGGGGTGGGGGGGGAAACACACAGGACACCTATGGAAAAAGGCACCGACCTGGGTCTTTATGCACTTCTAGGTGAGAGCTCACTACAATGAAATGCACATGGTCATTGCCAAGCCCCACGGAGCAAGCGAGAATAAACATTAGGAACACAACTCCAGGTAATAACCTGGCATCACACAACACAGAAAACTGCCCCCTCCTTTCAGCAAAGAAAACCAGACCTTAGCCTTTAGGAACATCTGCCTACTTTCTCTCTGCCAGCTTTTTTAATGCAATTCATCAGCCTCTGTGGTCCCAGCTGTACAGGTGAGCTGCCGGTTTTGTGTTAGTTATTGCTTTTAAATAAAAGACACACTAGGAAGACAGGCCAGTGCTTAGTATGTTCATGCACTGTGAAAGTAACTTTGTCATCAGCCTATTTCCTCTTTTATAGTCAGGCTACATAAGGATGTTACGCCTCTTTAATGTTCTCCTGTTCAAGTTACAAATATTCAGAACAGCATAAGAATAATTATTTTATACTCCAGTTACTTGATGGCATGCTAACACTGCTAAATCATGTATACATTGAGTAACATACACGTCCAATTTAGGTGATTATTTAAACAGTTTCCTGCTTGCACAAATGAAAATCTGAATTTAGGAATTACATAGAAGTAATTTAGAATTCTGTCGCGAAAGGGGCACCTTTAACATAATTTGCCCCTCCTTTATCCAGCTTTGGTGTTTGTAGACTTTGGGCTGTAACATGTCTGACAATCTGTCTCGGGCATGCTTGTTGACAAAGGAGGGAGTAGCTGTGGAAGCTTGGTGTCCTTCTCCATGCGTGCTTTACGGACCTCACAGACTACTTCTTGTGAGTCCACAAGAAGTTACTAAGAAAAGCAAACGTGCTGTAGGAAGCTTACCATCACTATCCACATCTGCCTCTCCACTGGAGAGCTGTTACAGGTCTGCAAACAGAAAAAGATTGAAAACCCGTTTCATGTTTACCATGTCTGCGTGAAGTCACCCAGACCTGAAGCAGCATAATCATGCCAAGTAGAGAGTCACTTGGACTATCTGGGAAAAGCTAGGTCCTGCAGCATAAAAGAAAACAGCACGGGGGGAAAAAAAAAAAAAAAAAAAAAAATCCCCATTACAGTTACATCTATTGGTAACACAGACTTTCTGCCCAGAGAAAAAGTAGGTATTACTATCTTCCATGCAGTACAACTTCCTATTTAAAAGCACTGCTCCTTCCTTTCTTCCTTCCTACATTTCCCTATAGAAATTTCCAAGTACTTCTCCAAAAGCCACAGGGTGAAATCTTGCCTCTACCGATGTCAATGGGAAGACTGCCATTTACTCCGATGGAATCATTATTTCATTCTGTTTAGGGAAGGATCTCTGCTTGAGTGAGTGCTGCAGCACTTGGTCCAGGAAGGGGTAGTATGCTCTTTTCAGCAGCACCACTCCTCCCCTTAGCTAATTTCCATAAAAACTCGAAGACAGCAAATTTTTTTTTTTCCTATTAATTCTAGCTATGACAGATGCTCTGTGGAAGCTGAACATTACCTTTGCTAAATGATCTCTGGAGTAATTGCAGAATTTAATGGCCTTACATTCCCCAAGCAAGCTGTGTATACAGGCAGTGCTGCCTGCCCAGAATTTGATGGTATTTCTTTAAATTCACTAGTATTATGTCTCTGTGGATATAAATTCCAGTTCTCTTCACTCTTCCCAGTTAAAAATCTTATCTTTGTATAAAGGAGCAGATCATCAAGAAGGGCAGTTCTAGTCAGTCTTATTAATAACAACAACCTTAATTACACAGTCACTTCAATATGGTTTCCACCTCAGTGACTTCACATACATTCACTCAATCAACATTCTTATACTTGGGTAGTCGGTGAAATATTGATTATCTCCTCTACTTCATTGTCTTTTATAAGCTAGGAAGTACCAGTGAAATTATGTGACTTGCCTACAACAAAGAAGAGTCTAGAATTCAAATATTTTCACCCTCTAAATTGTTTTGGCCCCTTCAATTTGTAGGCACACACAGCTGCTCTCCTCATTTCAGCTATCTTTTGGTTTAGTTTAAAGAGACCATAATTTACGTAAAATGTAATTCAGGAACACCTACAATAAGCATTTCCATCAGTACCAACACCAGCTGAAGAAATTTTACAAAGCAATCGTAGCCTAGTATTTGCAATGCTATGAGGGAGCTTCAGTCCTTCAAATGGTTTAACTTGCTTATAGTTTGCCTGCTAAATTTATTAGGAAAATGTTAAACACTGCTGGTTGTCAAATTCTAACAGACAATTCAAGTCAGATCTTCCACACTAGCTCCAGCAGACAGCTCAAACTTATCATTTGTAAAGAAGGACTGAACCTTTAGTTATTACAACAAAGACCTTTTCAAGATAAGCATAACGTAAGTCATTCTGATACCTCTGGCATTTTAGAGCCATCCCTATTTTTAAATAGATGCAATTCTCTTTCTATGGCCTTCAACATGTTTGTCTTCTAAGCAGCTAGATGTGACAGTCAGACACGCCCAGTACTGTGCCTTACCTCTATTAAGCAGAAATTACTCTGGCACCATAGATTTCAAAATACATAAACCTCTTTAAAACCAAAACATGTACACACAGTAGGAGAGCAGAAAGTCTCCAGGAATATGTCATACTCTACCAGCTTTACAAGATCAACTCAGAAATACAGCATTAAGCCACTCTGTGGAGGATATAGCGAGCACAGAAAGAAGTGTCAACTCACACCATGTGTGTTTCAACATGATCCCAAAGTCCCAGGCTGGGCTAATAGGAGAAGAAATCCTATTGTACACTTTATAGAACAAAAGGACCTTCCAAAGGTTCCTTTCCAAAAGCTCTGTCTGCCAGTTACTGGTTTGGAGACTAATGAAGAGCAAAAATTAGTTAGTGCTTCTCTGGAATTAATGGGCAGGCTTTGCAGAAGGTGCTGCAGAAGCCCTGGTAACCGCACACACAGAGATACCCAACACCTTCCAACAGAGAAAGCTGAAGTCTCTCTGAGAAAGCTCCTACTCATAACTATCTTCCTCACACCAACCTGCAAGAGCTGCCCAATGAACAGCAGATGTTCATTTGCCATCAGTGCTTCAGTAGATGGCAGAGGAGCATAAAGGGTCCTGCCAGAGCTTATTCTGCCCAGTAGAGTCTCCAACTGTGAAATTCAGCATCCTGTTAGAAACAAAAGTTTTTGTCTTGTGTCTGTGATGACAGCAGACACTCTTTTGGTTCATTCATCTCCCATAAGACAAAAATTGAGACATGTCAACCAAAGTACCATGAAAGTAAGTTTGTAGTCAAGAGAATAAATTCAATTGCTTCTTCAACGGAAGATGTAAAGTAATCCAACTTACTTCTCTGGAGTCAAGATCCAATTTGCCGTACTAATGCACATATATACTAATACATAATACATATTAATGCACCTTCCTTCTTCTGCTGTTTGTCTACAGACCAAACAGAACATACAAAAGAGCCCATATGCCTGAACATAAACCTTTGGCACTAACCTGTGCACTCGTGTATCAATGGATACACGAACTTTAAACTCTGTAGCTGGAATCAACCAGAAAGTCTAAGGCTTCACACGTTTTGTGAAGATAATAAGTTGTGATGATTTTTCTGCATTTTCAGCCGGGACTTGCGTATCCCTTAAAAAGGAAGGTGCCAAAAGGCATGGCTTTGAGCTAGAGCAAAAACTGCCATCATCCTTAGCAGTTATCAGATTCAGCCTATAGATTTTATTACATTATTTAAAAAAAAAAAAAAAAAAAGGGCCAAGGGCTCTACAGAGACAATACAGAGACAAAGCTCCTCTTTTTCTGCACTGTGCTGTATATCATGCCCCAAGACAGGAATGCCAAAAGGCCATTTTATGTGTTTACATTATAGAGCAAACCAAGGTCTCGAATTTTACAAAATCATGTTACGCGAGAGAGAAAAAAAAAAAACTTTCATTCTAGCAGCCTTGAGGTGAGACATATGCTGTCCCTCCTTGCAGAAAAAAAACCCATGAGAATGCATAGGCATGTGCATGGGCAGGTTTCACTACGGCTTAGCTCAAATATGGTTTATCATCATCTCTTTGTTTAGAGAAAGCTTTACATGTTTCTCATACTTTAATTCATTAGCAGCAAATCAACATTAATTTTTCAGAAAAAAAAAAAAAAAACACTGGCAAACGAGGCTAGTTGGCACTGAGGGAGACTTTCTGAATTATATAAAAGGATAGGGGAAAATCTGCTTTTTCCTCTTCTGAAACCCTTCAACACAAGAAAGATATTGTCCTCTGATTTGTAGATGTTAAAGAAAGTCAGGGCCTTCAAAGTAGACATTGGTTGTATGCTACATGCTGGAAATAAGACACCACATACACAAAAATATCAAAACTACATAAACAGAGCACAAGTAATTGTACAGTAATGCTGTAAAAATCAGCTATATTAGAAAACCCAAGATGAGTAATTTTCAGTACTGGCCTAAAAGCAGTCCACAGTATTTCACTTCAACACATTCATTGTGGCTCCAATATTATTTTTCTTTTAAGCTTTCATAAAAGCAAAATTAATGGATATTGCTGAAACAATAAGCATGATTTGATCTTTACAATAATAACTAAAAAGCCTTGGAAAGCATAAGAGCAAACAGCAATGAGGCTCAGAAAGCATCAGGCTTCCTATTACACTCAATTAAATTGTTAATCATTTCAAGTACTCACTTTTAAATATCTTTAAATCAATACAGCAGTATAAGGAATAAATTTGGTTTTATGAGAAAGCTTCAGATGTATCCTTGGTTGCCAGGAGTGAGAACTATTTAAGAAAAAGTAACTTACAACAAAAGTTTATAGGAAATATAGAGCTTCATGGATATCCAGCCATATGAACAACAATTCAGAATAGACAGAAACATAAAATATGCTGAAGTTTAATATGAAATTCTTTATATTTCTGGCACCTTTTATCTACAGTTTGTAAAGCTTACACTTACAATACAGTTTCTACTGTTTCACAGTAGTTTATATCTTTTAAATTCTGCCAAGATTAGTGAAATCCCATTCACAATGTGCAATGAACACAATCAGTCGATATGTTTTAAAAATTGGCCCTTCATTATGGAATCTCTTGCCTTTCTGTCAAATAGGTGAAACAAAACCTGCAACAAAATTAATCACAATCTATATGCCTTTGACAAAAGTGTTTTTCCTAATCCTGCAGCCCAACAGGATTCAACAAGAACATGAGCGCTTCCATCTCTCTTTTAATCCCCATCCCAGTGAGATCTGCACCAGGCTTGATCTCAATTCCATCACCTCCTCAGAACCTTGTGATCAACCAATCTTTTAATACAGTCTTCTCCTCATCCTGAACTTAAGTCTAGCTCTTGCTGTCTCTGCACACTTGTCTGAGCACAAGCAAATTCACCACTGCCAACAGCACCCCCAAACCTGACCCTGCAAACCATGAAAGTTCCTCGTTCCTCCAGAAACATAAACTTCACCTCGCTTCTTTTATCACTTCTTTTCTCTTACTTGAACATGAATCCTACTCCTAACTATACCTAAATCATCAATACCTTTGCAAAACGACACCTAAGACATTTGTGTTTGATGTCACCAGCATTCACATTATCAATGTGATCCATGCAGGATTCAAAATTATATTGAACTGCTTCTCCGTTTTTACTCCGCAAGCCCTCAGCTTCTCAACCACAACTCCGAACTTTATCTGGAATACGAAAACAAATACCCTTCATGAATAAATATGGCATTCATAGTTGCCAGCCATCTCCTCACCCACTCTAGCATACAATGTAAGACTTGGACAGAAGCGTCTCTCACCCAAAATTGAAAAAAAAAAAAAAATTCTCAATTAGACACAATGAAGTTATTACTACCTGAAAAAAAAAAAAAAAAAAAAAGCTTATTTGAACATGCCCACCCCACAGCTCTGGGGACCTGCTACTTTTACAATTGCCCATCCTGTTTTAACAAGCCCTAGCAACAACACTAATGCCAATGTCATAAATGCCCAAATTGCTAATCATGGCCGACCTCACCAACAAAGTTTAACGCAACTCTTCTTCCCAATTCAACCCATATCCTAAGCCTGAGAACCACAAAAGATTTAGCAAGAAACAAAGTCCCACTCTTGTGTTTTCAAAACTCAGCCTTACCAAACCCTAACTCCAGCCTTAATTACTTGGATCACCAGCAGCTCTACTGAAGATAACCTAGCACGTTCACCCCCAGCACCAGCTGTCATACCACCCCTGGGGCTCCTTAAAGACAGAGGAAGAAATGAGCCTCTGCTCTTGCCTCACTTGCACTGCCTCAATGCCCAGGCCTACAACAAACTTAAACAGCCCGTAGTCCCTCCTGCCAAAACTAGCCCTCATGCCACACTAACTGCTCCTGGAGAGGGTTCAGCAAGAAACTGACTGTCATCTTCTCAAGGGGAGAAAACGTGGCAGCTCCAACACCAGCCTAGAAGGAAAAAGGAGGCCAGAGAAAGAAGCCAGAGACTTTGATGAATTTGTCATTACTTCAGACCTAAAGCAGGGAGCTACTGTCAGAGCCTGCCATGTTGACTGTTTAAAAGCTGTGGTAATTCTCCATGCATTTCCACATGCTCCCAGGCCTTAGGCAGGATGATTAATAGCCCTCTCTCACTGCTCTGTACCAACGGAAAGATAATGACAGTGACAGATCACTGTGGCTGAGACTCTCCTAGTTGCCGCAGGCCTTTGGAAAGTTACAAACGCTGCAATTTCTTTAAACTGCAGGTAAGGTGTGTCAGCATCCCTGCCTCTAGTTAGAACCCATCACTACAGCTTCATGCAAGTAAATCTCAGCTGAGCAAAGATCCTTTAACAGTCTGGCAAAGCACTGATCAGGATGAGAGAGCTAGAAGAATGTCGGTCATTAAGTCATAAATGTTTCATTAAAAAAAAAAAAAAAAAAAAAAAGAAACTATTTTCTTAAATTCTTTTTTTATAAACTTTTGAAACTTTTGAGTGTGTAGGACATATCTGCCTTTTCAGTAAGGCCCGAGAGCCTGTCACTTTCTCCCTGGCACATTCCCTCATGCTCCTCAAAAGCTCCAAACCCTACTAAATCTAAATTCTTAGAGGCATCCTGATAACTAATAAAGGCAAAACATTCGTGCTATCTTCTAGAAAATCAAGGCCTGCTTTCAGATATCTTCCCTGCTCTGAAATCCTTGGAAATTCAATTTGCATGCCTAATTAGCATCCCTGCCCTCATGCCACGGTGTTTACAAGAAGCAATCCTCATTACACAGTCATGCATGTATATTTTCTCAGCTTCTGAGTATACATCATGCATTTGAATCTGTTTCACTTGCTGGTTTAGGTGCAGGACACACCTATAACACTTTGAAGACCCAGCCTACCACCTTCTGCTCTGTTATATTCAGATTCCAGCACTTGAAATCCCTTTCCATGAAGCTTTTCTGAAATACCTGAAATCCACCATAACTTCACCTGAGAACTGTGAAAAGTCTTTTGATCTTAGGAGTAGAAATGACCTTGGAAGCTCATGCAAACTTGAAAGGTAACACATGTGGGGATGGAGGGCAGGGCAGCTGAAATCTGTGAGTTATATGAAAATAATTTTTTTTTTTAATGAGCGCTTGTGTGTGTTTTCTATCCTTTCTATTTGGGCATGGATTTAGAGCTCCTGTCTACCTGCAGCTTTGCTCAGCCTCCAGTGCCCTCACACATAGTTCAGGCGTGCAAGGGAAATGTTGCTGTGCAGATGGAGAATGGGGCAGACACCTGTGAAAGTGCAGGAAGAATGAAGATATCATGCAAGAAATGCAGCAGTGTATTGCAAGAAGCTATTACAAGAATCATTAACATATTCACCTAGGTATATATTAATTGACTATTTGTGTCCATAATGGAACAGCAAAAGTTATTTAAAAAACAAATTTAGCACAATCTGCAGATAGCCCAGATACTGTGTGATGCTGCTGATGAAACAGCACCGGAAAAGCTTGTATGGCAAAATCATCTGAGCAAGACTGGCAAACTAAGAAGTAACCCTGTCCCTTTTATATCCTAAGCTTAATACCTAACAATTTAATTTGCCTTTTCTTCGTTTGCCTACTCTTTGCAGATTACTCATGTGACAGATTTTTACCTGGACAAATCTGTACGCTAAGCCAGCGCTGTGGTGTGCCAAGGAACACCACATTTGTCCGGTGACTGAGAAAAACACACATGCAAAGAAGCTGCAAGAAGTCTTGGGTGTTTTCCTCAAGGCACTACTTGCAACTTATGATGGATGCTTCCACAGAAAGTGGTCAGAAGGCCTCAAACTTTTCAGTTTTGTGACTAAACACAATCTTTGGACCTCTCCAAATCCACAGTAAGGGCAGGCCCAGAACAGAACTTCATGTCTTGCCGTGGCCTCTCTTCTACAGCTGCTGCACTTCCTTTGTTCACCCTGACTCGAAAACCCAGTGTGATTAGGCACATTTTTTGCTGCTGTCTGTAAATACTGACCTGGAACTGCCTGCACTGATAGCCTACTATTTGTTTTCACATTATGTACATTTTAAATTTTCTTGTTTGATTTATTATTTGGTTTTATGGATGCTTGACCATTTTGATATGCTTCAGCCACTAACAAGAGACAATACCATTTTAAGACTGGGCACAGCAAGTTCAGGTTCCATCACTGTATAGTCCCTGAGTGATAAAAGCTTGGAAAAAAAAAAAAATGTTAAACTGTATTAAAAAAAAAAAAAAAAATTGTTCATCTTCCAATAAGCAAAGCCATAATGTATTGTTATTTGTGTACTGGATTTTAAGGTACATGATGCTACAGTAAAGGCGAGCTCCATCAGAAATTATCAGCTTCTAAATTCCTTGGTGATCAAACCAAAGTCATGGGGCTGTTCAATAAACAGTACAGTACAACACAAAGCATGCACTGAACACTGTGTAGTCACTGAAAGAGTGATGTTCCATGGGGCAAGATGGTTTCCCAGCATTTCCCTTGCCCAGGAGGGACACAAGCTCTAATGGGGTTGCTCTGATGATGTGTCACAGCACAAGGGCAATTAGTGGGTCAGACTCAACACGCATCCAGCCCTGACACCAGACGGTCAGCAGCACACGGCTCAGTCTGAGTACAGACCAAACCTCTCTTGCATACACACAAATCAAAGGGATGACCTCTGTCCCAAGCAGCTTACAGTGGGATGACAAAACATGGTAAAAAGTAGAGAAGTGTAACAAGGGAATTGGCACAGCATAATGTCAGGAGGGCATCTGCTTTTGTGATCCAAACATCCTGCTGTTTCCATCTCTTAAATCACTGGCACAAGCTTTCAGGACCATGCCTGACCTATTATCACTAACATGCCAGCATGGCAAGCTTACCTTTCGCATGAATGATTCCTTTATCTATATCCCTCTTTTCCTTTGCTTGCAATGCTATTGTTTCCATAAGATCTCATTACATATTAATAACCATTCACCCATTCATTCTGATTCCAGATGGGAAATACCAGCCATATAGGAGCTGACAGAATGAGATTTTATTTACAGGTCTTAACATTTCACTCGTTTCCCACTTCACCATGGTTTTCAAAGCAAGGAAAGAAGAAACAGCCTGGCACTCAGCCATGCTAACAATCTAATTGACTTTTTCCACGACGACAATCTAATTCGGTGCCTGCTTAGACTCACCAAGAGTTTGACTCTTCAATTGTCACCTCATCCCTCTGCCAGCTATGTTTTCCAGCCAGCTATCCCTTCATGTCTTTTCATCTCCTCCCGTTTCAAGTAGGAGAGCTATTCACAACCAATGCAGTGGGCTTAATCACGATGCAGCCTCCTGTGATTAACAGTCATGAAGCTCAAATAAGGATACTGATGATAAGCATATTAACCACCACGTGAGAATTTTAATCATTTCACAGTCTTCTGCACCAGAGCTCTGCTTGACATCTCTCAGTAAAACATAAAGGCCGCATATACCATAGCTTTACAGCCCTGTTCACTTCAACTGCTTACACTAAATACAAACATACCTCCCTGCAATTCTACATGGTATCTTATTCTGTCTTCCTCTTTCCCTGCCATCATCCTGCATCATGACCCTGCTAGTCACTCGATAAAAACTAACAGCATTTAGAGTTCAAATTCTCTGACCTGAGCCTTTTATTATCAAATTGTAGAGCCCCATACTGTCTGATTTCTCTGCTCTTTCTGCTGCTCCCACTTTGGAAATGGATCAATAATATATTTTCAACAACATGAAAGGTAAATCTGTGGAAAAATAAATATCCATCTCCATATCATAAGGCAAGTATGTCAATTTAGTGTCACAGGTCCCCAGGCAAGCTTCCTAGCTGATAATAAGAAAAGCTAATTACTAGCCAAGGTTTGAGCATACTTACACCTTAGCTGTGCAAAATGATCATTCTGAATTGAATGCTTTATTAAAATAAACAACTCAAACTTGAAAAAAAAAAAAAAAACAATTACTGGGACAATAGGGTTATTTATGTAGCAAACCGCACGTTCATTTTTTTAAAAACGTATGTTCCTGTGATTTTAAAGGTGTACTTGCAAACAGACCATGCTTATCAGTATGAGAGATGCACACATGTGGAAACACATACATAATAAAAAGAAGATTCAGTTACAGATAGAAATTTTTTCCATATATAATTGATTCTTATTAGCATCTCTTCAAATTAAAGCTTGAATAGAATGTCCTTTCTTGCATATATTTGTAAGTAAAGGTTAGCACATCCTTTACAACTGCTTTCCATCTTTAAACGGCTTGCAGGGTTTATTTTATAGTTCATTATTAAGGCAACCACAAAAGCCTTCTCACAGGCACTGAACTCACATAATTCTCTTCCAGAGCTGGAGCTGTTCACTCACCTCT
>WHYT01015735.1:0-17057 GCA_009806455.1 Tetrax tetrax | reverse complement strand
CCCTTCCCTGTAGCCTTTTGCTGTAACAGTCATCTTGCCATTTATGACTACCTCTGCCTATTTACAGGCTACCAGGCATAAAAAGCAAGACATCACCATGTCCTTCCCCTTCCCAGGCTCACTCATCCACAGCCTCTCCACATCCAAGAATGACTTTTCTGTGACTGAGGATGTGAAGCGGCAACACCCAGGCCATTGCCCTTCCCAAGCCCAGCAAAGCAAACTGTGTAAGGCAGCCGATCCTTTGCTCCTTCTTAACGAACAGCTTTTCTTCCCTGTCTCTCTGCCCAGCCATCTCCTACCTCCCGTGGTCACAGAAGAAGACAGCCTATCTCAAAAGCCAGAGCCACCCTGAAACACAGCTATCGCAGCCCAGGCTGCAATAAAGGTCACTTACGCCTCTGTGGCCCCAGGCAGATGAGGCCATGCTCTGAGAACTGAAAGCCAGGAAGAAATTGGTGTTTTCAAGTGATTGCCACTACACAGGAGTGCAGATTAATAACCAACTAACGCCTAACAGAGCCACATGAAATAAAAAATAGGAAGAGAGGAGAATGTGGGACATCTAAAAGTCAGAAAGAAACAGAAAGAGACTAGAAGGACAGAAGAGAGGAGGTGCTTTTGCTTAATTCACAAAACAGTCAGAAAAGCAGGGCTATGGAAAGCCTAATAACAGCCCTTCAAAATGGGAATGATCCCTCTCCAACCTGTCTGGGAAGCACCTCCCCTCTCACTGCAGCATTCACAGTACTCATTTCTTTCATCTAATTACCACCAACAGGCATCTGCTGCTGTTTGCATCCTCACTCTAATGAGCAAAAGCAGCAGCCAGATCTGGCTGGAGCCGGGGAGGAGGAACATGACCACAGAGATTATTTTTCCTGAAGTTCATCAGAAGCACCTGCGCCTCAAGGACATCCAGAATCATCCCAAAATTGGGAAGAGTGAGCAGAGGAAGTGCATTGAAGATATTACAATAAGAAGAGCTTTAAAAGGAGGCAGTGAAGGAGAAAGTGCAACATTGACAGGTACATCCAGGGCTCAATGCTAACCCCCACTGCTCTGCCAAAGAGCTATTTTGGTAGTGACCAAAAGCAACTGCTGCCTTTTTTTAAGGCTGCCAAATTCAAGAAGGAGTAAGGTGGCACACAACACAATCTTAAGCTGTCTTTTCTAGTACACCACAAGGCAGCTGTATCCAATTTCCGATGCAAACATGGGACACAGTGCTCCAATTAAAGGTGTCTCTAGCCCATAATACAACTCGTAAGTGACGTTTCTGGTTTACCAGCTTTAACAAAGTCTATTTAAGAAAGCCTCATAATGCACAAGGTGCTCTGGGAATGATCTCTCTCAGACAGCACAGAAGCAAAAAAAAAGATAGTTAAAGTCATTCATTCACAAAATCAGTTTTTTAACTTCTTTACAAAGACATAACTAGAAAAAAATGTAACCCTGCCTTTTAAAAAAAAATGTAGCAACTAGCCCATAATTTTGTTCAAAATGTACATTGGCATAGGTATTGAGGTTACTCACCTTGCAGGAAAAACAGAGCCCTCTAACAAATAAATGCTTAGGAAAAGCTACTATTGACCCTGACAAAAAGGCACAGATGGTGAATTCAGTTCTAATGAGTCTGATAAAATGCTGCACAGAGTCAATAGATGGAATTACCTTTTTCCATTTCATGTAAGTTAGACCATCAGCCCCAGACAACAGATAAAACATTTGCCTCAGAAGACAACCACTTGTAATACATGCTAGTTGGAAAACATAGATTGAGGTTTGGGATAGAAGTATGGGATTTTATCTTATTTTATTAGAAGTATAAGCCTGAATAACTTCAAGTATTTCCTCCATATTTTGAGAAACTGCTACAGGCCGTGCCCTAGCAGGACTTATAATTTGAGTTGTTCAGTTACCTTGGGAAGGTAACCATGCTTATGCAAATGGTCAATCACCTTCTCAATATTATAAACATTTTCTATGTAGTACTTACCAAGTCTATCATCATTAATTTCTTTGCACAAGAGCCTTGCAGAACTAAACTTGACCACAAGTACCAATCTGAAATCACAGAATCATAGAACAGTTTCGGTTGGAAGGGACCATTAAAGGTCCCTGCAAGGAGCAGGGACATCCCCCACAAGATCAGGTTGCTCAGAGTGCCAGTCAACCTAGCCTTGAATGTTTCCATGGATGGGGCATCAACCACCTCTCTGGGCAACCTGTGCCAATGTTCTACGACCCTGATTGTAAATAACTTCTTCCTAATATCTAGTCTGACTCTACCCTCTTTTAGTTTAAAACCATTACCCCTTGGTCCTGTCACAACAGGCCTTGCTAAAGAGTTTCTCCCTCATCTTTCTTATAAAGCCCCCTTTAGGTAATGGAAGACCTCAATAAGGTCTCCCTGGAGCCTCCTCTTCTCCAGGCTGAACAGCCCCAACTCTCTCAGCCTGTCCTCATAGGAGAGGTGCTCCAGCCCTCTGATCATCTTCGTGGCCTCCTCTAGACTTGCTCCAACAGGTCTACATCCCCCTTATGTTGGAGGCCCCAGAGCTGGACACAGTAAAATGCTTCACCTGTGTTAATCCCCTTCTTCTGATCACATAATCTAGTGGCACTATGGTCCAAGGCAAACCCCTTTTAACACCCAGGCACACACCAGGGATCTAAACCCTGTGGGTATAACCCAGGAGTTGCAGGGCTCTAACAGACATGTCGCTGTGCGTGCCAAATACACAAATACCAAAGGAGAGCTCTGAATGCCCTATACTTTGACTGTCACAGACCCTTTTCTCTAATGCAGTTCAAGACAGTTAGCAAACACACTGCAGCAGTACCTGCACTGTGGGTATCATCCAGTTCCACAAACAGTTGCATGTGCCCGCAACTTCACTACCAGGATTAAAGCTGCGATGTACTTCCAGCATCAGCACCCTGGCTGGCAAAACTACCCTTCATCAGTAGTTTAAGGCAATGCCCTTTTTCTCACTAGCAAATATGAAGTAAAAGCAGTTGAAATGCCTCCCTCAGAACATAACCCTCTTCCTACTGTATTGCAGAGCTGTCAATTTGGTGGTTTTGAACTTAGATGACTGTTCATACTGATAATAGACTTTCCTGTCCTGTCTCCTCAAGTTACATTTACCCCCCAAAAAAGAAAAAAAAATTCCTATTTATTGCCATGTCTAAAAATCTAACTTAACGATGTTTTATATCTTGACTTAAATGTTTGCATAACGTTTCTCTGAAAATGCTCTCAGACTGCAAGCACATTCATAACAGCTGTCTGAACATGATGAAACTGTTCTAAGTGACAATCCAAAAAAACCGCAGAGATTATCCTACTTGGGCTGAACCACTTTATTTCCAAAATCAGATTGTGGGCAGGAGACAGGTTCTTTCCTGTGAGAAAGCAACAGGGTGGGGGAAAAAAAAGGGGAGAGAAAAAGGGGGAAAAAAGTGTGGATTATCTAGCCCTCTCTCTTCCCAAATGAGTGTGCTTAGCAAGAGCTGTTTCTGTGAGGTTATACCCAGCAGCGGCATTCCCCAGTTTGCATGTGAAAGACCCTCCACTCTCCCAGCAGGATGAACAGCAGGCATCTACTGGTGCAAATATTTGGCTTTGGGCTGCTGAACAGAAGCCCTCATCACTACCAACTCCAATCTTGGAACAATCATATTAGCATGTTGACAAGAAAATCCACTGCCCTGGGAATCCCCTCAAATACTATCAGAATTATGAATGAAGTACAGATATTCGTTGTTCTGCAACAATGTGACTTGCTTCATAAACTTAAGTAGAATTTGGGGGACCACTGAGACAGAACACCGTTTCCTGCACAGAGATGCTGGGAGAAAGTCAACACCATACCTGCCTCCTGCTGCAAAGTGCCTGATCTTTGGAAATGTATTTGCATGTGTTGCTTAACACTGGGTAGTAAAATTACTTACATAGTGAAGTGTTCATTAGAGGGCTGGGTTCACTAAAATTCCCTGAATGGTGAATGCATTCTCTGTTTCTCAACGGCAACAGTTGTGATTGCTGAATATAAGAAACATTCGCAATTACAGCTGGATTGCAGCCATGCCCTTTGGATATATTCTTCTCTGTGAAGGACAAGTCTGCTAATTAGTACTGCTACAGCTCTAAAATAACAAAAGTCTTTCAAGAAGAAGCTTCTGATGTTCTCAGCTTCATGCTTTTATTTTAATGCCTGTTTCACACTAACCATATAGTATGCAATTTGGATGCAAAACCACAAGTATCTGCTTTTTTTTTTTTTTTTTTTGCACTATAGTGAATGTAGCTGAGGCCCTTTCCTCAAAGACAGTCACACACTGTAGACCAGACATTTGTCCAAAAGAAATAAGATCCATTATAAAAATGAAAACTTAAAAAGTGTTCTGTATGTACTTTGCAAATGGATCAGCATTTGAACTTTAAAGACCTTACCCACAAAGCTCCTCAGACATACCAACTTAAACACTTTTTTAACAGAGCTAGCAGAAATTTTTCTACCAACAGCCCACAGATTAAAAAAAAAAGCTTGAAATATGGAAAAATCCTAATTTTAAATTTATACTTCCTTGCTAATCTTGGGAAAAGTGTCTGGCTTATAGCAGGGTCATCCAGAGTCCTGCAGGCAATCTGACAGAGATGCTGGCTTGTCTTTCCTGATGCACACCAAACTCCTATTTTTCTCCTTCCCATGATCACCTCCAGGCACTTTCCAACACTACTGCTTTCCAAGGGTCTTCTCCTTTCATGGAATATCTGTGTTTTATATTATTTCACCCCAAATGCATCAGCTTATATTTTTCCATACAAATCTTATTTTATTTCTCCAGTGTGCTTTTAAGCTCTCTAGAAACTTTTTCCCATTTACATTACTTCTTTGGCTTGCCAAGGAGTGTGAGCAAATTAATTCCACTGCTGAGTTTAACCACCTCTGCAGCTCACCTCTGCCTTCGCAGAGTAACGGTGTTAAACAGCCCATGGCATTTTATGAAATCGCCATCAGCCCATCTGCCAGGCAGAATCTGTCCTTTATAAACTGATGCTGTTTATTGCTCCTTGATCTTCTCCAGACTTCCCCTCCCAGCTCAGAGCCAAGGAACTGTCTCACTGCTGCAGAGCTATACGTATTTCATGACTCAGACCTGCTGAGTTTATCCCCGGCCCCCCACCCCGAGATCCTCCTTTCTGAGCACCTCTTCCTTCTTTTCACCCAATTCTCATCTGTCTCTGCATATGAAGTGTGATTTAACACTCACTTCTGCAATACAGCTGCATAATGCTTTTTTTGTCCTCCCCACATTTTTGAAAGGAGGGGTTCTCCAGTCTGTTAATGTTATTGGGTTATAGATCATTCAAGGGTCTGTTAAGAGCTGCTGTAAAGCATCTGCATTTAAGAAACAAAACTGCCCCTCGGCCTGCGTGAAGAAGTGAGGAAACACAGGTCACCCCCGGCTCATTGGACCTAACCCTGCTGAGGCACTGCCGGGCCATGGCCTGCGCCCAGGCCTGTTCCCCCACCGCATCCCTGCCCCTCCAGGCAGGGCACCTCCGCGAGCTGCTGCTGGCACATGCTGGAGCTAATCATTTCTCTAGGTATTTTTTCTACAGGTAGGCCAAACTGGTGGTGAAACAGTCCAGAATCTTCTTCCCAAATAGCATGCGTTGTTTAAAAACTGGCTCGTACACTGTTGGCAGAAGGGGATTTTCTGGTACAGATGGAATTTTTCCTAGAGTTTTTCTGAGATCAGTTCACAATGTAATTACGTGCAGAGATAGCGATAACTTTTACTACTTTCCACTGCACTGGCAATTTTTAAAATTATTTTTTTTAAGTTGGTTAAAACTTACTTTGTGTGTGGGAAAGACTAAAACAGAAACTTTTACACTCTGCACAGTCTGTTCTCACTGTGCACATAAATCTTCCTGATGACAATGACTCTTAACTGCTCACATACTTAAAGGAAAAGTGACCTTGTTTAGAGGGTTAAAAGTGCTCTTTAAAAAACATACACTAAGCTAATAGAGAAACTACAAACTCTGCAAAGGACAATTCCAGGAGTAAAGTCACAAAATACTCACAAGCTTTAGTACTAATTAAGTATGTCTCATTCTGAGTGTCAGGTTACTATGATATCTATGTCATATTTTTATTTTTCCTGATGAACAAGGTTGTGAAAGACTGTTCAATGCCAGTAACACTTTGTGTTAACTACAGGGAGCACTGCTCCATTCCTTACTTGTCGATCATGGCTCTGCTGAAAACAAGAACCATTTGCATTTGTCTGAGCTCAGCCCTGAACATCTCTTCTTGCCAAAATTCATTTATCTGTTTAAGTAAACAATAATGTAATTTCAAGCAAAAAAGTTTCCCGAACTAGTAGCTGGAATATTTCAACAAATAGCTGGACTATTTTCCAGAGTTATCTTGTAGCACCTTCCAAGACCAAAATTAGTACAGAATATGTATTTTCTTCACAAAATACTCATTTTTAAGGAGCTCTATTTTGTTTCTGAAAATATCATTGGCCACATACCCAAGTGCAGAAAGTTGGCATATGCCCAGTAAAAGCCAATGGAGCTATACAGCTTTACTCCACCTAAAATTCCCACATTAGCTGTGCTATATATTTTATTGGTTAGTATTGTATTGCTTTGGATTAATCACATCGAAACAGGACGAAGAAATACTTTGTTACACGTCCTAAACATCTCTTCAACCCTTTTGCATAGCTCTACTGATAATATAGCTTTCTCAGAGTTCACTCATAGCATTTGTTATGGTCATTTTCTTCTAACAACATATAAAAACCACATTTATTGGTTTATGCTGTACAGTGAAGTGAATCACAAAATGTTGTGATTTCTATATAAATACAGTTGTTTCATCTTTTCCCTGGAATATTAACTTCTTCTAATCCACACTTACCTGAATCACAAGATTCAATCTAACAATTTATACCTGCTGATAGCAGTTACTCAGAAAGAAATTATTTCAAAGCCAGTATAATTACTAATGATCTTATGACTAGTTACTCTCTTCAGATGCTCAGTAAACCATCCATAAGTTCATTCCACCTACTATCTGTTTACCTTGTCAGGCAAGCTTACTGACAGGGAGTAAGAATGTCTTTTACAAGGAAGGAACCAAACCAACCACATACGCCTTTGCCCCGAGGAATAAATGCAACTATTAAGGCAAGCCCCCACCCTCCCCCCCAAAAAAACCAACCCTTCAATGACTGTACCAATATCAAACATCGCTCTAGTAAGTATGTGCCTGCATGCAACATCCACATGCAAAGTAGCTTAAGTCAGTGGGTTTTGGGGTTTTCTGGTTTTTGGGGTTTTTTTTTGTTTTGTTTTGTTTTCAAAGTTGACTCTTTCCCTACTCTTCTACCTATGAGCCACTCCTTGCTCTGTGCAATCTCTTTTTCCTTTTCCTTGGCCCAGAAGAGGTAGCAGCAGCTCAGTTCCTCCAGAGCAGGGAACCAGAAGCCACCTGCAATTATAAGCTGCAAGTGCAGCTACTCCCCAGCTTCTACCAGACCAAGCGGATGAAGCCAATTAACAACAATCTGCTCTTTCCTGATCAATTTAAACACTTTATGAACTCCATTAAACTTTCCCACAGCTTTGCTAGAGGATACAACCCACTTTGACAAATGCAAGCCTGAGGCAATATTTCAGTCTATTCATAAAGCAAGCTCAAACACACAGCATTGCAAGGCAGCAGAGCAAAACCCACTCTTCTTCAGTGATCATTTGCTTACAGATTCTGCCCTTCTGTGTTGCTTCAGAGGCACTCAGTGCTGCTACTATTGCAAACACAAGCTGACATATGATCTAAATTCACCTTCATAGAAGCAGCCGGATTCTGGAAACAGAAGCTCTTGAACAAGTTAAGTGTGTTTTTTGCAGTTGAACTAGTTCACAATGAGGAAGACAATCTCTTCTCCACCTGAAAACCAATCCCATGGCAATCATGTACGGTTTTAAGTAGGCTTAAGCCTAATCTTGTATATATATATTCTTAGCAGAGCTACAACCATCACTTTTCCAATTACTCCATAGTCCTGCAGGCTGCTTCCGTTTTACAGCTATCAAAAGCTGCCTTAATCTTTTAGCTGTTTGGATTCCATATTCTTTTGTGTTTATTTTTTAATAATTCAAAGGAAAGTTCTACAGGGTTCGTTTCTTGTTTTGTGGGTTTTGTTTTTTTTGTTGTTGGTTTTTTTTTTTAAATAACCAATGTTCTTGCTTCAAGAGTTAGTCACAATCAACTGCTCATTTTTTGGCATATCTTCCAAGTATTTTGCAGCACATTCTCAATGGCATTATGCAATCGTTTCATTAGTCTCAACTGTTTCACTTAGCAGCAAGATACATTATAAAATGATGTAATCTCTTGGAAAAATATGGAAGTCAGAGGAGGTGACAGTTTCAGGGGTACACAAACCCTAAAATCACGGCCTCTTGGAATTTGGAAATCCCCATTTATATACCTGTTACTTCTGCTTTTCACCAATAAGCCACATCATCATATCACAGTACCAAACACATACAGAGCTGCTGTCATCACCACTGCACCACCCCCCTAAAAAAGGGAACATTTTTTGATCCATTTTTAGAGAACCTTTTGGATTACCAAAGGTGAACTCACATCCAGTTCAGCACACAAGGCAAGTCCATGACGTACAGCGTGCCTCTCTGTGCTCTTCACTATTGTAGCATGATGTAATATGCATGACATGACTCACCACAAGGTAACAAGTTATAATTTGTCCTCACCTTGCCACCTGACAACCCTACTGAGTGGTTTTTACTCCAGAAATAAAGACCTAATTGGATCTTCTGGATGCTTGAATACAGATAATCTTTCGCAGCAGACACACACCGCGTTCTTGCCTTCAGTCACCCAGTGGCTTCTGGAAAGCCAAATGTTTCCAGAGCAAACAAAAACTAGCATTGAAGTTTTGCTAACAAGAAGAGCTGTTTCCTGAGCAGGGGATCTTCTCCCCTATCTCCCACCACACCGTATGCCAGGTGGGACCCACTCTTCAGGGGCTGGGGAAAAGTGACAAACCTTTTTAATTTGACGCTTGCAGCTCTAATTTCCCAGACTGCCTCTATCGCCTTGGCAAGCCTGCTTTCCGAAAGGTCACGTAGGCAAAACAGCCAGTGCACTGAACTGCAGCTTACAAGGAAACTTAATTCTCCCTCTAGTTCAGTATGGCCTCAAAAAAGTCAGTTATTTTCATTCTGCTTAACTTCCCCCGCTCTGCAAAACAGAGCAATGTCCACAACCATAAAATGCTTTAAACAAAGTCACAAAGATAGTATTTCTTAGTAACAGTAGCAAGATATATTGAATCACATAGCCAGATAACTAACCAGTCAATATATACGGTATGAAAATCAAACCAAATGCTACCAGTAAGTGGTAAAAGCAGAAGATGGTTGCGTGTAACCTTCCCTTTCCCCACTTCTCAACTAAGACATTCACTTTCCTGTTACCCTGTGATAGATACTATACAATCTAGGAGCCCAACCTGTGTGCCACTGTGGGAAAAATGTCTGATCATGCAAACAATCTCAGTGAACATGGTCCCCTGATTTGCAGCTTGGGCAGCTTTCCATTAACTCATTAACCCCTCACCACAGTCGTCACTGACATATGAGCACAGCATGTCAGCATGCCAGCCTGACATCCTCTCCTTTTGGATGCTGTTTCACGCCATCAGATGCCAGCTCCATGCATATCTGGGAGGAAATGGACAGCCTGTCTGACCCTGCAGAAGGCTGCATTTTCAATAAGCAGCCTGCAGTTCTGGGGTGCTCCAAGTTATAAACTGAAACGTGGAAAACTTAATTTTATTCCTGGCCAGTTATCTTATGACCACCTGCCACATTCAAGCAACTGCTGACAAGCAAGAGAGATAATGGGAATCGACGTGTTGGCCCTCTTATCTCTA
Source organism: Tetrax tetrax (assembly GCA_009806455.1). Classification (NCBI taxonomy): domain Eukaryota; kingdom Metazoa; phylum Chordata; class Aves; order Otidiformes; family Otididae; genus Tetrax; species Tetrax tetrax. Next base: position 7,058 of record WHYT01015735.1, on the reverse strand, counting down.
ACATCTAAGGCAAAACCAGTGACAGAGCAGAGCCTCCACTGCATACAGACCCCGAAACAATCCAATACTACTGCTGCTGTTGCAAAATTGCCTGCTCCGAGCAATTGGATCTTTTCCCAACTCCAAAGCAGCTGGCATTGCAGGCTGGGGATCACGTTGCTTCTGTCAGCATCAGGGCTTGTCATTAGCTGTTAATGCACCAGAGGGGATAGGGCAATCTTCACAGGAGGGAAGGAAAAAAAGAAAGGGCCACGTGGGTGGGGGAGAATCTTTCAGCCCCAGTTCAGCCTTCTCAACACAGCCTGCCAGAACACGGCAAAAAGAGGATGAGGAAAAATCCTATTGTCATGGGAACAGTCACAAACCAAAGGATCCCAGAAATGCATCATGCTTTCTGATACAGGAGAGCGTGCAATTTTATAAGCAAGGAGCAATTAGAACAATGCATAATACCCAGTGGAGCAAAGAATTGCTGACAATGGCTATTTCACCTCTATGTCAATATTTTCTGACAAATGTCTACAGAAGTCTCTGTAAACTCCTGTCAGAATGAAATATGCCATAAACAAGAATTCACATTTTTAAACAAAGTCACTGAAATGGAATACCATGCATCAAGTGGATAAATAATTATTCAAGGAGTTTACAAGTAAAATTTATAGGGTAAAGGCAAACCAACCAAAATCAATGCCTCATTTTTGTAGCTAGAAGAAACTTTTGTTCTTTTTTTCAATGGCTGCATTCCATTTTTAACACATTAGACTCAAAGAAGAAACAATCCTGAAAGCCTTTAAAAATAAAATTGAGCTAATATTTGTACTTTTCCTCTAAGCCAAGTTCTGCGAGCATTAGCTTAAGTATTTAATTGCAGTTTCACATATAAATCAAAATCACTGGGAGCACAGAAAAGAAATCAAGAAGTATCTGCAAGAACTACAAATCAGAAAGTAAGAAAAATGTAAATAGTCAGTGCAGTTTCAAATGCACCTTTAAATACTGTCAATATGAATACAGAATTTTTTTAAAAGCAGACTGTATTAAAAGCACTGTAGAGCATTCTTTTTCCTTTTTTTTTTTTTTCCTTTTTTAAAATATAGAAACTGCACCGAATGAATAGGCTATGCTTACAGTGTCTATTGTACCATAAAAGTCGCTGCCAAATCTGCTATAGCCATGCATTCAGCAGATTTGGATTTTCTTCTTCAAACTTTATCATTTGCCTTCAGAGCATTTCAATTCAAACACCATTCAGAAAAATCACTGCTCAGGTAAGTATCTTTCCCTCTGTTTTATACAATAAATACCCAAAGGAAAGCAAAGTAAGCTCTTGAGCAGGAATAATTAAGTACATTTACATGCTTGGAGAACATCAGCAGGAACCATTTGTGCAGATCGGAAGAATTTCAGTGGGGTGCTGGCAGAGCCCTCTCCTTGCAGGAGCCCTCTCCTTGCAGGCAGCAACTGTCAGAAATGGGAGCAAGGGGATGATATGAGGTAAGGCAGAAATAAGGGAAGGAGAAGGCCCCAAAATACTTCTCAGAGACCTTGTTTCTCGGGCTTTCTGTTCCAGGATTCATCTAAATGGAGCCAGCAGACACTTCTCTGCACCCACAGCTTTGATAAGCTCTCCCAGTCTGGTAACTTCAATAACGCAGAGGAACAAAGAGTGAATTTGCCTTTATTATGGTACTATGCGATATGCCATAAATAACTTTTTAAGGAAGAATAACTACACAAACACTTCAAACTATATTTGGCAGATAAAATACATTTGGTGATCACATCAGACTTGCTATTGTATTTATTAATTTGCTTTTTAATCCAGCGAGCAATAGCACTGACAGCAGGTCGCTTAGTCATTAACAAAGTCTAGTTGTTCTTTTTACTCCTCATCCCCCAGAGGGCCCACTGAAAAGAATGAAGCATTAGAGAAAGGAAGGCTTTGCTACCAAATCCCGAAAACGCAGCCCAGTCAGAGGGACACATGGCGCTGCAGCAGACCCAAGCCTGACCTCTGGGCCAGGGCAGCAGTGCACTCGGGTTTTCAGCGCATGCATACATCTCAGGCCTGGCCCACCGAGGAGGAGAGGCCTCCACTCAACGCTCTGCAACTCCTCTGCAGTCATGGTGAGGCAATGCTGGGGGCTGTGGGGACAGTGACCACAGGAGGACTTGAACCCATTTGTCATTTAAGCCCTGTACAGGATTCACCACATAACAACAGCAACAGCTTAGTTTGTATAAACTTCCACAAACAGAATTACTTGGATGTCATTGCTTAGCGGTTTATCTGAAAACATGCAGAAAAAGACTTTTCAATAATCAGGTCTGCATAGCTGGGATTTCTTGGGGAAAATCGTATGAACGAGACAGTTGTAAACATACCTAACGCTTCTTAAATTGAATGAGCTGTTTGTGCTACAAGTAGCATCACAGCACTTCTGCACTTCAGCATGAAATTCAGTCAGCATACATTGGCTTTAAATATTCTTTAACTTTCTGAAAATCACATTTATGAACTTCTTTAAAAAAACAGAAGTTAAGAAAGCTAAAAGCAAGCACCATCACTTTCTAGAAGAAACGTTTGTGCGCCTACTATACCTCACCTCTGCTGGGCTGCCATGTTAGGGGCGGGAGTGGGAGAAAGTATTTTTCTTAAGATCTGAGTACTCTCTAGTTTGAAGAGTGGAAATGCACCCTTGGAAATATGTGAAGGACTATTATTAATAAGGTAACATTCCACCTTTTGCCCAAACATCATGAAAAAATTTTCTCCTTTCCAAATAAAAAACATAAGCTGTTTCACCTATTACGCTGTATTGCTGAGGTCTCATCTGTGATGGATAAGTCCATTACCTCCTTTGTTTTTGTAGGCTTCCATTTTTCACTGATTCATATCTTAGAATGAAAACAGCATCACAGATTGATTGTTGCCAGTCAGTGGCATTATTTCTTACAACTACCTCCTATTGTTCACAAGTCACTTGGAAAGCACAAGAGTCAACTCCTGTCTCTTGCTGCTTTTCCATAATACTGCCTGGGTACTTTAGATACCTAAACATCAAAGGGTTCAAAAGTGATCAGACAAGTTCATGGAAGAAGTGTCTATCAAAAGATATCAAACATGATGGGAAAGACACAATGTTTATCTTGGAGAATCACAAAGCTGCAAGAAGATTTTTTTTTACAATGCAAGTTGTAACAGGGAACAGGTTGTAACCTGGGAACAGGTTGCCCAGAGAGGTGGTGGATGCCCCATCCCTGGAAACGTTCAAGGTCAGGTTCGATGAGGCTCTGAGCACCTGATCTAGTCGGGGATGTCCCTGCTCCTTACAGGGGGGTTGGACTAGATGACCTTTGAAGGTCCCTTCCAACTCTAACCATTCTTTGATTCTATGATTCTAAGATAGAAACATGTCTTGTCTTACATGTTTTTTCTCCTATAGGAGTTGTTGCTCTTTTCCATTCCCACTGTTTTCTGGGTAGTGTAGGTCTTCGTTTTCACCCTGGTTGAGTTGCCATGTAAGAGGACTGTGCCATCAGCAAAACAGAAATAATCTAGCACCATTTTTAAGTGATGTGACAAATGTGCTATGTATGTCTAGGATTTTCTACAACATAATACTGTCAAGAGCAGTATTAAATAGGAGGGTGAAAGAAGACTTCTTTTTTTGACACCAGTGTTTATGTTAAACATAGATTTGAGTGACTTATTTAAATGTGGAAGTTGCAACCTGATTTAAAGTCTCAGTGTTGTTTATTATTTTTTTTATTGGCATACCCTAACACTTTGAAATGTGCCAGAGCAAATTGCAATAGAAACTGTCAAATCTTTCTCAAACCTCTGTGGTTAGGAAAAACTTGTTCCATTGCCATGCATTAGTTCCTTTCATGCTAATTTTGGAGGTGAAAAACCAGCTAACACATTTTCCAGGCTGAAACCAATTCAGACCCCACTGTCAGCATTGCCGCAGCTGGGTTTTCTCTGCCCAAGAGAGCAGGGGGCACCCAGGGGCCAGGCAGCAGCGTCAACGAACCAGTGCTCCTAGGGTTCAGCACTACAGCTCCAGCAACAAAACCACAGCTCTTGCACAGCTTCAGCTCTGCCTTTCCCCACTTTGAAGCATCCACTCTATCACTGGGCAATAGCCATGGCCTGGCTAGCTTGGAGTTGCAGGCCAGGCCAGAAAAATTAAGTCTCTTGCTACAAAGCTGAGACTTCTCCAAGGCAGAGGACTTCATTTTAACGATGGCATTAAAGTAACATCTACCCATAGCATTGCCCTGGATGAAACAGGACTTGTGTTTGCCGAGTTACAGTTCGCTGAGAGAGTAGACGCCTGTGCAGTTTTCAACCAGAATAACTAGTCCTTACTAGCCTCACTTAACACCAGTCGTTTATGTGATTGAAGTCACTCATGTTTCCCTTTGAAACAAAAATTTTATATTTCATAACTGTTTTGTGGAAGGAGCTATCTGACCACATTCTAAGCTCTAATGTTTAAAACGGTTTTACTACCCCCGCACAGCCTTTCTCAAGGCTCAGAGAAGAGCATCCCTGTAAACCACCCCAGAGACATAAATTTCAGTCACTTGAATCTTTTTAAAGGCTCATCAATGGTAATGAGCATCTTTATTACATTTTCCAGCAGTAACTGAAGCAATGGCTTGCAGTTGACTAATTATATGTTCACCTAGAGAGTAACACTTAAATTTCTTCTAATAATGCATCACTATTCATTTCCCAGTAGTTTGATAATGATAACTTGAATATTAGATTTAAAAACAAAGTTATATGCATCATAAGGGAAGAACTGCCTGTATAAAAAACTTCTGGTGACTTCTCTCTTTTAAAGGGATTCAAAGGAAATAATACCACTCCTCCAAGTTCCAACAACAACTACAAAATTTTGTTGCCTCGGGAAGAAAAAAAAAAAAAAAAAGGAAAAAAAAAGTTAAACAGTCATTTCTGCTTGACATTTTCAAAACAACAAATAAATGAGGTAACTGCTCCTGCCTTCAGGCCACTGAACTCTGACTTGATACCACTAATTAAAACAAACCTACACCATAAGAAACATCTCAGCAACAAGTATAATTGAATTATGCAAATTCAAAATGTGAACTAACAAATTCCCTTTATTAAAGAATAAATAAGAAGTGCTAATAAATTATCCTTTCCAACTTGGCACTGCAAGCAAGAGATTTTCTGTGATTTTTAATACTAACAGCCTTAGTTGAAGGATGGGAAGGGCTAATCCTTGAGTAAGACTTGGAGCTGCTCTGGCTGCCTCCAACAGCCCCGGAGCATTTAGTGGCATTTAGCCACAGTGAACAGCCCTGACAGTGTGTAATATACTTGGATCCTACAAATGCCACGGCAAACTTGTTCTTATTAGAGTGTTTTCTTCAGACTTTTGAGGGGTCTGCACCCTCATATGAAAGGATTTGGATTGTAGTTCCCCCTATACAAAAGCGGAGCAGTGGGTGGGCTACGCTCCATGTGGCCCCCTTCAATACTCCATGCTTGCAGAAGTCCCCAGCCCAGCAGATTCCTTCAGCATACACATAATTTTAAAACCATCTACAACAGTTTCTAAACTATGCACATGCTTAGTTTATTGGATCACGGCATGAGTATCTATGCCTTTGCCTTTACACAGATGGAATATTTTCTGTGGTACTTGCTTTGGGCAAAATTCCTAAGCTTTTACATTGAAGCTTTTTTCCTGCACTGTCCAATAACAGTAAAAACAACTGTAAAATAGAGTACATAAACCATTTATTCTTCCTTCTCCTCAACCACCTTGCAAATCCAAAAAAGGCCTGAATACAGTCTGTTCCAACAGGCACAAGTTTTTTTTTTCATTGCAAATATTTGTTTAGGCAGCCAATTCAGATTTGGTATAATTTTGATGTGATACAATCCTGTTACTTCTGGTCTCTGTCAACATTATCTTCCTTTGCTATTTTGCTTCCACTGAAGAAAGTATTTAAATCTTCTTATGCTCTGAAACACACACACATCTGTTATAAATACCTGACCTTTCTGGAACACATACCTTCCAAGTACACATTTTGCACAATCCAACATCCCTAGATTTTTCCTTGGCAATATGCAGCAAACCAAATTGAACAAAGCTGATCCTGAAATGGGAAGTTATAGTAAACAAAAATGTTCAAAATCTTGAGTTTATTCTCGGCAGCTTCATCAGTTTGAACTTTTTACACCCACTAAACAAGTTAGAGCTTGCCAAATAGCAAAACATATTTGGAAGTCTTGACAGAGTCTTTCAGAGTGAAACAACATCCTGAGGTCATATAACTGCTCCATTTTTGAGGAATGTGAAGAAAATGTATGAACAAACAACAGGAGTACCTCCTGTATAGCACGCACATGCTACTTCTCTTAAAAAGAAAGAAGTGGAGAGGAAAACAAAACAACCCAAAACAATGGTAACTAGCAACATAAACTCTTTTAACCCAAGCCATTAATGACGTAACATTTATCAGCATAAGTGATACACAGTTCTGTAAGCTCCTGCTTGTTGAATCTCTATGTACATAAATCAGCCAAGAAAACCAAAAAAGTGTTAGCTCTGGAGGTCAGAAAAACAAACCACTTTCAGAAAAGGCCAACTAAGTTCTCCTCTATGCATGAAGGACAAGTAATACCCCAGTGAACTTTGTGGACTACTGGATCTCCATGTGGCATAACAGCCAAAAGTCCTGTTAGTTTATGAGCCATGAGCACCTGGACCAACCTATCTCAGAACTGCTGGCTCTCTTGTGAATGACTAGCAACACTGTTACCCTAGGACATATTTTCAGTGGTAATACTACTTCAGTTTGTATCGGTCAGGTTCCCATGAACCTAGAATAACCAGCATCTCTTTCACAGTTTCAGCAAAGGGCAGATGATTGATCAAAGCCAGTAACTCTGCTCCTTCTTCCATCCACCCAGGAAACGACAGGTAGCAGTGGACTGCATTACTTTTATTTGAACTGGTCAACATACAGTATTAATTCTCATTTCTATATATGTCTGACAGCAGATA
>WHYT01015734.1:119823-158765 GCA_009806455.1 Tetrax tetrax | reverse complement strand
GGCCTGTGCTGCAGGGACCGTGCCTGACTGACCGCCGAGCCCAAGACCGAGGGCAGTTTTGTATGTAAAACCAGCCGAAGCGCTGACGAGAGCGCAGTCCTCACAGGCAAAGGGCCGACGCAGCGACGGTACCTGTGCTGTGGGAGAGGCAGGTTCAAACCGAGCGGTTCCTCGCGTCTCGAGCTTTCCCCGCCAACTCTCTGCGCACTTCACGTGTTGGCGATGGAGTCCAGCAGTAGGAGCAGGAGGCGGCTGTATGACAAGGTGCTCGGCCGTCTCCTCTCGGTCCTGGTTTGGGTGACGCCAGGTAGGAAACCCTCATAGTGTGATTGTTAAATTAATTTGTATCTGACTGTGCTCGTTTGCGTCTTCCCTCGCTCCTTGTGCCCAATGTCAGTAACACGCATCTTACACTAACGGAGTGATGTTTTGGGTATTCAGCATGATCCCCTGAGAAAATAAAGGCCTGGCACTGATTTCCACGCCGTTTCCCTCTATGTTGTGAGCAGGTACGATTTGTTCTCAGGATGTGTATTATTTCTGATATGCTATTACGCTTCTGAACACTTTATCCCTTTTTAAAACGTAGAGTTGTGAAGGTAGGGTTTGTGAAGAGGGTTGTGAATTTTTACAGCACCTCAGATTGCTATGACAGGTGTTTTTAAGGATTTAACGGTGTGTCTGACCTCATTCATTGCTGCTCTCAGCGATAACTCTGCGATGGGACAGCACTTTCGGAATTCTTGAGCGCTATTCTCAACCTAATTGCATCTGTGTAGAAAAAAACAACACGGTTGCTCTAAACTTCTATTAGACCAAAGTCAGAGTCTCCCGGCTGTAGAAAGCCAGTTTAGGTCACTGTAATCTCCCCACAGCACAATAATCAAATAGAGCTACGCCGAGGCATCGCTCGCCGCAACGGTAAGTGTCGTACAGCCGCACGTCGTGCTCCCTTAGGAGCCGAAGTCAGAAAAAGCCCAAGGCAAAAATACCGGTTTACTCCACGCATCTGAGAGAAAGCAAACCGTAACCCATGGGAAATACCAAAGGAGTGTCAACTGCCATATTTTGTCTGGGAATTTTCTGTGGGCTTTGTCTCTTTCAAAATGACTGGCAGCATTTGCGTGTTTTTGACTTCTATCAGGATGGCATAAAGTGCCTTTTCCAGCAGATTCCAGCACTGCAGCCATCTCCTTCTTCTGTCCTGTGACAAGATCATTTGTTCTGATGGTCATCAAAATGCTGATCCACAAAGCTCCCCAAAGAACCGTGCATTTATTTTCACTACAATTTATTTTTTTTTAGAAAGACAAACAAAATAGCTGTAAAATGATGATTTCTAAATAAACACTCTAAAACGTCACACGAGATTACCCTTTAGTTAATAATCAATTAAGCTACCCCACAATTCTGGAGATCCTAGGAATTGTTTTAGCATCAAGGCCAGGCTGGATGAGGCTCTGAGCAACCTGATCTGGTTGGAGATGTCCCTGCTCCTGGCAGGGGGGTTGGACTGGGTGGGCTTTGAAGGTCCCTTCCCACCCAACCCATTCCATGATTCTACGATTCTATGATTCTGATTCTATGATTCTATGATCTTGGTTTGGTAGGGCTTGCGTGAAAGGAGGTGGCTTGTGTGAATTTTTGGGAAAGTTTGTGGCTTTGCTCATTTCACCACAATTATTTACTAAAAGAAAACGTTCATAACTCACGCCTGAGGCCTGCACCTCTCAGTACAATTGGTTACAATACAGTTCTGATTCGGGTGCTGAAAGGCTGCTATCAGGTTTTCTCTGGGACTCAGGCTTTGGAAATGTGAAGTCTTGGACAAATTCATTGCGTTTGGCGGGAATCTTGTTATCAACAGCTCAGTGACTGCCGCAAAGAATATGCACACGTTGAGTGCAAATGACTTGGCATCCCTCAGGGCCAAAAGCAATATCCAGCCTAATATTTCTACCCCTTGCTTGTCTCTCATTGCCATTTTTAATTTTTATGTTTTTCTGTCACCGGTTTAATTTACAGACTATGGTCACACGTAGTTCTTGCCGCAGAAAGAACAGAAAGTATTACTGCTCCTGCAAGACTGCAAAGTTAATGTACATTTCTGTAAAACTGTATCTGCCTCCATTAGTCTTCTTAAATTACTTTTTTTTTTTTGCTAGGCCTTATGCTGATTTATTTTATTTCTTTCTGTACCCATTTAAATGTCAAGTAGAATCTCAGAGGATTAGATAATATAACTGTGACAGCTAGCAAAGCTGAGAAATCAGATTTCAAAGCCAGTCCAAATAAAACAATGATAAATATAAACCAATAAACCATAATTGATACCATCATTTAGCGTTATTCAAGTCAATCTTGTCTTTTTCCATCTCCTGTATTTGAAGATTATTGGTATGGAAAAAATAAGGTTCCACCAGACCATGGCAGGGGATGCTGCTTTCCGGGAGGATTTGCTCCTGAGCAAAATGGGACCTGAGACCAGTTCGGGGGTTGCACAGAAGCCAGTCCTGCTCCTTCCCTTTTTCCTGCTACCCAAATATTGGCCCAGTCTGGGACAGTATGTCAGTGACCAGGCGGCTCCAGAAAGACAAAGATAAAACTTTACAAAACAATGCTTCCAAATTTTAGATGCCTCTAGGGAAAAGATCTTGTAGAAGCTGTTGAAACCTTCAGTTGGAAAAATGCCATGAAGTTTTAACCATTTGTGGTGAACTACAGGCCAGTCTCTTCTAAATAACTGCATCAAAGAATACAAAATGTTTAATAGTTTGGAAAAACAAGCTACTTAACAATGAAACCAAGGTGAAAGACTGACTCCCTGCAGCCCTAAATTTCTGATTGTCTTGGTGGTCTCTGCCCAGGCTGGTCTTGGCAAGTCAAGAAATGAAACTGCCTGTACTCTGCAACGCCAAACAGATGCATTCTTTAATCTTATAAGCAACTGAAGCAGGGAATTATTGCAGTCTGGGATACACGGAGAAGAGAACATTGGTGCATCACTAAATAACTGTTCAGATTTCTGGGACAGTTGGGTATCTGCCTGCTATTTTTTTAACACACCTAGACAGTCTCATTTGGTACAGCATTGCTCTAAACCACTATAAAAATCAATTATTTTTCCCAAAGACATTTTTATGTTATGTAGAAGTAAAAAAAAAAAAAAAAAAGATTAAAAAATACAAATACTTAAATCCATCCTGCTTATCTGTGAATGTCAAACAGTTCTATGGTGCTCTACAGGCATTTTCAGTCTTTGAGAAAGATGCTGCTAAGCCCAAAATGCAAACGGTTTTGCTAAACAAAGATGTCAAGTGAAAATATTCCATAGTGGTGACTACGAGAGGATGATCGGACTCAAGTTCCACCTGCTCCAGTTCTCTGGGGTGTTTGAACGAGCAGGTATTAATTACCCAACCATAGGTATATTTATCACCATTCTGTGAGTTCTTGCTGCTCTTGAGACAAGAAGGGGGGAACTAATTAAGGAAGGAAACCTGCAGGTCTGATGATGGATTTTGACTGAGATGAGTTGGATGATAAATATGCATCAATATAGACATTAACCATAAAAATCAGGTTTGTAAAACCTAACTGATCGGGATAATGCCCTAAACTCTTCCTTCCCCCCACTGAGCCCTCCTGGCCTCAGTGGTTCCTCTTGCTTCCTGGGTCGTAAGATTAAATTTTTAAACCGAGACCATCGTGTTTTCTCCCCTCTGAAAAGGAACCTGCATCCTTCCCTGAGCGGTATTTGCATTCAGCTCACACGAGATCCAGCTACAGCTGCCCAACGTTACAAGCAACAGAAATTAGAGCTTTACAACTGATACGGTTTGGTGACTGCGTTCTTAGATCCATGCACTTTATCATCAATGTCTAACCAAGTCACCCTGTAGAAATCTCTAGATTAACTTAAAGTACGAATTAAAAAATCCACAGTGACTGAACCAGCTTGTCCTGTAGAGACTTTTTCCACATAGAACAAACTCTTAGCAACAAGCTTGTGGTTTCTACTGCACTTCAGAAGATAACTCACCCTGTTCTGAATGCTGAGTCCACAACACCTGGCATAGCCTCTAAATTCAGCAATTCGTCATCTCTAAACACGGCCTTAAATCTACGAACCTTCATTGGTTCAGTTACACAAAGGCCAGTGAAGATCAGATACAAACTACTCAGAAAAGAACAACGTGAAAGCGGAAAACCAGAAACACCAGTGCCAGGCTTGTCGGAGCGGAGGATGAGCCCAGGATGGCAGTACTGCCCTCTGCTTTGTGTGCCCCCTTCTTACAGCACCTTTCAGACAAAACGTTCATCGCCCGACATCACCGGCTCAGCCTTCACTGCGGGCTCTCCTCCTGCTGTGGCTTGCCAACCTCTCTTTCCACCATTTCTGACTGAAGTTCTATAATGAAGGTAGCATATGGCTGCCAACAGCTTCAGTCATTTTAAGCCAAACCTTTATGGACCGAGCTTTGTTTCTGCCGAAGGAGACTTGCAGAGCATCTGTCCGCTCACGCGTGCTTTACAAATTCCAGGGCAGCCCTGCCCCGGCTGTCTGACTGGTTACAAATAGGTAGGGCTCTGAAACAGCAAGATCAGTTGCAAAAAGAAGAAATATTACATGTTCTTGTGCTTACGAAGTGGTCTGGAAAACAGCTGGTTTTCTGATTGGCTATGGGAGTGCTGGGATTAGAAAAGCCTGCTTACCTATGCATTAATGTTTCAAGGTTAATTTTCTTTTCCCCCGGTATCTTGGTGTAAGCTCTGACTGACACGTTCCCTTCGGTGGTGTTTATGAAGGAGCGGCTTTGTCTTGTTCCTCTGCTGTATAAGCAAGGTTTGAGATCACATTCAGCTGGTGCGCTCATAGTTTCCCAATTCCGTCAATATTCATGAAACCTGTAGGAACTTTTACCTCTGGAACCTCTAGCCTGTTGTCAAATTAGGTAGATACCATCCAGTTTGAAAGTGACTACAGATTGTCACGTGGAGACCTTGACCGTGTGTACGCAGAAGCTACGCTGTGACCAGAAATGAAGGTCTAATCGCTAGCATGCAGAACGGCAGCTTCGTGTGGCACGTCAAGCACATCAGATACGAGATCCTGCCAACTGCAGAGGAGTCACAAGAAGAACACTGGTGGGGCAGAAGCAGCAGTTCCTCCTTCTCCCACTGTCAGGACTGGTAGCAAAACAGTCTGTCTCCTTATCAAAGCTACCCACCCTCCAGCCTTCCTTGTTCTTCTCACCTGCCTCCCACAGACCATCAGGGCTCAACGTTTGGCTTGACAAAAGATGGAGACCAACGCTCTGCTTCTACCGATGGAGGCTGCTGCTGTGGGAGGCTGTTTGAGGTGGCTGCGTCAAGACTCTGGGCTCCTCTTCATTCCCAAATGTGTCCCTGAAAGAAGGGGGCCTCTAGGTCTGTCTGCTTCTGCGTAAGTAGAGTTTTACTTTGGTGCTGCCCTCTCCTTTTCTCTGCCTATTTTTAGAGGACTGCTTTGTCTTAGCATCCGTTAAAAATAGTGTCTTCTACGATACTGCCATCTCGGATCCCACAAATTTTTTGAAATGAAATCGTGAATCATCAAGCCTGCCATGCTTACAGAGTGTGTTGTTCAGTCACATTAAAAAGATTCTTCAAGTCAGTTAATTTGACATCTTAAATATACGCTCTCAAAACCGTAAATGCCACTGCATAATTAGAAAGAAAGCCTTAATTGAACTTTCCCCCCCCATTTCTCCTTTATTTGCTCTCCACTCAGTTTGAATTTGCTCTTTCATTGCTCTCAGTTGAACCTGAAATTGCTTCTGGTGGTAAACAGGCAACCAGAAAACCGTAATTATGCTTCTTCACTGAGGTGCTAATCCTAGGTATTCTCTTGATTCTTAAAAAAATATTTAATCAAATGAATTTAAATCTAATTCAACTAGTTTGTGGAACTATTTTTATGCACGCGAATCCACAGCCGCTTTGGGACAGTGTTTTGTCCAACTACATGTAATCTTGGACAGATTTAGTCTTGCCTCTGTTGAAGCCTGATCCATTGATTTCCAGAATCCAGTACAAAATAGTGAAGATAAATAATTTTGTCTCACAGAGGTCTTTGAGGACCTCTTAGAGGGCCAGGGGGAGGTGTGGATCTGAAACGACTTATCTCACCGAAACACACTGTTTAAGAAGCAAGGTGGGAAATTTTTTAAACTGTTCGTAACTCTTTAAGTGATTTTAACCGGGCAACCTCATTTTGGTGGATTTGATACTAATCGTTCCCAAACGCTTAGAAAAATTACTTAGAAAAATATGGCTCTGCCCACACATACCATCAGTTAAAAAGAGCATGGGATAGCTCAGTTAAATATCTTCTGCTGGAATCTGGAGGAGGTGGCCACCGCATCAGAATTATGGAAACCCTCCCTAATCGCTGCGTGTCAGGCAGATAGACTCACAGAGTCACACAATGGTTTGGGTGGGACGTGACCTTCAAAGGCCACCCAGCCCAACCCCCCTGCCAGGAGCAGGGTCATCTCCAACCAGATCAGGTTGCTCAGAGCCCCGGCCAACCTGGCCTTGAAGACGTACCTGTACTTCTGCGCCCTCACCCATTCTCACCATTAAACTCTCTGTATTCCCAGAGCCGGACCACGCAGCGGCTGAAAGCATGGATGTTCTTCTACTAAGTTAAATAGCAGCAAATGGAAATAAAGATCTTTCTGTCCATGAGTCAGCTGGATTATCAGCTTTATTGTTACAATTTTTAAGCTTTGCAGCTTAAAAAAACGAGTTGTTCACTCCACACACTTATTTGTGTGCGTGGCTGGAGAAAAACTATCTGAATAACACTTGAGGGGTTTAGAACAAACCCCTTAAATAAAGCCAGAATCTCCTAGTTTTCATTTCTTTTATCTGAAACGACGAAGCTGGAAATGAAAAAGATTTTCCAGTCTGAACTTTCTTCTTCCCCTCGACAAGCTTCTACCAGGATAAACATCTGCTTTCTTGATGGCCTTCTTAAACCCCTAGGTCCAGCGCAGTGGGGCTGTGAAGGTCCCTGCCATGCCTTCTGTGGCATCACCCCTAAGTTGGGCTCGTACTACAGAACGTGGTCTGGAAGCTCCTGCAGTGATGGTTAACATCAGGGCTTTTGTAGCTCCCAGTTTCCTCGAAGAAGAGCAAAGAGGTGAGAAATCCTGGCATCTAGTTGAGGATTGGATTGGATCTTTTTGGAAAAGGAGCTACAAACTTCAGCTTGAGCCATTTTCCTGCCATGGAGGAGTCGTGTTTTAGATCATTTCAGTAACACTATGGGGTGAGGTTCCTGATCATTCTCTAACTTAGGCTGATAATTTCAGAAAGTAGATATCTCTAGAAAAAAAAGGAATCTCCATCCTTGCTTTTGCTTACTCCGGTAACTTTTTCTTAGGATAGCTAGGGGAAAAAAAAAAAAGCCATATACTGACACTATGCTGGTAAAGCAGCTGTTGTGTGGACAGCTGTGGTGGATCTTTCCATTCACAGGGCATGTGAACATACACTTTGTCTATGCCAGGAGAAGAAAACACCTACAGCAAAACACTCGACTGCAAGTAGGGTACAACTCACGGTGGCAGTTAGACTTCATCTTGAGAGAGCTGGGGCTGTTCAGCCTGGAGAAGAGGAGACTCCAGGGAGAGCTGAGAGCGGCTCCCAGTGCCCAAAGGGGGCCTACAGGAAAGGTGGGGAGAGACTCTTCAGCAGGGCCTGGTGTGATAGGACATGGGGGAAATGGTTTTAAAACAGAGGGAGGTAGATTCAGATTAGATAGAAGGAAGAAATATTTTACGTTGAGGGTGGTGGCACACTGTCCCAGGTTGCCCAGAGAGGTGGTGGATGCCCCATCCCTGGAAACATTCCAGGCCAGGTTGGCCGGGGCTGTGAGCAACCTGATCTGGTTGGAGATGTCCCTGCTCCTGGCAGGGGGGTTGGACTGGGTGGGCTTTAACCCAAACCACGCTGAGATTCTATGATTCTGCGATTCATGCTCAGAATGTAAAGAGCACAAAGCTACGCAGAAGAACTGCTGACCCTACTACGTTCTTCAAGTTCTCACGTACCCTATGGCTGGGTCTGTGTGTTTATCTATGACATAAACAACTGCTCGTTCTACTTAACGGAAGCTCTGCTGCAGCCAGCAGCTGACTAACGGGGAACAGAGGCAATTAGACAACCCGCCCGCGGGCAGACGGTCTTTTCGCTCAGAAATTCTCAGCTATTTAAAGACATCACTGTGCGGTCGCGGGCACCCTAACGAAGAGGCAATGAGGATTACCTGAAGCAGGAGCGCGCGTGTGGCTTTCTTGTGCACACAGTTTCATGTCTTCATTCAGCTGCCTTCTGGTTTTAAGCTCTGCTTCTTTAACATGCCTTCACGCAGAGCGGCGAGGCTTGTGACACCTACGTTACGCAGCATGTGAAGGAAAAGACGCTTTCCTACGGCTCCCGGGAGAGAGACAGATCCCAGCTGCTCACACACTGCCAGCTGGAATTGTCCAGTGACAAGTAATATTCTGTCGAGTGTCCTCCCACCTTTTTTTTTGTCATTACTATGTTTAGCCTCCTCTTGCTCCACCTCTCAGGAGTTTGGGAAGCAGACAGGATCTTGTTTCCTGCATTGCTATTGAACGGGTGTGCTGTTACAGGATGGAAGAGAGTAACTGGGTAATTCCCAAGTGTTTCCCTTCCCTGAGCATAGAGATCAACGCCTACGGAAGAAGGATGTGTTATAAGGATCGACATCTCCTTTTTGTAGAGGTCTGAGATATTTCATAAGAAACAGGGAAACAGAAGATTACCAGTTGTTGCTTTCATGTTGCAGCTATTGCTTTTAGATTACAGTTTCCTTTCCCCCATGGACTAAATTTTGGTGACTTATTTTCCCTGCTATTGGCTCTGATCACTTCTTTTTGGAATCACTAACAGCTACAACTAATATGCATAGCTCAACTTTTTGGTAGGTAGGAGACTGGGAATCATAGAATCCCAGAATGGTTTGGGTTGGCAGGGACCTTCAAAGCCCACCCAGTCCAACCCCCCTGCCAGGAGCAGGGACATCTCCAACCAGATCAGGTTGCTCACAGCCCCGGCCAACCTGGCCTGGAATGTTTCCAGGGATGGGGCATCCACCACCTCTCTGGGCAACCTGGGCCAGTTTAAGAGATGTAACTCTCCTCCGCACACAGTAGAATTTGATCCTGTATATTTAAATGGTTAAGAAGGAACTTGAATTGGAATATGCCTTATGTGAGATGTTTGGAATAGCCTGATAGTGACTCAGAATAAAAAAAAGCAGCTTCTGGAAGACAGAGCTAATTATCCATTAGCATTTGGATGCGATGCTTGTCTCGCATTAATTTCCATGCTTGCCAAAACAATTCTGGCAGACGAGCCAGTTGTGACATGGAGAAACAAAAATATTAGTTTGGAAGTGCTATGTAGGCGATGTAGGCGCACGCGAAAGGAGTCACATGAATGGAAGTGTGAGGGCGGAGCAGCACCCGGAGGGACAATTTACCAATGGTAACCCCAGAGTATGAAGAAGCTCAGGCACATCTTCTGCATGGTAACCTAAATAACTCAAAAGGCTTCAGGAGAGGTGTCCCTCAGCTAGGCAGTGGTACCTTCCCTATCTCACCAAAGTGAGATCAGGCCATCCATCAAAAGGTCCATCCTTGTCAAAGCAGGATGATGCCACTCTACTGACAGTTTCTCTGCCCAGAAATCCAACAGGATGCAGGGCAACTTGGGGAGACATCAGCGTGAAACCAAGTCTGGGTCTTCTTTCTGTCGTGCAGTTCTTAGCGTGATCAGAGAGCGACAATTTCCCTCCCTAGCTGTGAGTGGAGAAAGGCTTTTTCCCCGACCTTGCCCTGCATCTTCATTAGGATTGCCACAAAAATCACATTACTCCTTCCCAATTCTATGTAAAAACCTCTCCCATGAGCTGCACAGCTACTCTCTGACACGCAGATGAGGTTTCCAACCGCTCTCCTTGCAAGCCCTAATGGAGCGTTTCCAAAAGCAGACAACCCGGCGTACACTGCCTTCTGCGAGTCGCTCAGGTTCACCTAAATCAGGTCCTGATGTGATTTTCCTGCTTCTCCCCAGCCCAGCCGCAACTCTTTTTTAGGTTCGCACTGTGTGTTGTCAGAAGGATGTGTTATACTGCTCCCCCTCCAGCATTTTCAGCAGTAATGTGCCTGAAATTTAGTCCCCATTACTTCTCAGAAGGTGGATATCTCAGATGACTCGGTGGATTTATGAGTTTGGGTATTTTCAAGGCTATCCCTATTTTAATGGCTGGACTGCATTAATGAATCATCCGGAGTCATCTCATCATAATCCACTGCTCCAAAACCAGCTGTGAACATTTTCTTTCCATTAAGGCTGATTCCTTTGGGTTTGGTGTAATCAGTTATTGCTTATGACTTAAAGAAAATACGCCAATAAATATTTATGCCCCACGCACCATCTGCTGTCTCCGGTGCCCTGGGTACTCAGGGTTTAACAGATTTCTGTAAGCCTCACACCGCAGTCCTTGTTAGAAGGAGCCGCTGCCTGTAACAGCAGCAAGTGGTTACAGATGTTTGCTCCAGAGGTAGCACAAGAATCCCATCTCTTGATAAAGAAGATGACGGAGGGACTGAGAATACGCCGGTGCGAAATGTCGAAGGGGATACGGCTGCAGGACCACGC
Source organism: Tetrax tetrax (assembly GCA_009806455.1). Taxonomy (NCBI): domain Eukaryota; kingdom Metazoa; phylum Chordata; class Aves; order Otidiformes; family Otididae; genus Tetrax; species Tetrax tetrax. Next base: position 148,025 of record WHYT01015734.1, on the reverse strand, counting down.
TGGATCCTCCCAGTGTTTATTTACAGCTAAGCATCCAGTTCTCCTAAAGACAGATAGGAAACCACTGCTTGTATGAGAGCATCACGGAGGGACAGGAAAGGAGATGGCAGATCGAGACAGAAAGTTAAAGAGTGTCCAAGGAAAGAGAAGAAAATCTATTGTCAATCTTCCCTGCCTCGAAATTCATGAGGCAGCTTTTGGCTGCGGTATGAAACACATGTGTGATACTGAAAATGTGGAAACACAACCCTTTAAGGGCATATTCAATTTCTGCCTTAACATTAGCTCATGTGGGAAGATGTATTTTTCAGAGCCAAGTATGCAGAAGAGCAAAAAGAGGAACATATTTTACAGATTATACCAGCCATCCTCTCACCGGTCTTTCAAACTGGTGCTTGGTCTGCCTCGCGGGGCTCCGGACGGCAGAGTAACTGGTGAAGAGGAGGGTGGCAGCGGGAGAGGGGCTCTCGCGGAGGTCCAACTCCTCACCACGGCAGCGCCAACGCCCACGCACGCCCGAGAAAGGACGAAGACTCAACGCCGCAATTCCGCCTGCAGCTGTGGATTCCTGCTCCTTGTCAGGATATAATTAAGGGATCGTCAGGCTGAATAGGAAGACGGGACTTAAAACTAAAAATACCTCCAGTAATTACGGCTTAGAGCTGGGAAGCAACGGATGGGTTTTGATTTCTCAAAGAGACAATGCTGTTCTTGAAGACGGTTGAGTAATTCCTGAGGGAAAGGTAAAATAAACACTTTGTAATGCCTTGTCTGTGCGACACACGGCCGAGAGCGTGCGTGCACCCTCGCCAGGGAGGGCAAACACCTTGGTAGGTCGTTTCACGCAGACAATTAGGGCTTGGCTGTGCTTACTAGGAAATTTAAATCTTAATAAACCAAAACAGCTGCTTCAGCTATGTACGGTCACTCTTCAGGAACACGCATTGGGTTTTGATTTTAAAAACCTCAACAAACAAAAACATGTTGTCTTTGGTGTTCAAGATTGCACTTCTGTATCTGGCTGCAGAAGAAGTGTTACTGACTACTAGCAAACCTGGGAAGAAACATCCTCCTTTCCCACCTCTGGTAAGACCAGATCTCCACCCTTCAGAAAGGGTCATTTTTTGGAGACTCTGGAGGACATATTGGACATGGGGGCTCTGATGAAGCAACACAGAATGTACCAGCGCTTAGATTTCAACACCCTGGCCCAGCATCCCCCCTGTCGTTAGCAAGTTACCTGGGAGCAATTCCAGTATCAGGGAGTGATGTAAAATATGAATCTGTACATTGGTATCTAAAGATACGTAGTGTCAAATCTTTAAAAAGACTCGGGTGAAGAAATGAATGAAAACCACTTACAATCTACTTTAATTCAACTGAAAGCTGCTCTCTTCACTTCCTCAAAATACACCTTGCCAAGGATTTTCCCTTTCTGCATATGTTACCATGCAGTTTGAATTAATTTGTGGGAGCTGGTTCCTGCATGTTTTTGTTCCATCACTTGAGTGAGCACTGGCATTTTTCCGACAATACGGTGAGATGATTCAAGGAAGAATTGGCAAGAAAAAGGAATTTCTTAATTTCAGAGTTACTTTTCTCTCTGAACTGACTTATGCCACGTTTGTACAAATGCCAGGGCAGTAAAAAAAAAAGATAAAGTAGGGGCTGGAGGAGGAGGTGAGACCACAGAAGCCCTGATTTGACAGGCTCCAATGAGTGCGTAATGGCATAATTAACCTCCTCCTGACTCTGTTTAAAGGCTCCGTGGATAAACCGCAGTGACGCTGACAATGCTTCGGCACCTGCCTAGGCTAGCGAAGCGATGCGGTAGCAAGGTGAGCAGCCAGCTCTGAAAATCCATCTGCTGTGATGGCAAAACGACATTCTTCATTATCTCAGCAAACAGAGCGATCATCATCGACAACATGATCTGTAATTACATCACCTGCTTGCTTCCAATCTGGTTTGTTTGTCACCAAGGCAACAGCCCCACCACCCTTCACCAACAGAAGCATTTCCTCCTTTCCTCGAGATGCTAAGGTCTGTCTCCTCGACTGGGTACGTTCTCCTGGATTCAACCAACTGGCTAACAACCCCAAGTGGCGATTCCTCCTCCTCCTCCTCCTCCTGCACTGCAGATGGATCAGGCTTCCTTCACGTGGCATCAGCCCACCCCGTTGCTGGGTACCATCCATCTCCATCATCCCCACTTCCCAAGCCACGTTGTCCCCCACTTGCCTTGGTGCTACCACCAGTGCTTATCAGACCGCTTGGAGAACAAGTGCAAATGCCACGGGGTCAGACAAATGCCTCTGCCTTCCGTAGCTATCATTGACGTGTAATGGTGTAAAGTTTGGGTTTCTGCTGATACTTGACAAAAAGGGTTGTAGCATTTCTGCCAAAGTCTGGAAATCCCATCACCCCTCGCAGGGAGGTACGCTGCATGGGAAGGGAAGGGCGTCTTTTCCCAGATCAGTGGTTCTCAGGTGCAATTCCCTGTTAGGCTTCCCAGCCTCCGTGTTGGAATGAGATTTTATTTTATTTTTTAACACAAAATCTTTTTTTTTCAGTGCAAATATCACTTCTAATGGCTCTTCTATCCGTTGCTGGTGTAGAGCGTGAAAGTCCAGAGAATTTCTGGAAAATTCATTGCTGTGATTTGTGCATCTGAGGTACGTGAATGCCAAATGTCTTGCAGGACTATAATATCATCTTTTTGTGGGCGTTTTGCTTTGCATGCTACTTTTTTCTAAATAACTCCTTTCATTAACAATTCCTAAAAGACTATTAAGACACATTTTTAGCTGCATGGCAATACCACTTTAACCATGCTGATGCTTACGGCACAGGCGCTGAAAAGAAAAATGCCAAACCTTAGGAGCTGCTAAGAAGAATCATAAATGACTTTTCTGCATGCAAGATTAAGACTTTGCACTTTAGGATTGTCCAATGCTAGAAGGAAACACAAATCATCTAATTAAGGAAGAATTTAAATTTCTTAACTTGTGCTTACATAAGCCAGCCACAAATGCTCAGCAGTGGTAATTGAATAATCTAGATTTTGAAGGCAAAGTAGGGACGAAGTATCTATCGTTATTTTCTTCTTGAATAAGTTTTGCTTAAGAGCACGGCCAAAGCAGGGAGCATTGGGTGTAGGTCCAGAGAAAGCCAGTTGGCAGTAATGGAGAGGACAAAGGCATATAGATTTATGTGAAGCTACATGTATTTTACGAGGCCTCTCCACGGAGTAATAAGACTGTCACCTTACAGATATTTTAATTACATTTATAAGTCACTATGTGCAGCTTGTGAATGATTATGTCTCATGAATCCATATATTTTATTCTATTAGGTGCATTTTGATTAAGTTCTCATTCAGTGGAAAGAAACAAAACAGGACTTCCATAATTAAACTACCTTTAAAATTTAGAGCAGCTAATGATGACATCAGCATGAAACTGCTGCTAAACAGTGCCATTGTTAACTGAAAATAATAATATTCTCTGGAAGAGAAAAAAAACCAGTCAGAACATCAGTGCAGAAGTTTTTTGAGGGAGTCTAACCTTTCCAAGCAGACAGCACAGCAAAATCAGATCGGATCATCTGAAATAAGGAGGGTAGCACGCTTCGACGCAGAGACATTTCAAAGAGAGCCGCTGGGATGTTTTATTCCAATCCAGAAACGAAAACAAACAGGATTTACCTTCACTCTCTCCCGCTGTGCCTTCATTTCAAGCACATAGAAATCTCCCTCAGCCAATCCTTCCTGACCGGCCTTTGTGGGAAGTCTCCCTAGAAAGCCCTCACAGCCTAAGACATGTAGCCTTGGCCCCCAGACTCAATCCCCGCATCTCTAATTTGATTTCCTAAATTCCGACACAGAGAACTGGACAAAAACAGTCTGTACAGAAAGCAGAAAAGGCAAGCTAGGACCAGACAATCTCTCAAACTCTATTCACATCACATCGACTCATTATCCACGTAACGCTTCTTCTCATGGACAACTCACCAACACTCCACCAAGCTTGCAGAAAAACAGAAAGCAGACAGCACATCTCGCTATTGTTGCTCCTTACGATTTCCACTGTTCATCTGTGCAGGTGACCAGAAACACTGGATTAAATATGGGCACACTAGCATTTTTTCTATTATGGTGGGGAACCAGAATTTGAAAGAACAAGGAGAAGATTTACAACTTAAATATGAAATGCTCTTCCTGTAACACAACTTATTGTCTTCATAGCATAACGGCTATGTTTTAATTGACCAGTTTGGAAATGAATGGACCATTACACATACCAAAATGCCTGTTCTGCTCAAAAACTCCTCTTCTTGATAAAGTAGTCTGCTATAACTGCGTTAAATGTTTAGTGTTTTAATAAATCAACATTAGTATACTTGGTGAGCCTATGTAGGAGAGCCATGAGTCCATTTTTACTGGCACTAACTGTGCTAATCTGTAATGGGACGTAATGAAGATAACCTTTATGAAAGCTATGTTCATATGGTCTTGTGGCATTTACAGTTATCTAAGGTGTGAAGAGGAATTCTGAAGAAAAGCCCCATGTGCTTACACTCCGATCCACATATCCAGTTTGATGATTAAAGTCAAAGTTTTCTAGTATACTGCTTGTATTTACATCGGTCGTGCAACTTTTTAAGCACTCAATTAAAATTCTGTCCTCTACTACCACTCAGAATAAATTAACCAGGAACATGAACAAAACTTCAGTTCTGCTCCTAACAGTTTATGGTAACTATTCAACAGTGACTCAAAAGCATAAATTTGAGGGACAGATCAAGAACTAAGCTTCCAGACACCAAATGCCTTTTCTCTTGATGTGAACAGTGATGTTCCAAAATAATATTTAACTTCTTAGCTCTCTCTCTAGGATATTTTAAATTCACTCAATACAATATTGTACGTTACACTTAAATCTCATTAATACCAAATTCGTCCGATATAATCTCTTTTCTTCTACAGTCATAACTGTAAACTGCAGAATCAACTCGGTACTAAAATTCTGCTTTGAAAATTGCAAAACTTTTTTGTGTGTGTAGCGTGGGCACTGAGGAACAGGCAATGGGGGCAGGTGACTTGTTTCAAAGCATATCCCAATATTCCTCCCATGTAAGAAAGGGGTTGGTCAGGGTCTTGTAGTTTAGGACGGCGTTAGGAAATGTATCCCGGAAACCTCCCGCAGCACCTTTGCTCACGCTCTGCCTACAAGCAGAACTACACCAGCACACTACAGTAATACAAGCTGTTCTCTTAGGAAAGAGTTTTGTCTTTTCTTTGGCAAAGAGGGGGTTAAACCAGAATTATCATGTTGCATTACTTCACCAGGGAAAACTGTGGGCACTCAGCACATGCAAGATTTGGGTCTGTGGCATGCCGAAACCCCTTCTCTCAGAATTTCCTTTCGGGACTGTAATGAGCAGTCATTGCGGTACTTCTGCCTCTTCTTGCGCATCTGCAGCATGGTAAGAGTAATTCTTGCTTTCCCTACAAGGCGACTGACCCGGGCTAGATAAAACCTGATCTGTGCTTTCAGGAGGAAAAGCGTGCATCAGGCTGCTCTACTGGGTATTTTAAAATCAAATCTGAGTATAGTCTTGCTTTAACAAGCTCTCTTTCCTCAGCAGCTCCACGTTATCAGAGATAGATATAATTTCCTGCAAGATTCAGAGACATGAAGAATAAAGTCAAAGCTCAACATATCAAAAAGCAAGCCATAATTCATTGTAATATTATTATTTGGGGTAATCATTTCCTCTGAGAAAATGAGCCTTGTTTTAGGATACGAAATCCTAAACAGTAAAAGCAAGTGACTGTGGTCAATGTTTTTTTGCATTAAAAGCAATCCTTTCCTAGATCAAACACAAGGATGCCACTGATCGCCTGTCTGATGACCCCATTCTGGGGAAGAACGCATTCAGGACACTGCTGAAGTGACAGCGTTCCGGCTGTAATTGAACCATGCTGGTACTTCCTAACACGGTGACCCTTCCACTTGGGAGAACGCTCAAAGACCAGTCTGGTTTTGGGAGTCTAGGAAATCAGTACCACTTCGCATTACTCCTTAATACCCCTGAAACGTCCGCGTCCTTGAGGGAATCCCAGCAGTCCTCAGTTGGTCTTTAGGTTGTGCGCAGCACAAGCAGTGCTGGAAACCTTTTGCCTGAGATGAAACTGCTCTCGTTGGCTCACCGGGGCCAGGGAGCAGCAACCAAATGGGATTGCAAGTAAGGATCTGCTCTCCTGAGTCCTCCATCAAATAAAAACCCGTTATAATCCTAGCAACGTACTTCCATCCAATTTCACGTTGACAGCGTGTAAAGCAACACAACTCCTGTTTCTTCACGTACGCTCTTAACTGAAACCCGTTCTTAATTGCATTATAGCCCACAATAGTGAGACTTAAATTTCATTTCAGATGTAAAATAATTCTGTTTGAGTACTTCAGCAGTTTCTCCTCATCTAGTATGGAAAGAGTTGTTTTTTTAATTGTGTCTCTATGCCTTCAAGAACATTGAGCAGCCTTTTAAACATCTGCTCGTTCGAACCTGCCACTTAACAAGCTATGGTTTGGAATAATTTTCTCTTTGGCTTATTTTTCTCACTGTCAGTTGCAGACGATGAACATGAAAAAAATACAGAGGGCCACAAAGTCTAAAGTCCAAATGTGGGGAAACCACTCCAGTAATATTTATTAATATGCTCTGTATAAAAATCTGTATGCATTTTTGCTCTGAATGTTTGCTTTTAACGGAAAGCTGGAAATTACAGAAACTATAGATAGATAGCTATAATTTCAGTGTCAGTTAGCCATTAAGTTTTTTTAATTTAACACGTGCCGTGGTTGGCCTCACACCCTACCCAGTGGATTTTACCCCAGAGGAGATGACGGAGCACTTACCGAGGCACAGTTGCTTTCTGACTTGTCTTCCAGAAAGCCAATCTGGCATGGTGTCCTCTGATTCTGCAGCCAGTAGTCTGTTGAGTCTAGCAGACTGTTACTGCAGAGAATCTGTGAAAACAGTTAAAAATAGTTAAAATAATTAATAAATTTACTCACTCCTACTGTAGGCAAATCCTGTCTACAAAATTTGGTGGTGGTTCTTTTTGGACCCATCCAGTTAAAGCACCTTAAATCAGATTATTTATATATCGCCTGAAGTATTAGCCCATGTTATTTCAGAACTGAAAGTCCTTGGAGATGCTTGAAGGAGATGCCTAAACCCAACTTTTTTATTGGAAAACATTGCTAGGTGCTTTGTTCTGTGTTAAAGTGATAAACACAGATGTTGGGAAAAATAATTATGTAATGATAGTCAGTACCCTGAGACCAAAACTTTGCGTTCAGTCTCGTTGTATTCACTCAGCCCTACAGCTTCTGCCACAAACTTTGCTCCAACAAAACCCAAATGGGGCTAGAGATATCTGTAGCCTATAAAGAGGCAAAGCCAGTTTTCCAAGTCTGGTGCAAGTCTGTTATTGTATTAGATGGAAACAGGCTGTACTCTAGCTCTTCAGCCATTTATTTTAATAATGATATTTTAGTTGGAGAGGGTCCAGAGGAGGCCATGCAGATGCTGAGAGGGCTGGAGCAGCTCTGCTGTGAGGCCAGGCTGAGAGAGCTGGGGCTGTTCAGCCTGGAGAAGAGGAGGCTCCGGGGAGAGCTGAGAGCGGCTCCCAGTGCCCAAAGGGGGCTGCAGGGAAGGTGGGGAGAGACTCTTCAGCAGGGCCTGCTGTGACAGGATGAGGGGTGATGGTTTCAAAATAGAGGGAGGTAGATTCAGATTAGATATTAGGAAATTTTTTTTTACCCTGAGGGTGGTGGAGCACCATCCCAGGTTTCCCGGAGAGGTGGTGGATGCCCCATCCCTGGAAACATTCCAGGCCAGGTTGGCCGGGGCTCTGAGCAACCTGATCTGGTTGGAGATGTCCCTGCTCCTGGCAGGGGGGTTGGACTGAATGGGCTTTGAAGGTCACTCACCCAAACCCTATTCTATGATTCTATGATTTTAAAACATAAATCTGGTTGCCCTACCCGGAAAAAATAATCTAAAAAAAATCTATCCACAGTGCTCTATCCTACTGCATGTTTGGCATTGCCACACCTTCATCTGACTTCAGGAACACCTCACCCATCAGCCTAGATCCCTTCCTTAGGAACAGAAGTGAGAAAAACTTGTGAGGCCTTGTGAAGTTAAGACTTCTCAGGGAAGACAAATGTCCGTGGAAAGCTGAGCTGGGCAGTCGATAGTTTTCTAATCCTCAGGGGCAACCCAGAAGTAAGCTTATTACCACCCACAGACTTACACCCACTCAAATTTTTAATCTTTCTGGCAGAAAGCCAGTTTGATCATTAATACTGTGCTCCCTGTATTATTCTATATTGATTTCTGAATAAAAGTCGGCAGAAAACGGAGGAGGAGGTAACGGGAACACCACAGTCCATAAGTCTGGCCTGCTCCAGTGCTCTTTGTCGGTGCCCTCCACAGAGGCTCTGCCCCTTCATGGGAGCTGCTCCTCAATCCTCCAGCCCTGCTAGAGGATTTCTTAAAAGAACTCGCATTGAGGGTTCACAAAATACTTGGAAAAAGCACGGTGCCCTAAGTCTTTGTTCTGAGAACAACAGAGGCTTGCGGATGCTTCACGGATGCTTCACGGATGCTTCATGGATGATTCACGTCAGCAGCATCTCGTTACCAGCTGGACGACTCTGCACTCAATAAATTTTATAACCTCCCGTCTCAGTGCGAAAAGCTTCCTGCTACCACAACTAACTCTGGGACTAGATGGGGAAGATAATATATTTCATATCCCAAAGAAAGAATGTCCTGTTACTGTTATAAACTGTTATTTTTTTAAAGTTATTTTTAAGAAATGTTTTCAAATGTGGAAACACTGAAGTACTATAAACTGGTTGGTAAAATCTAGAATCAAGCATTTTTTTCCTCTTTGCCAAAAATGACCACCCTCTGAGGCTTTTCTGAAGACATAAAAAAATTGAACATATACATACATGCACACACACATAGATCTATGTATGTATGATTTCAGGTTCCATCTGATTCTAGACCTTCTCACCCTCAAGGGCTGACGTTCTAATTACCAGTTAAGACATAATTTTGCATACATAGGAAGCAGTTCTCTTCAGCTCAAACAGCTTCTGCTGTAACAAGTGGTCTTGTTTCATCTCCTTAAAAATCAAAGTGGGTATGTCTTCTGCCTTAATCACTTTAGATCTTCCTTTCCCAAATCTCAGACGGTTTCTGATGAACTGGAATAGGCGGAAATTATGATGCAGAAAGAAGCCTCAGAAATCCTTGTCTTGTAAGGACCGGGTGTGCGCACCCAACATTTCAGAACAGCTGGACCAGCGCAGACGTGTATTGCAGATGATAACCCCATGAAACGAGCTGGGCAGTCCAAACTTCACCTCTGACGGGATGTTCAGTGTCCCTTGGTAGCTCTGTCTTCCTTTCAGAGGGTGATTTTTACCAGACAGCAAACTCTGGTAAAGCACCAACAGAAGAAATAACTCTCCTGAACAAATGTTTCATTTGGGTCAGGTCGTAGGCCAAGCTTGGGTCACTCCAGGATGGTTTATAAATTGCAAAACTACAGCATTTTTGTATGCAGCTTTTCGTGCTAGACTTTGAAGTCAAGGGTGGAAATTATTACACAGAAGTTTTGGACAGCACGTGACTTTTAAGTAACCTCAAGGAGATGAACAACTTCAGTTGGGTGATGTCTTTCCTGGGACAGATTCTGTGTGCATGAGCAGTTTGCACATGCACTTGAGAACGCATCCAGAAATACGAAGACGGGTGCAATAGGCACAGCGTTTTTACTGCTGGAGGTCAGAGAAAATAACTTGCAGCAATTTGGATTTGAGGAAGCCAGGTGAGAAAAGGAAAACCAGATATATGTGAGTCCAAAGTCTTCTGGAAAATACTCAGAAAAGACAGTGCTGGGGAAGAGAGAGACACGCAGGAACACACCGGAGAGGCCTCCTTGCACATGATCTGGTATGGCAGACATCTGACTGGTGTTTGGGAGACGGGAGGTAACGTTTGAGTTAGCGGTGGCAGGAATGGGGGGCAAACTCTGGAGGAATTTAAACTCTACCTTATGGAATGCAAGTTGCTGCACTAGGCCCACTACAGAGACGTTACTGCTCAGAACCTTCCCATCAGCTCCCCTCTGGAGGAAGGATGATTTGGGCCACCCCACAGTAGGGTTACACGCACCTGCTGTGCAAAAATGCATGAATAGAAGCCATGTGGACTTTGGGCATACCTCTTTGGTAGCAGACAGCAATATTATCAGGGTCAAAGACACGAACGTACGGCAAGAGTGAACGTAATGCTCCTTACAGCATCACGCTGTTGTCAGACAATCGTCCCTGTTATCTCCGTGCATGCGTTTATATAAAGTGAGAGTTTGCATATGTGTTAAAACTTGATGAGATATTCATGCTTTTAAAGGAATATACTGAAGTCCTTATAGCATAATAACTTATGACTGCGATGATCAAAAGTGTATAAGCTTGAAGGAGGTGGCCTAAATTAACAGGGCTAATTAATTAATCAAATGCAATGTGAGAACTGGTATTCCTCAGAGATGTAACTCCACTGGTACATTTTTTTATTTAAGCATATTTTCAAAATATACTGAGCCGGTCTGTACCAAAGCATAAGAAACCAACCGGTCTGTACCAAAGGATAAGGTTTTAAAATAGAGGGAGGCAGATTTAGATTAGATATCAGGAAAATTTTTTTTCCACTGAGGGTGGTGGGACACTGTCCCAGGTTGCCCAGAGAGGTGGTGGATGCCCCATCCCTGGAAACATCCCAGGCCAGGTTGGCCGGGGCTCTGAGCAACCTGATCTGGTTGGAGATGTCCCTGCTCCTGGCAGGGGGTTGGACTGGGTGGGCTTTGAAGGTCCCTTCCAACCCAAACTATTCTGTGATTCTAAGCCTAAACCTGGACCACCGCAGCTGTCAGTCAGCATCCTTCTTTTACACAGCCTGCACTTTTAAGGCAGACAGCATCACCTGCAAAAATTTCCGCCTCCTGTCTTGTACTTCTCTTCATTCTCACCTAATTAAGACAAGGCCTGGGCCAGTCCCACAGCCACACATCGTTAGAATTTTGCTGAATTTGGCAAAGTTGCTTCTGATTTGCAAGGGTACAACTGAAAGCAGGACTTGAATCACTGACCATGCTTACGCGTAGCAGCTGCACACACTGTCCTGCTGTGTATCTGGTTCAGAGCAGGATCATCACTCTCAGAAAACAATTCAGGATGGATGTGCATCATGCACTAAATCAGCAGTAATTCATGGTTCTAAAAAAAAAAAAAGTTTTCCACTCCCATCCAGAGACTCAGCCGTCAGCATTAGTCAGTGTGTTGTGAATCAATGAACTAAATCAGCCCCTAGCAGAGCGTGGATTAGAAAAGTCACTCTTTCCCAGAGGAAAACATTGCATACGAGTTCAGTGTAACAGCTTCCTGCTCCCCAATTTAGATCACAAGGCATTAAAATACAGTAAATATCTATAAACGAGACAACATGAGAAGGCCTGTGCTCCACAAATGAAACATCTGCGTCTCTGTGGCTGATCATCCTAATTGCTGCGGTTAATTACTGCTCATCAAAGAAGATACGACAGTGGGACATACAGAATAAGATGAGATATCAAAGGGCACATCTTCTGCATTTGTTCGGATTGGTTTGTGTAGTAACAGGCCGCATCTCGTGTGGTTCCTGTCAGGAGCCACCCATGCCAAATCCCATTACTTGGACCTGCAAGTCAACTGCTTACACTGTTCCCTTGCAGCGGGAACCCAGTGTCTCACCACCGGTTACACATCTAACTTGGAAATAGGCTAAAATAGAAGGTAATGGCCTATTTTTGGTAATTCTTTATCCTTTTTTTCACACACAAAAAAAGAATGGCAACACATTCTGTGACAAGGCTATAACGAAGCCCAAAATATCCTGCTGTTTGTCAGAACCACTGGCAGAAGTGAATCACTTCTCTTAGAGCGCCAACAGTCATAAAACCGACTCGTGTCACAAGGAAACGTCCCGGTGTTAGGGATCAGAGAGGCGAAGGGGCTCTAAATCACATTAAAAGAGAGCGGTGCTTCCGAAGGTGACCAAGCTGGGAGCATTTGCAAACGCAGCGGTGGCACGTCTCGGTGCTGTGCCACCGTCCTTCAGTCTCAAGTAAAACCGACAACTCTGAGGCGAACTGAGAATTTAAGACGTTCTCCCACACAATGGATTTTCTGCCTCTCTGAAGATTCCAATTGCAGCCAGCAGCATTTTTAAAAAATCAGGTTTTCTTTTGCAAACAAACAAAACCCTTTCATCAAATGAAATACTGACACTCTGTCTCTTAGCCGTGCTGGCGTGAGCTGGAGATGTGCAGTCCCAGCATTACACATCAGTCTGCTGAGTTCCTTTTCATATCCCTGATTTTACATTTAAGAAGATTTCGGAAGACAGATAACACTCACCTCCCACACCCACAGTGTGGCTTTCAGGATGAGGAAAATAAATCTTTATCTTCTGCATGTTTTATCTTTCTCTCTCTAGGCTTACATATATAAATATGTAATAAGCTTTATTATTACTAGTGGAAGGAAAAGAAAAAAAAAGTAAGAATTATGGAAAAAGTGAATGAACTGTGAAGTTTTGTAACATTTCTGTGCTAGAATAAATGCTTTCCTATCAGCTCTAGAACTATGCCTGTGAGAGACGGTAGAGCTCGGAGGGTTATTGCAAAGTGATTAGATATTAGGAAAAAATTTTTTACACTGAGGGTTGTAGAGCACTGGCCCAAGTTGCCCAGAGAGGTGGTGGATGCCCCATCCCTGGAAACATTCCAGGTTGGCCGGAGCTCTGATCAGGTTGCTCAACCTGATCTGGTTGGAGATGTCCCTGCTCCTGGCAGGGGGGTTGGACTGGGTGGGCTTTGAAGGTCCCTTCCCACCCAAACCATGTGGTGATTCTATGACTCTACAATCCTATGACAGATGAAAGGTGGCCTGCCCTCCTCAATGGGTCTTTGGTACCGCCCCCGTCCCACAGACACTACTGGCAGAACCTGGCCCTGGGGAGGAGGAATAAAAGGCAGCATCTGTGGTCTCCACCTGCATATTCTTAGTCGCACTGAAATTACCTACAAGCATAAACTGATGTCAGTCATATCTGACTCCCTCTAATGACATACATACACACACAGGCACCGCTTTTTCTTCCCTCTTCCACCCTCTGAATTTAATAACTCCATTTTGGGGCAACAAAACCATCACCGGTTAAACATATGCTACCTCCTGGTCTGCTGACACCCCCCCAAGTCAGATACCAGGGAAGGCAGAAAAGCTGTTTCATGAAGGAGTTTCCATTGCATTGACCTGAGAGAAGCTGGGTCCCAGAAACTCAACACCTACCGAAGAGCAGTCCTGAAGGTGTTCACGTTATGCGCTGCTTTTATTTCATATCATCAGATAATGAGGAAAGATAGAAATGTTCTGGAGGAGTTTATCATCTCCTATATATATATTTCGGGACCAGGTAAGTATGCACCAGGCAGGCAAAACTGCCAGATACCACAACAGCACCCAGAATTTGTCTGTATCAGCCCTTCTCTTTTTTAGGTATCAGTTAAAAGTTTGTGTTCCCCAATAAAGACAAAAGCTAAAAAGCAAAGCTCCAACCTGAGATACATCTGCCTTTAAATATAACATAAAGGTAGAAGTTACCTTCTTACATGCTGTGACAGAGCTTCCCAAGCTGCTTGCCGAACTGTCTGTGCTGCTGCCTTGGTGCTCTGGGACTCCGTGCATCAGTGGAGATTCAGTGTTGCTGAAGAACAAAACAGAAACAAAGCCCCAGAAACCTTTCCGGTGAGTCAGCTACACAGATATCTCAAATGATACCAAAATATAGCCCAGTAAAGAGACGTAACTTAACCTGGATTACAAGAAGCCATCCATACTCTCCTTGCTCACGTTACCAGTCTAATTATTACCTAAATTTCCCCTTTTTGGAGGACTCTACTTTGCACATAAAACAGCACAGCAATGGTTTTTGAAGACCAGATGATGGCACATAGCTGCCTATAATGGCATCGCCTGTCTCGGCTGACACCGTCAGAAGTGGTACCAGCTCGTCCCGTCAGCAGCGAATGAAATCCGTGCAGATTAATTCAGCGTGGTAGAGAAAAGCAACGTTTGCTGCATTTTCACCTGCCCAGATAGAAGTTGAGGGATGGTGATTAAAATGTAAAAAACGCAACAGGAGGGGTTGAATTTGGTAATTTAGATGGGACAGCTTGGTACACGGGGGTTCTAGGGTGCTTTTCATTCATTGCAAGTCATCAACGAGAAGATGTGGAACGCGTTCTGATAGACCGTAACAAGGGACTAGGTTACCATGGCTTAACTAATAACCTGTCATCAGTTCCCACGGGATAATAGACCACGTGCAATTTCCTGGTATGCTCAATAAAAAACTGAAACGCATTTTCATAAGTGACCTTCATTGGAGCTTAAGCCACCATGACAAGAGGAGGCTACCTTCACTTTCTGCCCAAATCCAGACAAACATCAATAAGGTGACATTTGTCTTAAAGATTATGGCCTCAAGTTGCAGCAGGGGAGGTTTAGATTGGATATTAGCAAAAATTTATTTACTGAAAGAGCGGTCAGGTACTGGAGCCCAACGAAGTGGTGGAGTCACCATCCCTGGAGGTGTTCAAAGGATGTGTAGATGTGGCACTTCAAGACATGATTTAGTGGACGTGGTGGTGTTGGGTTGATGATCTTGATGATCTTGGAGGTCTCTTCCAACCTTAAAGATTCTAGGATTTTATGATTCTATATTTCCCTTGATACTGCTTTGGACCAGTTATGAATATATCCACTCCCACTGATAACTAAGTTTGTCAATAAGAATTTTGCTGATGTGTGTGGTGCCATTCCATAATTTTATTTTTTTTTTAAAGTATATGTGCTGGAATTAGAAGAGCCTGAAGGCCTTTTTGGACCTTAATTAAACAGTACAAATAGAACAGTACATTAAATCATAGCTGGAAAATACAGTTGAGGAGTCATGTTCTGGAGTATTAACAAAACTGTGCTATCTCTGGTCGATACTCCAGCAAGGGGTAGTAGACCACGTATTCCATGCAGAAGTAAAGCTGTCTTCCTAGACATGTGGAAAGCAAAAAGATCTGTAAAATCTTCTTAACCCTTTTTCTTTCCAAAATAAACCCTCTTTTCATTTGTAAATATGGAAAAGTTTGTTAAAACTACATAGTGAGTGAAATAAAAGTAGAATTCCATTAGACATCTTGATTTAGAAGAGGCTCCACCTCAGATTGAAGCTCAGACAGCCAACAACAACGCCTTTGGCATTACTAAAACCTCGTAAATCTAAATTCTCGTCAGCTATCCCTGTCCTCAGAGCTGCATTTGACATCCAACTGATTACTCAGAGCAGAGGTAAAGTCAGCAACTGTGTTTCACAGGACAAGGGACACCACGTTTACGAGTATCTGTAACAGCCTCAGAGCTTCTTTGTTATCTTAGAGCGTGCAGAGGAACACATACCCCACACATTGACAGTCAGCTATGAGAACACCTCTGGGTATGACGCAAAGAAGAAACGTTGCAGTACACACTAACTGATGGACAAATGAGCAGTTAGCTGAGCTTTAGGTCAGGCATCCAGTGTCACAAACCTGAGTCTTCCGTAACTCAAGGAGATGCTGATTCACGGGTCAGTCTTTCAACACGGAGCATGGGTTTGGATCTTCACCATCTCTTTTTCAATTACCTCATCTCTCAGATCAAAGTTACATAGAATCATGGAATGGTTTGTGTTGGAAGGGACCTTCAAAGCCCACCCAGTCCAACCCCCCTGCCAGGAGCAGGGACATCTCCAACCAGATCAGGTTGCTCAGAGCCCCGGCCAACCTGGCCTGGAATGTTTCCAGGGATGGGGCATCCACCGCCTTTCTGGGCAACCTGGGACAGTGCTCCACCACCCTCAGCATAAAAATACTTTTCCTTATGTCCAGCCTGAATCTACCTCCCTCTGTTTTAAAACCATTACCCCTAGTCCGGTCACAACAGGCCCTGCCTAAGAGTCTCTCCCCATCTTTCCTGTAGGGCCCCTTGAGGTACTGCTCTAAGGTCTCCCCGGAGCCTCCCCTTTTTCAGGCTGAACAGCCCCAGCTCTCTCAGTCTGTGCTCACAGGAGAGCTGCTCCAGCCCTCTGATCATCTTTGTGGCCTCCTCCGGACCTGCCCATTTCCTCTTCTCTGTCTTTACCCTGTGGGCAGCAATTCTAAGTTTAATTTTCAACATGTATGTGATTTCTTAAGAGACCCTCCTCAGGCCACAGGGCTCTGCCACCTTTGCTCTGTAGCAAAGCCAGTAAGATAAACCTACTTTCCATTAACTCCCCAGGGAAAAACGATGCTGTCTTTGAGAAGCTGTCTGCTCTCATCAGTTTCTCAACAGCAAGGAGCTGAAAGAAGCTGCTGCAGAGATGCAGCCACCTCATCATCAAATGACAGCTCTGCACTCACGTACCTTACACATTACTTCAGCACATGAAGAGTTTACACAAAGCACTAGTCTTTTATGGCATCTGGCACAGAGCGGAGCCTTTTTTTTCTGCAAGATAAAGGAAGCTGTTGAAGGTTTCAGGTTCTAATTCTCACCTTTGCTTGGCTCCCCTTGTTTATTACATGATGGAGAATGCTCATCTGACTTGGATGGGCTGAGCCGGAGGCCACCAGCCTAACAAGGAATCTCTGTTAAAGGATGGCTCGGTTGGGGATTTGTCCTTTGCTGTGAGAGATCCCAATTTACAATCCACCTTTTGGAACTGGAATTGGGAACCCGGAGGCCATTTTCACTTGAGTATTTCCATTAACAGAAGAGTCTCCAAAACCACTTATTTGCTACCAGGTGCTGTCTTACTGATTCATGAATGATGAATGATCCCTTTTTCCTCCAAAGCTGAACATTCTCATGAAGAATTTCTTAGAAATTAGAGGACTGCAGTAAAGCTATGAGGCTTATGGAACCAACTGGGATAACAATACATCCTTTATTATTGACCAAAATGCAAAACAATTCCTTCTATTTTCCTACATTGAATATTTCAAAAATACTGACCTTGATGACTCAAGACGTAATCAAAAAAAACCACAGATGCTCCTAAAAATAATTATCTTCTCTGCAGATGTGGCAGATGGTGCTACATCAGCTAAGAAGAGGTAATTTAAAGAATTCCCCAGGATATCACTAAAGAAAATTAATCTTGTGAAACAATATCAGGAACTTCCATTGCCTACCATCCTGAACGAGCACAACCTGTTTCCAAAAACTCGCCATTCGACAGCCGTTCCTAGGGAGCAATTTCAATAAATAACAAGTGATCATGACAGATATTTTTTGAACCAACCCTATTACAGCCTAGTGCTTTTCATCTTTTCGTTATGATTCCTAATCTCGGCATTTTGAACACACAAAACACACTGATCCATGAAAAAGACAATCCTGATGGAGGAAGCACACTGAATGAACACAGTGAGGTTTCTGAGTGTAATTAACTCCGAGCCATAGTTGGCTACGTTTCTGATGTTTTGCTAATATTTCTACTAAACACCATGAACAACGGAAAAAGGAATTAATTTCATTTTGAAATAGAACTACGAGGCAAGTGAAAGCATGGCAAAACGCTTTAGGTTATTCTTGCCTTTACACTCATAAAAGAACCTGAAAGCTGCTCAGAAACTGAGGCAGGCAGCTTAATCCAGACCCTGAACGAGCGGCAGCTCTGAAAGGCAGGCAGCCTTCAAACGGCATCTCTTAACTTCAGAGCCTTTTTGAAGCGGACAGAGCAGCCATGCTCTTTTCTCATCCTACCTCTCTGATTTTACAGCTTCCAAATTTACCTTTGCGTGTAAACAGGTCGACAAAGTCACCAGCAGCGAAACCTTTAGCTGTAACGCTGGCAAAGTTACTATTTTAATCCGTGGAATTGGTTTTTATTCAGTCTGGACCATGTGTATGCTTCAATCAGAGCGCAGATGGTTAGTCAAACAGACACTCTATAAATATCTCCAACAAATGTCTCTCTGATTTTGTTACGGGTTTGGAAGCCACGTGCAGAACGGAGTCACTGGCGATGTCAGGTCTGGTCTCGTTAGGTGTTCGCAGTCTCAGGCTGCTGTTCACCTCGCTGGGAACTGAAAATGCCGAATATTTCCCGTCGTTACCAGACCTGAGTGTCTATGCAGCCTAACAGGCACAGGGCCGGGGTGCTAGTTTCACAGACCAGGACACCAAAAAGAGTAGAAATTTCAGTGCTTTATATTCAGGTTGCTCATTTCATAATGTCTGTTGGGTACTCTTGATTTACACTTCATTTTTATCAGCGATACAGCTGCAAAAAGGCCAGGTCCTCAGCTACATGTCAATGAGAAACAGGAGTGGAGAAAGACAAGTACAGCACACAACAAAAAACCCTTTTCCTTCCATGTCTACAGAGCCCTGAATACCCTTTATTCTGCTCCAAATTAAAAAAAAAGGAAACAAATTTAGAAGTCTCTGCAAGCATGAGCAATGATCAGCCTTTTTTCAAACCATGTTTTAAAAATATTCTAGTAGAATAGACAGGTTTTACTGAAGAACAAAGAAATATAAACCGAACTAACTAAATTTTGTATGATCTACTTAGAAACATTCCTTTCTTCCTTTCCCCACCTATCCCTGGATTTGACGCAACGTTAGGATAATTCCAGGTAGATATCTGCTAGGTCTGTATGTATAACTTAACTGGGGAGCGCTGATGAGGAAGATGATTATAGAGAGATACGGACTGAATTCAACATAACCAGGCACAGGCATGGCAGAAACACCAGGACAAGGCAGTTTCATTTCCTCTACATCAAACGCAACAGGCTCGCTATGATTTCAGCCTGCTAAGTCAGCAAGGAGCAATACAAAATCAGAAATATTCTTCAAAAGATGTCCCCAAAAAATTCCGTATTCACATAGCACATGTGGGTGTACTGTACAACAGCACTTGTCCTTGTGCTGTAGGAAGGAGGACAAAGAGCAAACTCTTGTTCTTCCTCTCCAACAGGAACGTTCATGACTGTGTATTTATTAAACAACTTGCATTATTACAGCACTTTTGGTGGCAATGCCTATTCTTAGTGCAGATTACGTCGTTAGTGCAGCACAGCGTAATATTCCGAGTGTGTGATGTTATCTGATCTTACTTCTTTGAAAAGCAATGGGAAAAATGTTGTGACACAGCTGGAATCTGGTGAAATTTGGTCCACGTTAAACACGTAACAAATGTGCAAGCAGCTCCCGGAGATTTCAGCTGGAAATGGAAATTCTCAGCGTTTTTCAAGAGGAGGCCAAAGATGTTGCAAATTAGGCTTTCATGCCATAACCCCTGGGTAATTTTTAAAAGTCTGGTGTAGATGTTTCTTGTCTCTGACAACCAACTTGTGATCTCTAACTGCTCCTCTCACCCTTTTACGACGCACAAAGGTGGGCATTTTGAGGGAACAAGTGAAACACGACACGGGAAGAAACCAGAGATTTCATGTGAAGGATGCTAACCTTGGCTTAACTGGTTTGTTAAGTCTTTTTTAGCGTCTTCTTTGTATTACACACCCAAATGCCACAGTCAAGCTTCTCAACCAGCTTTTCCCATCGACCAACGCAGTGTGGTTCCCATTCCGAGCATTAGGCCAACAAGAGTCAAATACTGACAAAACAGACCCTCAGGTCCAATCAAATAGTTCATTATCTGACAACTTCTCTTAAAGCTTCCCTTTAAAGATCTCAAATTTACTCTACAAAAGCTTTTAATGAATTAAATTCAAGACAGATACGAACTATTTCTGAAAGGAAATGTGACAAAGATGTTCAGAACTCGTACCTAAATGCATGTGTCGTGATTTTATTTGAATAGAAAGTGCACGTGGCTAATCAAAACTTGCTAGCTGTTCCAGTGTTTTCCCTTTTAGATTGATTACAAATCAAACAGGCTGCAAACGTGTAATGGAAATGCGGTTAGGTACTCAGGATGATGCGCGTGACAGGAAGGCGAACATCGTTGTCATGTTTTGAGTGGCATGTTTCTAACGTTCGGTAGACTTTCTGAAATTCTTTGCACCAGCTCTCCTCAGAAAGAGTAAACCTGACTTTGGAAATCTGAGGTTAACAAAGGCTGACTGATCCCCAGATATTTAAGGAAGAAGCCTGGGAATTTCTTACTGTCGTAGAGTCGCTTTCAGGTACTTTAATAAAGGTAAAGAGCAAAGCTGTCAGTGAAAAGGGACTGGTCATACTGGAAAACCAAATTTTTAAACATAGAATCTGGATTATGGAACAGCCTGAGATCTTGAAAAAAAAAGTACGTGTACGACCAGCCAAGAGGCCATCATAGCAGGCGGTACAGGGTTCTTTATTACAAATCTTGAGATCCTAGAAGTGACTTCAGCATAGTGTAGCTGAAGATTCAGTTTTCCATATCATAGAAGTTAATGCTTTTGAATGCTAAAGGAAATGAGAACAAAATACGTGTTCCAAGTGCCTGAGGACTCCCCAGCCACCAGTAAGCCACAGAACTGAACAGTAAAGCATAACCATCTCATACTTATTTTCCCTTTTTTTTTTTTTTTTTTTTTTTTTTTCTCTTTTTGGGGCATTTCTGAGGTACAAGTCAATCTGAGCAGAGGGAGACAGAATAGGGTGAGGTGATCCTATTATCAGGATCCCAAGAGAACCAAGACTTTGCTGCCGGGAGCAAAGCCAGAAGCTTTGGTAGATATTCTTCCACGGAGCGGCTACTCTTCTTCCTCAGTTCTCAGAAATAACATTAACCAACTGTAAAATAATTTCTACAGCGGTAAAAATGAAGGTAATTCATAGTCTGTTGTCATTCCTTTCCTTGGACAGGCAGCTTCACCAACACATCTATATATTCAAAAAACAATTGGTGAAATCTCCTCTACATAGTTGTGACGTTGGTCCCTACTAAACTCAATTTGGTTATGGTAAATCTCTTACTTTAACGGTATCTAAAGTACCTTCAAAAGTACCCATCCAGTAAATGTATTATTTCTTCAACTCCGTTCTGATTTCCAGCCCGTTTTATTTGAGAGAAAGCCAAATTGGTTTAGATTCCTGCTAAATCTTTCAAAACAGCGTTTAGGATTATCACAGGGTTCAGAAAGCAATATGTTTTTACCTTAACTAATGATTCAGAAAAACAAAACAATAGTCTAAAAATAAGCTATTTCATCTAAAATATTCACAGAAAAGTCCTGTTCTCTGTAATCCAGCATTGTTTCTATGACCACCTGCAGTTATATTTGTAGTTAAAATGCCAGGGTGCATTCTGAAGTTATTTTAACGCCAAAGAATACATTCTGTCACTGCATTGTCATTCACAACAAATCTCATTTTAACATAATTTACATGCCAGAAATATTCCCGAACAATTCCGATTCGATACCAATATCCACAAGGAGCACCAATCTTACCCATTTTGATGCTAATTAGTAAGTTAATACCTGGCAATCTGTGAAAACTTACAGAAAACAAGGCCCCAAACCCCACTTGTTTAAAAGTAGGGACTTTTAAAAAGCACAGTGACGTTGTCAGAGATGTGAACAGAATGAAGCTGCCTCTCATTATCTCGGCCTCTAATACGATAAAACATGCTTTTGTATAATTCTGCCAAACATTGCCTTTGGTGTAGCTTGCCTGAATTTGTGAAACTTTATTTCCACGGACTGTAATGTGATTAGCAGGACTGAGCGGCAGGTAGAAAGGCAGCATTCTCGATTTTTTTCCCAGCTTATACCAGCATAAGGAAGGCATGAGATTTCAGTCCAAGAAATCACGATTGAGATTTTTTTGGCAAGATGAATCCTTCTTCTTTCTAGCCTTAAAATCTGCTCCCTTTCCAGCTATAGGTAAGGAACACAGGACATTATCCCTGACAGTCTAAAGGTGAATCAGATCAATGAGTTATTAATTTAATCAATCTAATTTTTTTCCTTGGTGGCATGATGTAGATAAATTGCAGACCTTCTTCAGCGCTTTATAGCGAACTCCAGAGTGACTATGGAACTGTAGTGCCAACGGGCTTGAAACGCTCGACGCGTCCTCTCTGGGATGCACAAGGTCCAGCAGTGCTATCTGCACCACCGTCCCAGCTCCAGCTAAGCTCTCAAATAACCCTGCAACCATCCGCGGTGTCATTAGGTGAGCACTTGCTACATTACTACTCTTCCATTTACACCTAATGCAAAAATACAGACCAGGCCACGGGCAGACACGCATTTTCAGTTATCCACTCAGAAATCAAGAGGAGATCTGGTTGCGGAGAGTCTGAGCGAGATGAAATTGCTCTTTGATGCCACTTGCTCTTTTTCATGCTTGGTCCTGGCAGATAGAAGTGTTTCTATTAGATGTTATTAATTATTAATTATTATTTCATTCATTAATGAATGAAAAGGCAGAGGTTATATCTTGTTTCATGTCTTTGGGTGTGCTTAAGTTTCACTCTGATCAGCACTGTTAATTACTGGATGTGGATTATTATTTGTATTATTTGCTTCTAGTCCATCTTTTATTTTTTCAGTAGTCACTCAATTATTTTTCTAATACCTGCTACCTTAAGAGCCACACCTTCTGAATCAGAAAATCATCTGTTGCACTCAGCAAATACGTGCGTACCTATGAATTAATTTTACCTGTATGAATTACTACCCAATGGTAGTACCCCAAACCACCTCTCTCTCTACTCGGATGTGCAGTTCCATAAAGTACAGTATTGATTTCCCATAATCTTAGAAGTACGGCTGTACTTTTAAAAGTATCAAAACTTTCTCTCTGGTAATGTGACCACTGGATTCCACTGAATTTCTGCCATATATCCTGCTTTGGATTGAATTTCCTGGCTGGTCCAATGTGGCCATTTAACTATGTTCCTTAATAGCCAGGCTATTATTTCTATAATTTTACACATTCAAGAAACATTTTTTTTTTTTTCTGGTTGAGGGAAGGGTCTTATTCCAGAATTTGTGTGAGGATGATGAGTTTTCATCTCAGTATCACAGCATGCAAATCTTTTCCTTTTAAAAATAAATGAGCTGTTCATTTTTCTTGGATGTCTACAATGGCAACACACATTTTTCACCAGGAAGGAAGACATTCCCTTGACAACACAGAAGAAGAACAATCTGTAAGCACCTTGTTGAACTGTTACCCTGCTGCTTCGATCTCCTCCCTTTTCAAATTTAAATAGCATAGACAGTTATAAATGAATCCTGGGGGAAAAGGATTCAGACCGAATTTAAACCTAATTTAGCATCTTTGGGAAAGCCACTCATGGAAGTTAAACTATAATCCAAGTCTAGGCATCCTGAACTCGGTGCACCTTTCTGTTGAAAAAGTTGTAACTGTAACACAAAGATTTCTTAGTTCCATGAATTCCAATTTTTCAACAATTCATCTAATAAATCCAAACACAAAATTCCTGTAATACTCAGAAGCTGCAAGTGCATGGAGCCAACTCAGAACAGAGCGCGGAGGGTAGGTCCCAGTCTGAAAAAGCCACTAGTTAGGGTTATACAGGACTTGTTTACCATTTTTGAATTTCACTAGCTGGGAAACGCAGCATTGGGTTCTCTGCTAGAATTTTTTTTTTAAGTGCTTTTTCTTTCAGCTATAAATTAAATCTAATCAAGATTAAGAAAGGAAACTTTCTTACATAGCAGCCAAGAATAATTAGACATATAATAAATTGTGATGCCACAACCAAGAAAAAACATAGCATTGATTAAAAAAACCCCACTGACTACCTATTATGTGTCATGGGCATTGGCAGCAGCCAGATATTTAAAAATAATCAAAAGGAAATTAATGAGGGAAACTAAAGAGATTAATGAAAATAATCCAAGGTTGACAAGACTGAAAAAGAAAGTTTAAAATTCATACTGGGCATCAAATAAATCCTAGCAATCATAGTATTAATCTGCACATACTGAACTGTTATTCAAAGAAAACCAGAAATATCCAGTATAATTTTTTTTCCGTCTGTTTTTGGCGAAGCAGGAGGAAGGGCAGGAGTATTGTACCTGCAGTCTGAAGCACCCTCTCACCCACTGCTAGGCAAAGCGGTGGTTAAAAAATCGGGAAACAACCAAACACGGCATGGAAATGACACAGTTCACTTCTTTCCTACTTCTGTCAGTCTCCCTTCTCCTGTCACCCACAGCCCCACTCCTCGAGCCATCAGATTCCTCACCCACAGACTTACGACCTTCGACAATTTAAGTTCCTTCTGCATTTATCTGAATTTTTTTTCTCCCCCGACCTCACCAAAGGAAAATATCTTGGAGAACTGCTGCCTATGTTTGACAACACAGGTTAGCCAGGATGGATTGTCTAAAGGAATTCCCCGTGAAAATACAAGGCAGCATACAATTTTCAGGAATACAATACAAGTTTCAGGAATTCCCACCACTGACACCAAACTGACGTCGTAAGAAGGCAGTGAACGCCCAAAATGATCACATCGCATCAGATACATTTTCTGGCCGCTCCACTCAAAACATCTGGTCAATTCACCTCCTAATTTGCAGAAAACCAGTGTTAAACTGATTCCTCTGCCTGGGCTGCACTCCCGGTTCTGCAGGAGTGCAGAAAAACAAATTGCATCCTCAGATGTGACGCCGGCTACCGTTCTAAGGCATGCAGTTGTCTTCATAACGAAAATTCTGACATTACACTCTCGTCAGGGGGTTTCTTCATTTGCCCTCTTTCATTTAAATAAGATTTGTAATATGTTTGTTTCTCTTTTACTCACAGAGGTGGAAAACCATGGAGAACAGATCTGCCAGCTCTGTGGTCGGTCCCACCAAACACCAACCATCACCCCCTGAGCAGCTGTCTTTGCTTAATTTCATTCCACCCTTCACCGACAATTTTCAGAAGAAATCCTTAGTGCTCATTCCTGTTGGTTTGTGTGCTGCTGTTTTGGTTTGGGGGCTATTTTTGTTGGAGCTCTGTTGTTTGGGGTGATTTTTAACTTTTTTTAACAATTTCTTTGAAGAAACTGTTATCTCTAGCTCAAGTCTCATGACTGTTGAACTTCATAATTCGAGTCTGCCTGCAATTTTGTCTCCTTAACGGATC
This sequence comes from Tetrax tetrax, assembly GCA_009806455.1. NCBI lineage: Eukaryota > Metazoa > Chordata > Aves > Otidiformes > Otididae > Tetrax > Tetrax tetrax. The sequence goes on along the minus strand of WHYT01015734.1, from coordinate 122,742 downwards.
AAAGTTTTGATTCACTCATTCCCAAAGGCATCTTAGCACAAAGCCACCGAATCTGTTTTCCCTCTTCCACAAGATCTGGGCTGTTTTGCTGGACCACAAGAGCAGCTGCCAGCTGAAGTCTGCGACACTAGTGTCACCGTGTGACTTTCCAAGGGCAACGAGCGCGTGCCGCACGCCTGTCGTCTGTAAGAAACATCGGATACACTCGCAGCTTTTAGATCTCCTCCGAGCTTTGAATACCTCAACTCACCCTTGGCATCTGTGTTGAGCCCTAGCATATTCATCACATGTAAAAAATGCTGGGTTTCCAACAGGACCCTAGAAAACCAGAAAAGCTTTTCTTTAGCCCTTCTCTGTGCTCGATGTGCCCAAGTTCCCTGCCATGCCAGGTGTTACTGAGATGTAGCAAAGAGATTTCATTTCATACAGGTGATACAAAACTTTTGTACTGTATGGAGAGTAAGTTTCTCAGAAATTATCTTATTACCTCTGCTTTTCTTTTCCATATTCACACAAAAGGTGTGTGGAAAGCATGTGCCCATCCAAAAGACGTGTCTGAAGCCCTTATTTGTCAGCTAAGACTACTTTCAGATACAGAAGGTTGGCCAAAAAAATTGCATATATGCATAGGTTTAGTTTCATAAGCCTGAGCAGAGAAACTGCAGTTTTACTGACAGGGATGCTCGTGTCTCCTCAGGCAGCTGTGCACCAGCATCCCAAATAGTCACACAGGGGACAGAAGCACAGGCTCATATGTAAAAAAAAATTGAGTATTTCTTTTCCTGCCTCTTGCCTGAAAAGGAAAAGTACAAATTGTATGTTTAAGGTTTTAACAGGGTTCTGTTTCTCCACCTTAAAAAAAAAAAAAACATCATCGACCACAGTTCTAGCTTCCCAACTGTGATGTGCACCAAAAATGTCTTTCAGCTGCTTGAAGAAAAAGTGACAGCTACCAGTTCTGCGCGGTTCTACTGCAGCTGCTCCTCTGATCCCCAGGGTAAGCGCTCACCGCAAGAAGCTGCCGCCAGAAATGTCAGTTTATCAGCGGATGCCCAAAGGCCACTAGCCTGCTCGGCCGCGCTCCACAGTGGCCACAGGCGTCCGGTCCCCGGGCTCGTGTTTTTGCCTTCAGATACAGAAGCCACAGCCGGAGAAGGTATCGAGCAGGAATTAAGGGGCACCCTGAGCTTACGCTGAACTCACGTAGCGATCGTAGCGTGTGACGGGAGACTCGGCCTTGGTTGGGAGTACGTGAGCAAGATCAGGTGTGGAGAGTGGCAGCAGGAATAGGTTCCTCAAGAGATGGTTTATACAATGATGAAAAGCTCAGCGACACTAGGGTGGAGTTGGAAGGTGGCTGTATGCCTATGAGAAGGTCAATGCTGAACAACGAAAGCAAGATAATAAGCATGGGAAGCAGCAGCTTGTCTAATTAATACCTTTAAGACTGCCTCTTCGGAGTATCTGTTTTATCCTGACCCAGGTTACTGGGGCCAGGATTGCATTGTACCCAACTTTTCTTGTAGAGCATGAAATATGGGATGTCAGATGGGAGAACCTAAAAGTCTCTCTGGCCTTAAACTCCGAGTCTCTCTCACTTTCAGATTGTGGCTTCCCATAAAATACTAAAATTTGTAAAAATCACCTTGGTATTCAGTGCCTAAAAGTGCATATAAAAACTACTAGCCATGATTTAAAAAAAAAAAAAAAGCTAAATACTGCTCGTTTCACCCTGAAATGCCAAGGCAAAAAATCAGGAAGGGCTATTTCTGGATCAGACAATTCATGTCAGAGTGCAAACCCATTACGAAGGTCAGTAAGTGTTTATTGATACCAAACACTATTAAATCGGCTCTCTTTCGGGGGTTGCTCTAAAGGTTTTTGTTTCCTTCAAGTAAATAAAAGCAATTTCTCCTGCCAGCTAAGTGTCCTCCATCCTTCCCTCCCTCCCCGTAACAATTCCTGGTGAGCATCCAGGTTATACATCATTTATATAGCTATAGATCGTTTCACGACCTTCCGTTTAAGGCTGTGTTTTCCCCAAACTTTATTTCTATCATTTTTACCACTCATTTCTCACTGGGACGCTGCACGGGAAGCAACCCGAATTGCAATAGTTGGCAACACAACACGCTTTTTATCCCCCGCGAGGCTGTATCACGCTTAATCGGTCCAATTTCTGTAATGCTCTTGTCTGGCTGCTATCATCAAGCCACAATTTACTCGCGATTGCCGAAAATTACGCTTAACCACGGCGTGCACCCCTGGTAGACTTCTCCTGTCTGTGCCTCCATCTCTGTCTTGGGGGAAGTTTTGCTTTCAGCCGCTGTTCCTCGCTGCGGTAAGCACGCGTTTGGAGCCGGGATAATCAAAGGACTGAGATTTTTAGGTTTTATTTTTTTTTTTTCACGGTCAAAGAATCTGATTTACGAGGTAGCGTACATGCGTCCAAGTGACTCAAGAACAACATCCTAAAGGTAATTAAGCACTAATAACGTACTGACTCTCTGGTACGGCGCTACGGTATGAAAACCGGCTGTTACAGCAAAATTAGATCTAGCAAAATTTTTTTGCCCCCTATTTTAAGCAAAGCCCTTTAATCTAATTTAGGTAGGAGCACGGCCCGGGCGGTTGCCCACCCTCCGCGGCCGAACGCCCGGTGCCGCTTTCGGCCGCCCCCCGCCCTCCACCCTCCGGTACCGGCAGCGGCCAAGCGCGGCGGCTCCCCGCGCCCGCCCCTCTCCCGCTCCTCCGTGACCGCCCTCGGCGGGGGGGACACACACGCACACACGGCCCCCGATCCCGGCCGGCTCCCGCCCCCCGTTACTCACCGCGCAGGGACCGGCGGCTCCCGCAGCCCTCGCTCCCCGCAGGCGGCGGCAGCCCCTCGCGACGCGGCGCAGCCCCACGCGCGCAGGG
>WHYT01015734.1:103351-119716 GCA_009806455.1 Tetrax tetrax | reverse complement strand
AGCAGAGCTGCTCCAGCCCTCTCAGCATCTGCGTGGCCTCCTCTGGACCCTCTCCAACTGGTCCATATCCTTCTGATGCTGGGGGCTCCAGAGCTGGACACAGCGCTGCAGGGGGGTCTCACCAGAGCGGAGCAGAGGGGCAGAATCCCCTCCCTCGCCCTGCTGCCCACGCTGCTGGGGATGCAGCCCAGGATGGGGTTGGTTTCTGCGCTGTGAGCGCACATTGCCGGCTCATGTTGAGCTTCTTGTCCACCAGCACCCCCAAGTCCTTCTCCTCAGGGCTGCTCTCCATCCATTCTCCGTCCAGCCTGGATTTGTGCTGGGATTGCCCCCACCCATGTGCAGGACCTTGCCCTTGGCCTGGTTGAACTCCATGAGGTTGGCACGGGCCCACCTCTCCAGCCTGTCCAGGTCCCTCTGGATGGCATCCCTCCCCTCCAGCGTGTCGACGGCACCACACAGCTTGGTGTCATTGGTGAACTTGCTGAGGGTGCGCTCTGTCCCACTGTCCATGTCCTGACAAAGATGTTGAACAGGGCTGGGCCCTGAGGGACGCCACTCGTCACCGGTCTCTGCTTGGACACCGAGCCGTTGACCACCACTCTCTGAGTGCGGCCATCCAGCCAACTCCTTATCCACTGAGTGGTCCATCCATCAAACCCATGTCTCTCCAGTTTAGAGAGAAGGATGTCGTGCGGGACAGTGTCAAAAGCTTTGCACAAGTCCAGGTAGATGATGTCAGTGGCTTGTCCCTTGTCCACTACTCTTTTATTTTTTTTTTTTCTTTTCACGTACTAAATGTCTTTTGGCTTGGCTTTGTCGTGTTTGTGCACCCATGTCTGAGAACCAATCAGAATTGGTCTGTATTCATGAGAAGAAAATCATCTGAGTCACCCCTGAGGTGGTGGACGGTGCAAACATAAGTTCCTGAGTTGGAGTGTATGCAGAGCCTCCTGGGTTTAGCAGGACTCCTTTGGCCCAGGTGTGAAATTTGTGGGGCTGGAGACAACTGTCCTCACCTGGCGAGGTGTTGGTGAGATCCCCCTTTTTGCTGAGATTCATTTTCAATGGATTTATGATCCAAGTCAGAACCCAAGGTCTGCTCTGTCCAGTTGGGCGACGAATATTTTACTTCGGCTCGTCACGTAGCAAACACTGTGCCCAACAGAGGAATCCAGCAGTAAAACCATGGCGAGAACTTAAAAACCCACCAATACTGCTGGGAGCTTGGCTGGTGATGGGTGAGCCCTGCTCTTTACTCGTCGCTGCGTTCAGAGCTTTGCCGAGCGAATTTGAAGACAAAGAGAAACGGCGGGTGGCAAGGGTGACTAAACCCCGCTTTGACAACCGTCTTTTTCTTCTGCAATAAAGATGTGGTGTTTCTGTCCTTTAAATGCGCCGGTCCTGTCCCTTTTTTCCGCCTTGCTATTCCCTTTAGTTGGCACAGCATTATGAAATCATGAAGTTTTAGTGAGTTTTGGAAGGGCCTGGGGCATGCGGAGGGAATTATTTTATCTATTAAATCAGGTTTTGTTCTCTGTTCCAATTTACAGTGCAGAAACTTCTTCAACCAATGTTACAGCCGGGGGAATGGTACCATTTAACTCCTGAACCAAGGGTTTGTTCTTGGTGACTTTTGCATAGCCAAGAGGAGAAAGTTTAATGTGAATTTTAAATACTTCTCAGACCTTGCTCTAAGGATGCTATGGATTATCCCTGTGGCAGTCATCTGTCAACTTGTGGAGTGACAGATGAGCGACGGCCAGGCTGATAGCTGCTTCGTGGTGGTGAAGGGTATGTGGGGATCAAAGCAACAAGAAGTGTTGGGTTTTAAACGGAAACGGGAGAAGCTGAGAATGCAAGAGGCACAGAAGCCTCTTTGGGGAGTGCTTGAAAGGTGCTGGCACGTCACCGCATTCCCTTTCGGATGAATTCAGTCCTGTTGCCACCAAGCTCCTCATCTTTCACACGGTCTTCCTCGTTCGGTGGCTTGTCTACTCCTCCTTCGCTGTCACTATAGTACCCTTTTTCTGTCACTGGCAATGTTCAAGTGTTTCTTCTGCCCCAGATATTTGCTGGTACCTTGGTCTGAGCCCACATGTGACTCTACCTTGGGTGTCTCTTAGGTTGCATTTAGGCGAGGAATTAAAGCTGGGCAAGGCCTGTTTGCTGGCCCTATGGGCACGGAGTAGGGCATGGCTCGTGTCTAAACTCCCATGGTTTTTAAAGCAGTGACCTCATCCAGACTGGGTTTTGTTGTTGGGTTTTTTTTTGTCTGAACACAAGCCACTAACAATTAAAGATTGCAGCTGATCATCAGGTTGTGCCTGACTCAGGGACCAGGGGGTGCTGGTTGACAGTCAGCTGAACATGAGCCAGCAGTGTGCCCAGGTGGCCACAAAGGCCAGCAGCACCCTGGCTTGTGTCGGGAGCAGTGTGGCCAGCAGGAGCAGGGCAGTGATCGTGCCCCTGCACTGGGCACTGGTGAGGCTGCACCTCAAATAGCGTGTGCAGTTTTGGGCCCCTCAGTACAAGAAGGACGTTGAGGTGCTGGAGCGCGTCCAGAGAAGGGCAGTGAAGCTGGTGAGGGGTCTGGAGCACAAGTCTGATGAGAAGCATCTGAGGGAACTGGGGTTGTTCAGTCTGGAGAAGAGGAGGCTGAGGGGAGACCTCATTGCTCTCTACAGCTGCCTGACAGGAGGGTGCAGGGAGGCAGGTGTAGGTCTCTTCTCCCAAATAACCAGTGGTAGGACAAGAGGAAATGGCTTCAAGTGGCAGCAGGGGAGGTTTAGGTTGGATATTAGGAAACACTTCTTCACTGAAAGAGTGGTCAGGCACGGGAACAGGCTGCCCAGGGCAGTGGTGGAGTCACCACATCCCTGGAGGTGTTCGAAGAACGTGTAGACATGGCACTTGAGGACATGGTTTAGTGGACATGGTGGTGTTGGGTTGATGGTTGGACTTGATGATCTTGGAGATCTTTTCCAACTTTAATAATTCTATGATTCTATGATTCTGTCGACACACTCAGACGTAGTGCGCATGCAGACACTACAGTCACATAGCATGACTGTCTACTTCGGGTGTTAAGATGCTCATATTTCTTTTCTGACCTCTCTGATGCCTTCTCTTGGAAGCACCCTGAGCATCGCAGCCTCCCTCTGTTCTGTGTATCCCTCGTTTGGTTTCATGTGTTTATCACTGTAGTTACTCAAACCTTGTCACCACCAAGTGTAAGGCTCATGTTAACTTCTCCCGGTGATATTATATTTAACTGAACTTCGTCGTAACTTCTGGAGAAGAGGCTCAGACATTACTTGCCTAAAGACGTTCTCCCATCCTTGACTCTTCTGTTATCCTCCTTTTCCCTAGCAGCATGCAATTATTTTCTCTCTGTATCTTTTCTGTTTTCTCCCTTCTTTTACTTTTACTCCCTTTACTCTTTTCTATTTTTTTTTCACTCCCTTCACTTTTGTCCTTTCCACTATTCTGCTCCAAGCCCTTCAACTTCATAGAAATGGTTTTCACATTCCAGTTTCTGCATTTTGGAACAGCTTCTTCAGTATCGTTGTGATGCTTTTGCTTCTGTTGTGAAGGAAAAGGACAGAGAGACCTTCAGCTAGGGACAGCTGAGAGAAGGGAAGTGACCGTTTTTTGTCAGTGATGTTTGCGCTCCAGAAGTCCATAACAGGTTTTCCGCTCTGTAATTTCAGATTGTCTGCTCTTGTGAGTTGTCAGGGGGAAGAGCTCTGTGACAGAAAAAGAGAGAAGGAGAGGTTTTTCCCTCGTTAGGAGTGGGGATATTTGTTGCTCGGTCGCAGCTTTACTTGTGATCTCTGTTCCCTGGCATGATATGTCTCTGAGCCATCGTTTATCCGTCGGAGACACTGCCACTTATCCATCCCTTACTGCAGCAGACAGCATGGAGATTACACACACACTGGTTCTGCCCTTGATTTTTATCACACCCTTGATGTGAAGCCCTCTGAATCTCGTCTCATAATTTGGTTCCTTCTCTTTTTTTTTGGATGAGTAGCTCTTTATTGCCCGGCTCCATCATCCTGTGAGCCAGCCGTTATCCCTTCGTTTCTTCACAATCTACCAGAAAATTCCTCCTTTCAGGCTCTCCTCTTCATCGAAAGAATGAGAGAAAAAGCTAAGTACTGCTTGGTGAGATTGTTCTTACTCCTTGACGATGTTGGCACACAGCCTAAAAAACCTGTTCTTTTTCCCCAGAACCCGACTTGACAGGAGAGAGCTGATCACTGTCACGCATTGGCTTGTTTCAGAGCTGTCGCCGGGAGTGTATTTTTCCTCGGCGTTCGGATATGAATTGGCAACAGGAAGGGAATACTGTGGGATTTTCGTTACCTCAGCCTGTCTTTTCCGTGTCAGCTTAGGACGCCGTTCCCATGCCGGATAACAAAAAGGCACAGCCAGAGAATACTACATCCTTTTATTTTAAGGATATAGGCTATTCTGGTTGTTTGCCTTAAGATGTTGCTGTTTTAGGCTCTTACAAAAATTCAAGGGGCTACTTAAAATCAGTGAATCAGCCCTTGTGTTGGGAAGACAGGCAGAAAAGAACTGCTGCAGAGTTGTTCGTTTGAGCTGACAGGAACTGAAACAATAGTACCAAACAGAGCTGACTGTAGCATGAGAAAATATGTCGATCATTCCTGAAAAGGCAGAGGGAGCCAAACTTACATGAAGACTTGGATTTTTTCCTCCTGCTGCTGTTCTTGGAGATGTTCAGACAACGAGCTCTGTCCGAGCAGTGGGGCTGGACCAAGCCATCTCAAGAGATACCATCCAACCGAGGCGATTCTGTGCTTTCTGTGGCTTTGAAGTTTTGTTCACTTGCAGTAAAAAACTGTCCTCAAAACCTCTGCTTATGCGTCACCTGGTTTGTCCCAGGCAATCTACCCATTCTGTACTGGTGCTGTAACTGGATGGTATTTTCAGGAGAGGACCAATGTCATAGTGGACTGGGGAAAAGAGTGTTTTGCTTGTCACTTCGCTTTGCTTTTTACAGAACTCTCCTAATTAGAAGGACAGAGGTGGAAAGCTGAGCATGTGGTGAGTGTTTACAAAATCAGGATCAAAAAAAGTTCTCAACATCTTAGCATTTTCTGCTCAGAGGCGTAATATTTCCAGAATAAAAACGATATTGTCAAATCCCCGATACAGAGACCTTCTCTCTTACGTGATAAAAAATTGCATCCAGTTAGGACAACCAGGTCCTAACCCTAACAGAGGCCTTTGGGCACCAGTGTTCATCAACCAGTATTTTTGGTTGATTTATCTAGTTATCCTCCTTGTCTGTGTTTGCTGTGCGGTTGGTGTGCACACGTGGATTACTGTCTTGATGGATGTTCCGCTATTCCTTTACAACTAACATAAGGGCCCTTCCCAATGAGTGTAAAATGGGTGCTACAGGAGTTTTGTGCAGTTATTTGAAAAAGTTTTTTTTAAAACAGAGACCATCTAACATGGTTTATGTTTGTCTACTAGATGTTTGTTTGCTGAAATAGATGTTACAGTTCATGGTATTACTGTGAGGTTGATTATCATGCATAATTTATTGCCTCACACGCTATTGGTTATTGATGAGGTTGCATAATTCTCTTTAAGTAGTTGTTCAGTGCACTGGCTGAGTTCCGACACCGTCGACGGACACATACCTTTTACTTAAAATATCAGGTGCATTTTCCTTGTAGAGTTACATTGGTTAAACTGTTGGCACTCAAGATGAACGAGTTAGCTTTAGTATGTGAACACGTTTTGGACAAAGAGCTTCTTGTCAGGTACTCTTTTTTTCTTTTTTTTCACAGTTTTGGTGATCTGATTACAAAATCTTGTTCTGCCAATCAAAGTCCTTTTCCCTTTGTTGAGCTGGGTATTTGGGCTGTGACTAAAGCATCCTTGGTTAACAAAACACCGTTGATGACGTATCATAGTGCGCTGCAACAAATGAGTAATATGACTTATTTTAATTTATATTAGAATAGATCTATCTCACAAGGTTCTTGCTGGCAACGGCCAGAAGCTTGAGAAGGAAGATGGTCTGACAGAGATAGCTGTTGGATGTTGTCAGAAGAGAATGATCGGTGTTGTTTGTCACTTAGCTCCAGACTGCATGACATGGCTCCCCATTAAAAAAATGCAGATCATTACCAGAGAACATGGGTGGTAGGTGTATTTATTTTTCGTCTATATACATATCTATAACTACAAAAAAGAATTTTTTTCTAACATAATTTTTCAGTTGATATACATCTTTAAATATTAAACCTACTCATTCAGTCTGTCTGTCTGTAACTCCCAAACCTACACTCTGTTTTCAGCTTACTTGCATTCCCAGAAAAGATGGGGGAAGGTAAGGGGATAGGAGATTGCATTTAAATTCTGGAAGATAAATCAAGAATATTAAGTTGTTCCTTAATTTCTGAAATTCTGAATGGTTTGTTGTCAGTCTCATTCCAGTAGGCTAGAGAGCTCCTATAACTGAGTGTTTCAGCTGATCTCAACTGTATTGTTCCACAAGGAAAGAAGGGGGTGTTTGCAATAAACTCAGAGACATTTAGTTCCTCTTAGGTCAAAATTAACGCGCTCACTTTTATTCAGAATTGGGCTAGAACCAGCTGGTAGGCAATGAGCCATAATCTGTAGCATTAACTGGAATATTTTAGGCATCTCAAGGTGATGATGCATGTAGAGTAGAGAGAAGGAGACACCTTCACAAATAGTCTTTGAGCTCACCTATCCTGTCCTGGGTTTGGGGATAAAGACGAAAAAATGCTTTTGGGTTTCCCTCTGTTCTCTGAGCCTCTAAACTTAGTGTCACATGAGCTGGGAGGATGTATTGTACAACTGCTGCGTGCTCACTCCTGTCTCTTCCTACAACTCCAGAGGTTCTCCAAAGTGCTGGTACTTACTTAAGGCTGTGACCATATGGGTCAGCTTTGTTTCAAGAATGCATATAGAGTTTTGAAAATTTTCTGAATAAGTATTGGAAATGGTGGTAATTCTGAAAATCATTTTAATTCTTCATTACTGAACTATTTTTGTAAGTTTTATCTTAATTCTAGGTGTGATCCTCCAATATAGTGTTTCTGTCAGACTGTTCCCTTGGGCGAAATTTTGAAGTGCTGAGAGCAGTGAGTTTTTAAACAGAAATTATATTTTCTCTGTCCCTGGAATATGAGGTCAAGTTAAAAGACATACTAAAAAGGCCTCATAGCAGCTATGAATAAGAACTATCCGGTTTTCCTCATGTGGACAAGCAAGCGGAAAACAAGAAATATTGGAAGAGGTCAGAAAAAGAGGCTGAAAAAGGAAATTCAAAGGCCAATGCAAATAATAATGCAGAAAGTCTGATTCAATAGGATTCTCCAAAGCCGTAGTGTTCTGTGCTTTATTAATGGTTATTGAGGCCTAAAAATTGCATAGGTGATGAGAACATACAACCAAGATGTGAAGGAAAGCGGTTTACCTTTTTGGTAGACTTTTTTGATGTAAGCAAACGCCAACTGCTGTGTGATAATTTTCTGGGTGGATTATATATTCATGAGATGCAATGTGACAAATTGCTCATGCAGTCTATTTGAATAAAAAACAGGAGGTACTGACAGTGAAATGCAGGTGTATGAAAAGAGCAGGGCAGCTACCACCCGTAAAAAAAAAAAAAGAAAAAAAAATAATCTTCTTGACTATACACTGTCCTTCAGTCCCAGTTTGGACATCTCTGGTTGAACTCTCTAGAGAACAACAAAAAGCTAGCAACCTTCCTGCAAGCCAGAAGGACTTAATTAAAGTTGAAAACGCTGACCTTTCCTGGTTTTTGATTCTTTCTGCTGCTAAATTACCGTGTACAGCCGTTTAAATAGCCGCAGGAGGGGAGAGGGTAAATAGATGCCTACAGCCACGTACAAAGTCCTATGGAGTTAAAAGTTTGTTTCAAAATGACTATGAAATCAATTTGCATCACCATAGCAGCTAATGGTATTTCCAGAACCATAAATACCAGTTGTTCAGCTGAAACGCACATTTCCCCTGTAACAGGTACAGTTGAGCCACGGGCGTAAAAGCCTCTCTGCGCAGCCCCTTTAATGTGTTCAGATCTGCTCTGTTTTCTGGGGAAATTGAAATCACACAGTCCCTGCACTAGTAATGTGATGTGTTTTTTTCAGGAAGCTTGTAAAATTGTCGGTTACAGGATAACTTTTTAAGATATCCATGAGAAAAAGGGCCATGAGAGCCATGGTTCGTGACAACCATGAGAACATCAGAGCTTAAACTTGCATGAGTTTAAACACTTGGGAATGACAATTTGCTTGTGGGGCAACCTAGGAATAAGAGACATGCCTAACTTTGACAATAAGGCACACTTTGGGAAGGTTTTGAGAAGGCAAAGGCAATTTCATGTATAGCTCTGAAAGAGGACAGAAAGAGTTTCTCTAGATTTACAATCATAGAATCACAGCAGGGTTTGGGTTGGAAAGGACCTTCAAAGGTCATCCAGTCCAACCCCCTGCCAGGAGCAGGGAAGAGAAAGAGAAAGGGGGAGTGTTTAGAGCTTGATGAGGTCCTGAAATAATTTTATGTTTTATGAGAAAAAGTCAAAATTAGGATCTCTTAACTGCACGTGAAGACAGGCATTTCATTTCACAAATCTTGCTTTTGCAGATGTGCTTTTTGACTTTTCTCCTTGAATTGGCACCTCTATATTTAAGTTACTTACATTTTGATATAGGAAACGGTAATAAAAATGAAGCAAGGCACAGGTACTTCTGCTGTGTAACTACTTCTAATTGCTAAATGCAGAATTAGCTGCAGCCAGAGAGATGCAGCCAGAGTTAGAACACTGTCCCAGGTTTCCCAGAGAGGCGGTGGATGCACCATCCCTGGAAACATTCCAGGCCAGGTTGGCCGGGGTTCTGAGCAACCTGATCTGGTTGGAGATGTCCCTGCTCCTGGCAGGGGGTTGGATTGGATAGGCTTTGAAGGTCCCTTCCAACCCAAACCATTCTATGATTCTATGATTCTATGATTCCATGCTTCATTAAAAAATACAATTGAAGACTCATCTGGGTAATAGTATATTTGAGAAATGAGTGAGTGATTTGTGTGGATGCTCAACACGCACTTGAATTGGATGAACTCCTTAGGAATGGAAGAGGAATGGGTGAAACAGAAAAGTTTGTCTTTTCAGGAAAAATTTTGAAACAACTTATTTTTTCCCCTACTTTTTGGTAAAGAGGAAGAGAGGGATACAAAGGAAAACAGTAAGTCATTATTTTTCTCTGCAGAAAGTTTTGGACTGCAATAAATTCAGAGTGGTTTCAGAATGCTGGTTGTAATTGTTGGACAGAAGTCTCAATCACATTGTACGGTGTGAATTTGTGGGGGACAAAGGAATACGATGCACAACAAGACAAAATCAGAAGATTTCTGGCGTGGCTAGGCATTCTCAGAAACGAGTAAATCTGCAGTAAATATTTAATGAATCCTAGTTTGGTGCTGGTTTGGGTTTTTTTCAGGTCTTTTTCTTGTTGTGTTTCTTTTGTTTTCCTCTGAATTTTCTTTATTTGTGGTTACGTTAAGGTGTTACCAAGTTCTGCTGTCTTGGTAGGTGACAGTATGCAGGGATTCTCAGAGTCCTAAGAAATTTGGTTTAAGTGGAGGACTGGAAGTCTAAGGATGAGCAATCACTGGAATAAATTATTGCGGGATCTGTGACTCTTCTATCACAGGACGTTCTTGAGAGCACCTGGGAAGCCATCAGTAAGGGATGGGGCTGGCATTACACAGATGTTGCAATACAGGCTGGATTACTTCTTGAGTTTCTTTCCAGTCCCATTTTCTCTGTGAAAAGTGAGAAAACTGGTAATGGATTTCGTTTATCTGAAAAACAAACAAAACCAATGCCAAACCCAAAGGTATTAGCATAATAAGAGAAGGAATTGTGCCTTAATGACCTCTCCTATGAGATTATCCTCTCGCTCTGCTATAAATGATGAGTTTGATTCTGACATTGAGTTAATACATCATAAAATAAAGGAAGGATCACGCCCGTACCGTGTAGGTGTTACAGTAAAAATTGGTCCAGATAAGAGATGTCATTAAATTTTCATTCTGGCAAAAAGGTCTATGCTACTAAACTATTAAATTATACAAACATAATGCTGGTACTACTTTAAAATGTAAGATTATGATATTCTGATGTGAAAATCATGAGATGGGAGTAAGTGTTATGGGTTGTTTTGGCTTTGGGGTTTGTGTATATATGTTTGTAGCGCTCAACTCTCTGGATCTTGAAAATGGAAATGAAATTAAATTGAATTGAAAATTCATTGCTTGGCCTCACAGGCTCATGTCTGTAGGCTCAGAGATATGACATAAAGGAATTCTTTGAATAAAATGCAGAAGTAGCTTGGGAGTATGGAATGGCGTCAAGGCTGTACTTTCCTGGATGAGTTTTACTCCCTTTCTGGGATTTTGGTACACCATTGCTTCTCAAAATCTTTTCCATACAATGGCATAATTTCAGTAGGGAAGAGGAGTTTTGCCACCTCTGGCTGTCTGGGATGACTAGAGCATGCCCCTGGAAGTTTACCTGTATGGCTACAGACCTTCTGAATGACACTAGACCCAGATCTTTCATGTTTGGATTACCATTCTAATCAGGCCCTCCTACTCCAGGAGCGACAATTGCAGGATTGACAGCTAACATTTAGCCTTATTTTTCTTTGTGAAGTGGTTAAAAATAGCAGAATTCATCCTTTGGCTTATGGGTAAAGTCTTTCTAATTGCTGGAGATATTTTTACCAGTTTTTCACTGTGCCTAGTAGCTGCTTATTGGTTGTCTGTGCAGAGTATTTTTTGCATCTTGGAAGCTTCTATAAAATTGGAGCAGATCCTGCTTACCCTCGCACCGATGCATTTCTGAAGTGCTATGACTTGCTAATAGCATCTTTGGCCCTAACTATGAAGAAACTATTACAGAACTGGCAAAATGACTGTTGCTTGGTGGTGAGAAAATATGCTTTGCATGAAATTTTGTTTTGCAGGAGCTGATGATTTTTGGTCACTGTCCAGAATGAATTTTCATCTTTAGCGTAGAATGAATATTTCTTTGAAAGTGAACGTGATGTTTGATATCAAAGACCTCCAATAGAAAATGAATTTTACAAGGTATTAATTTAGATGACTAATTTACATGTATATTTAAGAATCCACTTTCTTTTCTAGTGTTTGAAGAATACAGTAATGTTAATACCATTGTTATCCTCTCTGAAACAAATATAAAAATTCAATGAATCTGCATTAGCAGTTCCTGGTTGGTGTCTTCAGTTGCCGTAGAAGGGGATCTGTCACAGTTTTGCAGAAGCTAGTTTGGTCTAGTAAGAACAAACAAGACCAGTAAGCAGAGAAAGCCATTGTGAACGTTGAGGTTTTTTAATTGCACTTTGGAGATTTCTGTAGTACAACTGAAAATGGTGGTGTGAGAAAGGAGCTCTTCAAACTGATGAAATGGAGCTCCGAAAGACGAAGCTCTTAGAAGTCCTCTCAAGAAATTCTAGCTATTGATAATCAAAATCTGTGTAATTTCTAATCTGACTTCATTAGATGGTGGGGTTTTGTTTTGGAGTGGTTTTTTTTGTTTGTTTGCTTTGGGGTGGTTTTTTGGCTTGCTTTTTGGCTTTTTTTTCTTAGAGCTCTCTGTGGCCAGTGGCCTCCTGACCAGCGTGTGGATAATATCACCGACTCAGCGCGCTTGCTGCACTGCGTGTCTTTAGAGAAGGCGGTGCTTCTAATTTGCACTGTACAGCTGCTGCTTTTGTACCCTTTTAGCGCTTCCGCTGTCTTTGAAACTTAGACGGGTCTGTCCCTAAGTGATGGTCTCTAGATGCTCATCGCCAGAGTGGCCATGTCATTAAACATTAATCAGACCCCAGTAATTCACTGACAATAAAGATGTGTGTCTAGGTAAGAATAAGGTCTCTCTGAAAACTCGGAGACTGGCTCTATTGAAGGAGCTACAGATAATACCAGGATTATAGAATCATAGAATGGTTTGGGTGGGAAGGGATCTTCAAAGCCCACCCAGCCCAACCCCCTGCCAGGAGCAGGGACATCTCCAACCAGATCAGGTTGCTCAGAGCCCCGGCCAACCTGGCCTGGAATGTTTCCAGGGATGGGGCATCCACCACCTTATTATTAAGAAGTTTATTCTTGCATGTTGATATTCTGATGAGGAGAGTACATAACAATATGGCAAAGGGTCTGACAAAAATGGAAACCTTATATTATACTGATAAAGCCTGAAAAGACTGGATTTCATGGTGCCTCTCACTAACCTTTTAGTTTTCCAGATCTGAGCGGTTTTTTATTTTCAAGGAGATAAGCAATGGCTAGTTATTTGTTTTATTTTGGAGTAGGAAGGATTAGAGTTTAGACTGTTTAAAAAAAAAAAGCATTTTGAAACGAAAATACTGTATCTAGGGAAAAGTCTGTTGCAGAATTAACAGAAATCAAGACTTTAAATGACAATAGAATGAATTTGTAAAAATATCAATCATGCACATCTCATTTTAAGTCTATTAAAATCAGGAAGAGGTTTTGTTATTCCTGAAGAATTTGTGTAAATTTAAAATGTTACAGAGTTGCTACTTCCTGAAATTTGAGCAAGTTCCTGCATAAATGGTGGCAAATTAGAATTTAAAAACCACTGCAAAAGTCCAGGTTATTCCAGTTTAATGCCTCAGAAGAGTTGTGTGAAGATCCTGTACAAGCCCACAGAATTCTACCACACTCACGTCTTTCATCGAGCATTTATCATACATATCTTTGGCTTTTACTGACATGCCTGATGGCTTTTCCTACATTTCCTGACTTATATTTGTGATGTATGTTTCAAAAGCAGTCAGCGTTATCCGCACTCTCCATAGTGACTGTCATGGTGCCCCAGTGGGATTTTTAGGAGTTCGGCTGTCACTCAGTAACTGATAATTCAGCAATCTTAAGAACTGTCTCATCTTTCTCCTTCTCCATAGATTTTTCTTTGCCATTCTGTCATATTTGCTCTCCTGATCACCTAAAAGCATGAAAAATACTGTGCTGGCTCCACTACTTTTTTTCCGAGTGAAGCTGGACTTCAATTAGAACCTTCGGAACTGGAATTGCCAATTGGTTTGGAATCTGGAAAATGATTTATTCTGTGCAAGCCATTTCACGGGCACAGCAGACTCATGTCAGTCCTCTGCAGGATTAACGCTTTTCTTCTTCATAAATTTTTAATTTATTCCTTATGTACTCTGCTGTGCTTGCATGCTAGCAAATCCTTTTGGACTCTGCATTTGCCCTAGGAAAAAAGGATATTTTTTTTGGAGGAGACAGCTGTTGTAATTAATCTAGTCTACATATTTCTCCCCGAGTGCTCTTGAGATGTCCTCAGAGAAGAGAACAAGTAGCAAACAGAATCCTTTTGCCTTGACTTCTCATCGCTCTTTAAGCCCATCCATACAGCAGCTGTGTTCTGGGTTCGGGTGTGTGTATGTAGACATGTTCCCACTGACTTGGGACTTTTTGTGCTTAGTGACCATGTCGCCTCCTGGGGATGTTTTGGTCAAAGTTCTTGGTATAACTCCTGGCATTAATTATCACGGGTAAGTTTTGAGTTTTAAATTGTGGTGATGTTGGCTGAAAATCTTACGCTAACTTCTCAACTTCTTTCCAAGTGTGGCTGGGAGAGGCTGAGTAAGGACACAGCACTAATACAACGCCTGCTTCTTTCTTCTAATTTTAACTGCCATTCGTAACTCCTGCCAGAGAGCTGGTATATACGACAGGACAGAGCTTCTATTTGACTTCTGCAGCTTTTTGGTTTGCCAAAATATTTACACTTCAAAAATGAGTGCATTGCACCTTTCCAGGGACCCAAATTTCAATTCCGTACTGGCTACTGGTTAGAGAGGGAAATGCAAGAGGCCTGGACAGGATTGTAATGAACGCGGCGTGACTAGTGATCGGAATGCCGGCTGGAAGGCCGAGCCCATTCTCATCCCAGATCTCGCAGACTGAAGGTCCTCTCCTCCTCTCGCTGAAGTCAATGACAGTTTTTTCAGTTTCTGTTCACATCAGAGCGCACCACCTGGTTTGAGATTCCTAGAATTTGTAACTGATTTTAAACTTAAAATTTCCTGCCAAACGCACTGGAGATTTCACTCGTACGACTCTCTGACATCTGCCGTGTGAATTACTCTGTGTATTTCTGGATGCAATTCAGACAACCTGAGTATCCACCAAGCAGCTCAAACTTCTAGCCCAGCAGAATGGAGCCCTTTGTGGGACTGTCTGAGTGGGAGCAGGCTCAGTTTGGTATTTGGGCTTCAGGTTTCAGATTTAGTGCTTTTAAAATTAGTTTTAATTTTTTTAATAACCAAATTTTTAAGCATCTATTCAATCACGCTTCAGCAAGATACTATAAAGCATGCAGAGATGTAGTTAACGGTAGTCCATTGTTACAATGAGGTATGCTTAAATAATTTTCTGAACAAAGGCCTTGCATTTCACTTTTATTACAAAAAAAAAAATCAAAATGAAATAACAGTAGAACTGTACAAAACCAGCTTTGTTAAACTGAGTTAGCAGTTCAGTAATTTAATTAAAGCTTGATAAATTTAGACCTACTTTGATGTTTTTCCCCCATGGGTCTCAATTACAGGTTCTTAAACCTGAGGGAAAGGCTAAGCTAATGGTAATTACATCGTCTCTTGCTTCTCTGAATGACTGACTTTCTTATTTTATGCCACACTAGGTAGATATCTTTTGGGTTGAGCTTTATATAGACATACTATAAAGCATTTGGAGTAGACCTCAGGAGTATGCTCCATGGTAAGCGTTCAAATTTTTTTATCATCACTCTTCCAAGCCGAAATCCCTCCAACCATTCCCCTACTCTTTATATAAAGCTGAACACTGGGTAACGTTACCAGACTCTGCGCTTATTAGGATTATTTTTCTGTTGTTGAATCCACTTGACCATCCAGTCTTGCACTCTCTAACACCAATGGCAGAACTCCTTTGAAATTCTCTCGCACCGTTTGAGTCTTATAAGTAAATACTGCCTACTAGGATATGTAAGGCTGCTTTATGAAATTCTTGCGACAGCCATACTTTTTGTACTTCATAGGCTGCATTTAAACACATGGTGAGGGGAGGGAGTAGGGAAATGAGTGTCATTGCCATTTAAAATGCATATGAATATGTGGTGCCTAATCTGAACGTCACACATTGGTATAGATGTAAGTTTCTGGATAAAATATAAATATTTGAATGTATACCTACATATGTATTATCTGATACTTGTATCATTATCTTCTGTTCCAACGTTTATGCAATGACTTCATCATGCTTGTTAGAGGAGGTATTTTCAGTTTGGTTGTAGTTTATTCATCTTGTTTCCCAGCAGAACATGAAAATGTTTCTTCTGTATCAGATGTCAGGTACAGAAAGTTAATTATGGTTTCTCTAGGAAAAAAAACCCTTGATTTGTATTCTTTCAACACGTTCTACAAATGCTTTTAAAGATGCCGGTGATGTGGTTGTAATTCCCGGTCCTGCCAGGTTAGATTGACTTTCCCAGTGACGAGCATTTGGGAAGGACATCTGCAAGGCTGGTCACCGTGGTTGTCCTGCTGTCAGGACAGGTTTTCTGTCACAGGATTAGTGTATCTCTGCGTCTGGAATTGTCCAGGAATGGATGCAAACCTCTAAGTCACTTATTAAAACAGCGGAGCCAACTGTTTCATGGTTTGTGTTTCTAATTCAGTTGGTTCTAAAAATCTTTTTCTGTTTTCACCTAAAAATTCCGTTCTTTTTCCTTTCAAATGTGACAATGAGTTTAAACAGAGAATTCATTTCCTTTTATGAAATAACTCAAAAAAACTGTGCTGTTCTGCCTTAATAAAGTCATTTAAAGCTTGTCAAGACACTCACATGAAAAGTCTTTTTAAAAGTCTTTGTCAATTGGCTTTTATTCATTCTTCTAGGTGGACTCAAAAAGTCATTGTTTTGGCATATTTCTTTAAAATCATAATATACAGGAAAATGGCAATAGCAGAGCTTTTGCATTAAAAATGCTTTCATTCAGTAACTTTAGTTTCAGTTTTGAATAATTTAAATGCATGTAACGCCACACGATACGTGTCATCCATGCCCGTGGGATCAGGAGAGGGCTCACCTCCGTGTGCAGTACTGGAGTTTTGCCTTGTAAGTTTTCTCGGTGTGGTTTCTGGGGTTTACGTGTGTGTGTGTGTTGGGGGGGGGTGTTGTTTTTTGTTTGTTTTTTTTTTTTTTTTA
>WHYT01015734.1:84173-103331 GCA_009806455.1 Tetrax tetrax | reverse complement strand
CCCAGAGAGGCGGTGGATGCCCCATCCCTGGAAACGTTCCAGGCCAGGTTGGCCGGGGCTCTGAGCAACCTGATCTGGTTGGAGATGTCCCTGCTCCTGGCAGGGGGGTTGGACTGGGTGGGCTTTGAAGGTCCCTTCCAACCCAAACCATTCTATGATTCTATGATTCTATGATTCTATGATTCTATGAAATCTAATGCAAGCTTTGCTTTCATTCTTAATTTTTGGCTGATTTAAAGGAAAACAGCAGGAAATATACATGAGACTGAACTAAGGTTTATACTGTTCAGATGCAGAATCATAGAATCATAGGATGGTTAGGGTTGGAAGGGACCTTCAAAGCCCATCCAGTCCAACCCCCCTGCCACAAGCAGGGACATCTTTGACTAGATCAGGTTGATTTGTGTTTGGAACACAAAGGCTACTGATGCCACGTGATTGAGAGGAAACTCCTCCTCTCCTCCCTGGTTTGAGCGAACTAGGGCAGGTCACATGAACCTCTTAAACTTGACTGAGCTCTGTTTTGTATGAAGTAGGGTGTTTTTCATGGTGTTCACATCTTTGAGAGACTGAATTGTGGGACTTTTGTCTCAAAGCTTGCTTGTCTATGAAAGACTGAACCGTAGAGCATTTGTCTCAAAGGATTGCTTGGCCAGATGAGAAACTCTGGATAAGATGTTGGATAAGATAAGGACAATTGCATGAAGAGCTGGGCCAGAGCTGTGAAGTATGTGCGAATGTACAGAACTGTGGAAACCTGCAGGTGGTCAGAAACTGCAGCCCTTGAGCCAGGATAAAAGGATTGTTGGGACAAACCCTGATGCAATCGCCCACTGAGAGGTTTGGACCCCCGGAACTCCGGTGCAATCATCAAACCACCGACAGATTTGGACCCCCGGGATGCCGTGGATCCATGGTGGTGACTATTCTTGCAACTTTATCCTGATTGCTTGCTTGATTTCTGTCCTGTTATTCTAACCTATCCTGTCGCTACTCTTTCCTACTTTTGATAATAAAAGCTGTTTTGGATATGCAGCATTTGAGCTTATTTGTGTCTCGGTCTCTCTCGAGGTGATCGAACCTGCAGTGAGAGGTTGGCCTAGCCATCTCTAGCCTCCCAGACTTGTCTGAGGTCCGCTAGAACACAAGAGGGCCTTCCGCCCATCCGAAATCGAATAGTAACAACATCTCAGTTCAGTTCTTAGCATCTCCAAATCCTTCTTAACCTAAGGAGCAAAAACCCAGAAATAATATTGAGAGAAGAATAAAATTAACTTTAGTTTGTCTTTGGGATATCAGCTATGTAGTCTTTAAGTTTTAGGGAAAATTGGTCTAACTTTTCAGTTTTAATGGTGCTTTGGGCAACGCTAAATTTTGTCTGCTACCAGAAGCAATCTCCAAATTCTCATTCTGATGGAGTCATGAATTGTTTTTCTTGTCAGAAAATACTTGCTAAGAAGCAAATTCTAGAGAAAGAAATAAAATTATTGTGTGGGCTTATAACATGCTAGAAGTACATGTAAATTACACCATTTATCAAAAGCTCATTTATACCAGTCAGGTTATGAAACTAGTTACACTGAAGATTGAACTCAAGGATGTTGTATGTTTTTTTCTAAAGTGATAATTTCTTTGGGGTTTTTTCTTTGTTTTTGTGTTGAGATCTTAGAGCCAACTCAAAGTATTAGATACTCAAAATCCATTATCGATAGGGAAAAGTGTTTACTGCCTCACAAAGTTAGTTACGTAAAAGTTTATTGCTGTAGCAGACAAGTTGTTACTTTTACTGCAAATTTAAATGAAAACAAATACTGTTTTTTTAAATTGTTCTGAATATCCATCTGTAAATATAGCCCAGTTAGATGTGAAGATCTTTCGGAATGATAAAACATTTTGGACAAATTCTAAACACACAGAAGTATCCACTGAAATTCTTAGAATGTGGTGCTTTCCAGAGGAAAAGACAGCAGACGAGAGAAATAGAGAGGGAGTATAAGCAGACCACAAGAGAGAGAGAAGCAGGTGGGGGATGTATAAACACACCAGCATTAAGGGTATGAAACGTACGGTAGCAGAAGCGTGTTTGTGCATAGGCATGTATAGAATCATGGAATTGTTTAGGTTGGAAAAGACCTTTATGATCATAGAGTCTAACCATTAACCCAGCACTGCCAAGTCCACCACTAAACCATGTCCCTATGCACCACATCTATATATCTTTTAAACACCTCCAGGGATGGTGACTCCACCACTTCCTTGGGCAGCCGTTCCAGTGCTCAACAACTCTTTCAGTGAAGAAATGTTTCCTAAAATCCAACCTAAATCTCCCCTGGCGCCATTGAGGCCATTTCCTCTCATCCTATCCCTTGTCACTTGGGAGAAGAGACCAACACCCACCTCCCTACAACTCCTGTCAGGTAGTTGAGAGAGCAATGAGGTCTCCCCTCAGCCTCCTCTTCTCCAGACTGAACAACCCCAGTTCCCTCAGATGCTCCTCATCAGACTTCTGCTCCAGACCCCTCACCAGCTTCGTTGCCCTTCTCTGGACACGCTCCAGCACCTCAACGTCCTTCTTGTACTGAGGGGCCCAAAACTTCACACGATATTTGAGGGGGGGGGACCTCACCAGTGCCCAGTGCAGGGGCACAATCCCTTCCCTGCTCCTGCTGGCCACGCTGCTCCTGACACAAGCCAGGGTGCTGTTGGCCTTCGTGGCCACCTGGGCACACTGCTGGCTCATGTTCAGACGGCTGTCGACCGGCACCCCCAGGTCCCTTTCCTCCAGGCAACTTTCCAGCCGCTCTTCCCCGAGCCTGCAGTGTTGTGTGGGGTTGTTGTGACCAAGGTGCAGAACCTGGCACTTGGCCTTGTTGAACCTCATACAGATGACCTCGGCCCATGGATCCAGCCTGTCCAGATCCCTCTGCAGAGCCTTCCTACCCTCGAGCAGATCGACATTCCTGTGCAAGTTGGTGTCATCTGCAAACTTACTGAGGGAGCACTCAATCCCCTCATCCAGATCATTGATAGGATACTAAACAGAACTGGCCCCAGCCTTGGGGAACAGCACTTGTGACCGCTGCCAGATGGATTTAACTCCGTTCATCGCAACTCTCTGGGCCTGGCCAACCAGCCCATCCAAGCCATGCGCAGCAGCACGTTACTGCTCTCCTCTGTAGTTCTTCATATTTGATGCTTTGACCTCTAAAATCACAGTGGTGTACAGAGGAGAACAGTTTGAGATACAGCAATCTCTGTAGCTGTACAGAGAATCAGATGATAACTCAGGCTGGAAGGAACTTCAGAAGGCCATGGAGTCCCACCAAACTGAACCACTGCTGTTTTGTAAATTTGCACTATGGCTTAAATGCTGCTCTGCCATGAAATTCTACAAAACGGGTCTGGGAAAGCCCATGGAAGATAATCCCCCAGTCTGAAAGTCGTGTCAACCATACTTAAGCAGCCATCAGAAGCAATTTGTCTAACGTATTCTTAAAAATTCTCACTGCTAGGCATTTCCATAACCGCTCCAGGTAATCTGTTCCAGTGCTTTAGAGCATTGGGTAGGCCAGGATCTTCAGCATCACAGCTGTTCAAGATGACTTGGTACCACAGTTCAGAAGCACAGAGTGCCCGCCGAATTAAAATAGCAGGAGACAAGTAGGCATAACTTCATTTATTGAACAATCAAGTTCAAGACGCTATCTTATTTTTGTGTTCCCAGACAGATAAGTTCTGCTGCTGTAAGCCATCTATTGTTCTAGCAGTCACAGGAGTATTTATCTTGGGATGTTGCAGCTGGAAACGTTTAAATTGAGCCTAATTGAGAGACTGAAAAAAAAAATAATCGTAATGAAAAGACTGAAGCAAAAATAATTAAGTGTATACTTGGATAATTAGGAACCTACATTAATTCAAGGACTTTTAGAAGAGGAATTGAGTGGAATTGTGCGAAGTATTTTCCTGTATTGTGATGCGAGTGCTGTTACGCTTGTGAAAGTGAGGTAACCGTTAGCTGAAGCAGCTTGTACAGCTGGGAAAAGAGCTAATCCATGCAATTTGTGTTTGGTCAGGAGGATGGCAAGCAAAGATTGCTGAATTATAACAAAAATGGAAGAATATCTGCATAAAGGCTTGGCTTTGGGAATGCAAGTAGAGAATTCTGTCCATTAACCCCTGTCTAAATGAGCCCCTCTGGGCTTTCCAGAGCCACAGAGTCGTTCAGCATTTTGCTGAAGGAAGGTTGCTGTATTTTGCTGACCGATGCCATCTGATTCCTAGAGCCCAACAATGTCAGAAATGCTGCAAAAGCGCTGGGTGAATGCCTCATCTTCACTCCTTGTTGCTGCTAGGGGTTATCACGACTTGCTACTTTCATGATATCGTAGGCGAAAATCCGCGCTACTCGGTTATCCGCTGTTGCTGTCACTGTCACAGCCCAGTCCTCTCTGCTGCTGACATCAGATGGAGTTATAAGCACCAAAGAGAAATGAAAAATCAAATCAAATTGCCCACTGAGTGGGCAATGACTCACTGGCATCTTCTGTTTATTAGATGTGACGACATGATAAAATGCCGTCATTCCTGGGCAGTCTAAAAGTGATCACTAGCAATTTATTTGATAGTTCTCTCTCTGGGCTCCGTCTTCATTTCCAGTCTGCACAAGAAGGGGTATTTATCTGCCTAAATTTAGCTATTTTGCTTGGATTTTTGTGTTTGCCAGCTTGTCTCCTAGTCTGCCTAGAAGAGATGGAAACACCTCCAGAGGGTTTTTGAGTAGGTGTTGAACACTGAGTCACTGTCTGGGAGAGCCTCTTCTCCCGTGTTTCATTGGGTGAGTTGCCTCCGTCACGTAAATTCAAAGTTAGGAGGCGTGACTTTCCCCCTTGGTAGAACGTGACCCCTCTGGAAGTAAGCTGAGAAACCCCATGTCGTGCTTCTCCTCTCCTCTTTATTGTTCTTCTGACTGGGGTATGTATGCAAGGAGCAAAGTCAGGACAGACCAGCCTTTGGGAAGAATAAAAAATATAAGATGATACAAACCAGGACTCTGTTAGCTGTCCTCTGGGACCTCTCTACTTTGGGCCTTCTTTAAGTCTCTGGGACTTCAGAAATAGGCATATGGCTTATTCTTTATGGCTTACAATCACTTGAGAGATAACAGTATGGAAATAACTATATAAAGAGATTTTTCTTAAGTTTTTTTCTTTTTTTTCTTGACAGTAAGAGCTACAGCCCAAGGTCCTGCCTCCAAAAGAATTCAAAGGCGAATGTCTAGGATAGAGCATGAGAACAGGACAAAGATATGACCAGCATCCTCCAGTCCTTTCCCCATTTCCAAGTATTTTTAGAACAGAAGCATCCTGAGGTAATACGGTGTCTGTGTAGTCAGGAACTGCCAATGGATATCTCTTCCATGAATTTGTCCAGTTTATCTTTAGTCTATATGAACTCTCGCTGTCATACGGCAAGGAGATCCACAGCCGTGCTACTTTTGTATGAAAAACCAAACCTTTCGGTTTGTTTTGAGTTTGGTGCTTGCTGGCTTCATCTGAGGCCACTTGTTCCTTGCACTGGAATGGGCCATCCCACTGCACTACCACTATGCCATCCATAATTTTGGAGACCTAGCTCATATGTCAGTTGTTTGGTTTTCCAGTTTTTAAAGTTTTGGACATTTACAGCAGGCATTCCCTATATTTTGAACAACCTTGGTTCTGCTCTGTGAATTTTGCCTAGCCTTGCCTTTTGAGAGGAGACCAGAATGGCTTGCAATACTTCCCACTGCCCCCCTGCCCCTTTACCCTGTCCAACAGGTTTCAGGGCTCCTTGTTGTGATCCTTTTCAAAGGTTTAGCATTTGAGCAAATTTGGAACAGCATAGAGTATATATGCAAAAATGGCTGTCTTCCAAATTTCAGGTTCCTTTTCTAAAGCCTGGGAGCACTGAGGGTTGGCAAAGGAAAGGTCACCAGGACTGTCTTGGGTGGGGGGGAGTCTGCTTCTTTTGTTGTTGTTCTATTTTTTAATAGCTAGTTGGAGAGGGTCCAGAGGAGGCCACGCAGATGCTGAGAGGGCTGGAGCAGCTCTGCTGTGAGGCCAGGCTGAGAGAGCTGGGGCTGTTCAGCCTGGAGAAGAGGAGGCTCCGGGGAGAGC
Source organism: Tetrax tetrax (assembly GCA_009806455.1). Classification (NCBI taxonomy): domain Eukaryota; kingdom Metazoa; phylum Chordata; class Aves; order Otidiformes; family Otididae; genus Tetrax; species Tetrax tetrax. The sequence goes on along the minus strand of WHYT01015734.1, from coordinate 97,176 downwards.
TGAGAGCGGCTCCCAGTGCCCAAAGGGGGCTGCAGGGAAGGTGGGGAGAGACTCTTCAGCAGGGCCTGCTGTGACAGGATGAGGGGTGATGGTTTTAAAATAGAGGGAGGGAGATTTCGATTGGATATTAGGAAAAAATTTTTTACCCTGAGGGTGGTGGAGCACTGTCCCAGGCTGCCCAGAGAGGCGGTGGATGCCCCATCCCTGGAAACATTCCAGGCCAGGTTGGCCGGGGCTCTGAGCAACCTAATGTGGTTGGAGATGTCCCTGCTCCTGGCAGGGGGGTTGGGCTTTAACAGTCCCTTCCCACCCAAACAATCCTATGATTCTATGTTTCATCTTAGGAAAAACCTCAAGAATGATTGAAATGGAAAGTGGAATATTTTAGCCATGTACGGAGTCTAGCAAATTTCTCCGTAGCTGAATGAAGGTTGGGGATTGAAACCCGCTTACCAGAGGCACTTTGCTGCTCTGACATGGCGCTGTGTGTAGAGATGAGCTGCCAAATACAGGCCTCCTGCTTCCTGTGTCTGACTTCTTGTCTTTTTTGTCCAGTGGGTGAGGAAGATGGTGAGGGGGTTCACAAGCTCTCCCTCTTCCATCGTGTTCTTGCAACACAGTTGGAATTTGCTGCAACACGTGTGCTTTTTATAGGGATAATAATCATGTTCACATGACCTCGTGCAAAGCAGTGCTGGCCCTGGGTACTCTCAGTGCTTTTGCTTTATTTGAAATGTACTGCAGTTGAAACGACACGCCAGCTTATTCTCCTGCGGTGAAAGCCCTCTGGGCTGAATTTACGGCGCTGCTACGCAGACTGCCACAGAAGAGTCAATCCTATTAGGGGATTTCTGAAGCCAGGCTGAACGGCTGACAGAAAGATGGGTCAGCTCAGCTAATCAGCTTTTTGAATGCATTCACGCTTCATTCAGGAGAGGTGACCTAGAATGGTCAGCTGCCCACAGCGTCCGTAGGACTGAGAGCTCCAACGCTGCGGTGACCGCTCTCGCAGGAGCGTGGCGTCGCGTCAGGCAGGAAAAGCGTTCAGAGACGGGTGTGAGAGATGAGCACAGCGACTTCTCAGTTCAGTTACACACAAATTACAGGTTTCTCTCCTAATTTTGCTCCACCGACTTCCCAGGCTACTGCTGAGGAGTTTGGACAGTCCTTTGTTACATCACAGCAGCTGTGGGGAAAAATGCAACCATAAACTTGTAAAAGAACCTTGACCCCGTGATTCTTTGAAAAGGGGAGTTGTGAGGGTGGATGAAAAAGGGCTGCATCCCAGAAGCTGTAGGTGACGTGCAAGAGTGCCAGGCAAGTCCTTAGCTGCCAGGTGTTAAAGATGGCTTGGTGCGCGGGATGATAGCGGGGCTCAGAGAAAGCAAGAGGGTGCTGCTGCTAGTGTAAATAGAGATGTTCAAAAGAAAATTTGAGGATTTGTTGGCTTATTATTTGTGTAACAGCAAGAACGTATGGGTTTTCATATCCAGGGTCATTATCCTTTGATTTAGGCCAATATCAGACCCAAAGGCAGGGTGAATGAGGCGAAGGACGGCAAACCCCGGTCAAGAGCAATGTATGTGTGTGGGCTTTTTGGTTTCTCATTTGTTTGGGAGGGTGAGGGGATGGGGCGATGTATCACATATGTATATATAGTGCCGTTAGTCACATCTAGAATTGCATTGACTCACTGGTTTTGATGCACTGAGCTTTCCTTCCAAATGCATGAAGATGGAGAGGATGCAGGCGTACAACGTGGCACCTGAAAAGAAGTGACAGGGAGCAAAGAGCAGCTCTGCAGAGTTCCCTGGGCTTGGAAGAAAGGAGGAGCTGTGCCAAAACCAGGTTTACGTGGTATTTACATCACAGTTGCTTGTGTTGAGAGAGACCACTTTAAAGCTAGAAAAGATGGATTTGTGTTGTGGGCGAGATCTCGTTATAGCTGAGGTGAACAACCTGCTGCTTCGACGCCACGAATGTCAGTCGTGATGGTCACAGAGGTATCTGGGGTGTGTGTGCATTTCCAGTGGGTTGCTGATGCCAAGGCCTAAAAAGGATTTTAGTGCAGAAGTACGATTTCATTCTTCACTTCTCATATGCCCATATGATCTCTTGTTCCCAATAATAGGAAACTGTTGCACATCTGTTAACATCACAGCTATCCCAGAAAAGATGTTCACATGTAAAAAGGAGTGCTGTTAGGGACACCTCGTTCTCCTCTTCAGCTAGGATTGCTTATATGTTGTTACTTTATATGGACATAAATCTGGGGGCTTTTGGGGTTTTTTTTTTTGTTTGTTTTTTAAAACCAAGAATGCTGCAGATGCAGGTTCCTACATATCATAGAATCATAGAATCTTTAATGTTGGAAGAGACCTCCAAGATCATGAAGTCCATCTGTCAACCTACCACTACCATACCTACTAAAGCATGTCCTGCAGTGCCATATCTACACGTTCTTTGAACACCTCCAGGGATTGTGATTCCACCACTGCCCTGGGCAGCCTGGTCCAGTGCCTGACCATTCTTTCCATAAAGAAATGTTTCCTGATATCCAACCTAAACCTCCCCTGTCACAACTTGAGGCCATATGTGTAGTTTTGTGCATGTTCACAGTGATAGATGAAGATGATAATTTCAATGGTACTCTTGTTCTTTGAGTCAGACAACGCACAGATAAATATAGGCCAAGAACAGCAATCTAGTCAAACATCCGACTTCATGACACACAAGCTGTGTAGGAAGACAGTAAGGTTAAGAAAATAGTTGTGTAGTGAATTTTGTTAATGGGGACAAAAGAGGAGTTTCTGCTAATGCTAACTTTTACCAATGTCTGAAGTACTTCTGATATAATGTTCCAAAAAAAAACCCCAAAACTGTGGGACAGGTAATGTGGGAAATATTTTCTTTTCAGCTGCATGGATACCCCTGTTCCACCTGTCCCTAGACTGCTCCGTTTTTTCCTGTAGACGTTGTGTCTGCTGATGGGATTCTCTATGACTGTAGCTTCCTTGGTGTTGGGTTCCGTGAGCAAACAGGTGGGTGTTGTTGGGTCACATGGGTGTAAGGCTACTGGCGGGGATGAGATGCAGGTGTGAGGGAAGGGCTGCGGGCGGTGCCGTGTGTATGTAGGAGGGGCGGTCCGCAGCGATTGGCATGCTAAGCGTAGATGGGTCCTTGGGCACGGGGGGCGCGTGTGCAGCGGGTGTACGGGTATTTAACCTCACATTGTGCAAGTGGAAAGGGAAGGCTTAGCTTGACGGTATCCGTGTGATGCTTTGCCTTCCCCGGAGCAGGGCTCCGGTGCGTCCTGGGATGGATTGTTGGCAAGAGAGCCGACACTTGGTAGGTCTGAGCATTGCTTAAGAGCACTGTGTGGTACAGTACTACAAATAAAACCTTCCAATAAAGTAAATTGATGCTCATTAGGAATTATTTGCTTACTGTTATTTACTGATTTGCTTACAATCAAGGATATTGGCATTAGAAAGTGAACACAGTTATGTTCCATCTTTTTGGGGGAGGTTTAGGGACATAGATTTCTCTGTACATATGACTGTATATCAAACTATTTGTTGAAAGAAAACAAAATTTGTTTGCTAACAGTCTCATGACCAACGAGATAAAAATAACCAAGATGTGACTGCATGTAGCTTCTTGTTTTGTTTGTTTTTCATGGCAAGCTGTTGTTTTTGGCGAGTTAAACAACTCGATGAACCTTCCTTTGGGTAACCGTTGGAGTCTGCTGTGTTTGGAACATGAAGAACAGCGCAAAATAACAGAACCATTCAAGTGGAAGGGATCGCACTGCTTTTTGAGATATGGTCATTGGCACTAACAAGTGAATTGAATTGTTTTCATACCAGTTCTGTCGGAAAGGTTCTGCAATAAAATTGCCAAGTACAAATTTCAGTGTTAGCTACCTCAGGGATTAAAAAAACTCCTCAAGTATACAAGATTATGTAAACAACCAGGAGATATTTTTATAAAAAAAGAAAGTGTTTTTCTTATTTTCATCTCTAGGTTTTGGGTTTTTTCAGTCTTTGAAGTTTACTTTTCCCCTCACTCATTAATATTACAGTGTTTTTTGTTTCTAATGAAAGCTAAGGTTCTCAATTAGTGCTTCATGTCAGAAGCTGAGCCTTTCAGCAAACCAGCACAAAGCTTGAAGCAGAATAGAGAATAAGCAACGCTGCCTTGACACTGCACTGAAGTGTTCATTAAATAACTCCGTCAAGATCACACTTCCAGCCTTGCTCTACACTCCTGGATTATGGGTAGTGTTTCTGACCTCATGTTTTTAGCAATTCAGCTGTATGTGGTGTTACCTTTCATAGAAATAGGGGAATCTTGCTTCTATTAAATGACCGAAGTACGATTTTTAGGATTGTGAGATCAGATCTGAAGGAAACAAAGATGCTTTTGGCAGACAAATTTAGATTTAGATTAGATATTAGGAAAAGATTTTTACACTGAGGGTGGTGGAACGCTGGCCCAGGTTGCCCAGAGAGGTGGTGGATGCCCCATCCCTGGAAACATTCCAGGCCAGGTTGGCCGGGGCTCTGAGCAACCTGATCTGGTTGGAGATGTCCCTGCTCCTGGCAGGGGGTTGGACTGGGTGGGCTTTGAAGGTCCCTTCCAACCCAAACCCTTCTGTGATTCTATGAAACAAAGATCCCTTTTTCTTGTGTTCTCTCCAATTATGGCTTGCCTCTCTAAGTGCAGGATTCTATTCTCTCAAATGATAATTCAAGAGCTGGCCTCCTCGTCAGATTCCCTTTGTGGATGTATGCGCATGTGTGTATTACCCTCATGTATTTATTTTTCTATTCAGGTTGGTTTTACAGCAATCTGAATCCTGTCAGGCTGAGCTCCAGCCTCTTCCAGCTTTGTGGAACATTTCCAGAGGAAGTGTTGAAATGGACAGATTTCACATCTTGGTTGCTTGCACCCCAGTAACTATTATCTGGTCTCAGTGCCTGGTCATAAGATACCTTGGTACTTGTAGATATTTATTCTGTGGCCTTGCTCTGAATTCTTGACCTGACTGAACTTTTCAGTCTTTGTGGTGGTTCAGACTTAGAAAATTAGAATCGATATGTGCTATAGCTAAGAGTTAAGTTCCCTATAAATAGCCAGACTGAAAACAGCTGCATATATTTTCAAGTCAAAATAGTAAAGTGAATAATACATATATATTTTTTTTATGCTGAGGTAATGAGAGCCTGAGAGCCGCGCAAGTCTCAGCTCCAGCAAGTTGGCCTACCCAACTGATGAGGCAGTAGAGGGAGGAGGATGGAAGATGCAGGTACATTTTTTGTTTGCTGAGGACTCTTGAAGTTGTTTGACTGTGATAGTGCTAGCATGTATATTGTACAAACACTTTGAAATGACTCTAGCAGTGTTCAGCCCTTACCTGTTGATGTAGCGTGGTGCTTTTCAGAATGATCAAAAGCATGGGGCCAAATGAGTCAAAACTTCATCTAGGATTGTGTCACTTCTAGAGTCAGGATGTCTACCACCGTTCATTTCAACCCCAGTGCTAAACTCCCCTAACTACTTCCCAGGCTGTGTCTTAGAGTTGGGACGTGGAAGGTGCTCAGGTTTGGCATTATTGCAGGAATCAAGGCCTCCTTTGGCAAACAAAAATACATGTTGGTTTGTTGTTCCCCTCTCCTCCCAACATGAAGGTGTCTGAAACGTGCTTAGAGTGTTCCCTTTACTTGCATAGTGGTCTGACAGCTACCCTATTGTGAAATGTTTTCCTGGCATGGATGAACTATATGAGGTGTTTTAGAAAGAGATTTAATTAAAAATGTTTGTTTCGGAGCCTCCTGCTGGCTGGAGCTCTGTAGTGCTAAAGATGGACTAATTACTGTAAGAGTTTTTGGAACCAGTGGAAGAAACCCATGGTTTGCAGTCAGTGACAGATCTGATCTGTGTTATACTAAATAACTTCTAAAATAAATGGACATAAGGTACAGTGTGCGCACGAACCAAAAACCCTAAACTGTCCTATGTAGAATTTTTTCAGAAGTATGTATATGTCAGTTTATTTTCCTAGCAATTTCTAGTAAATTTTCTATTTAAATTATGTCTAATCTAGTTCTCATCTAAGGCTTTTTTCCATCACTTATTTTCATGAAAGCAGGGCCATAAAACAGCCCTTAAAAATATTTGTGTGTCCCTTCCCTCCTCGCCCCACACCCTTCTCCCAAGAGGTCCCACCCTCACGAGTAAAGACTCATGACACACAACAGTGTATGTTTGTACATACATGTACACAGGAGGTGCCACGTTAATTTACAAACCTGCAGTCCTCTTACCACTGGTGGGGCTGTAAATTTGTCCCATGGCTTTGCTTCAGGGATCTGAAAAGAGATTCCTCTCGTTCCTCACAGGTTCTGCCTTGGGCCTGAGGTCTGTGGACACCCCTTGCTGGGAGTCCCTGCGGTTGAGCCTCATAAATCTTCCTAATTTATAAAGGTATTTCTAGAATATAAAAGTCTTTCTCTTACCTGGAAGTGAGTCCCTACTTGCTTTCTTTAAAAATATTAAATTTCTTTTAAAAACTCCAACCTAGAGTGGCCTACCCAGTTTCACTGGAAACTTGGGAGGAAACATGCTTTCCCTGAGTCATAAACAAGCTCGGTGCGTGGGTGAAAGGCATTATTTAGATAAATAAATTATTCCCTCCCTTAATTACAAGGGGGAAAGCTATGCATGTTTCTTTTGTAAACAATCAAGAGCAAAATTGTGTAACATAATATTATCAGAAAAGGGCTGAAAATCTGTAGGATTCTGAACACAATGACAGAAAGGGCACGGAAATGCCTTGCATTTAGGAAATATAAATTCTTTGCATTTGTCCTTTGTTGTGTAAAACTTGCAAACAGTGTGCAGTTTTGTACTAGCCAGGAAGCAGCTGTGACGAGCTTCTCGGTGGTCAACACGACTGCAGAGTCGACAAAAGGGATAACATCATGGTCCATGGCTAAAGGAGTCAAAGCTGTAAACTGTGGCCCAGAGTAAAGAACACCTGCCGACCACTGCACCTTCTACACAACTTCTCTTGGATAATTTCAAGGGCCGGAAAGGCAGATTACTGCTGTCACTCTGAGGTGAAAGTTCTGCTCTTCTACTCCAGAAGATCCACAGATATCTCCTGGGAGGTGACAATAATGAGCTGATGACTTCAACCTCACTCTGAAAAGTCTCCCCGTGATTCATAGATGTTGTGGACTCCATTCTCCATTCCCCTAATGCTTAAGGGAGATTTTATCCTCATATTGGCCCCCTCATGAGTGAATGTTTTTACTGGAAGTCTGGCATAGAAGCAGAAGCTACCTGGTAGGGGGTCATACTTTAAAATGTCCCCCAGGCCCATCAGCCACCATCCTCTGTGCTTGTGGCAAGTGCTGCTCTAGAATGTTCATTTTTTTTTTTTCTTTAGATCTATAAAATATTGCCTTTCCTTAGGATACTGTGCTTAAATGTGTTGGAGTCTTACCAGAGGAAATAATCTTAAACACAAAATAGTTCTGTTTTATTTTTTAATGGGAGGTTCTGGAACGAAGTTACATGAAGAGCTCAGTGGGCAGCTTTAATTTTTTTTTTTTTTAAATTCTATTTTGTTGCTGTCACTGTGATGGCTGAATCTGTTGTGTTCCATATGGAGAGCGATACTGCACTTATCCAAGGCACGGCCTCGAGCTAGCATCTGCATCAATGTCAGTTAGGGATTTCAGACCTGACTTCTTATTCAGTGTTTGGTCTGGAACTATTTTATGAAAAAAATAGCTTACCTACTCTTCCTGCATTCACTTATGAGACCCCTCAGTCCCTCCTTACTCTTTATGCGAGAAATAACTCTTTACTAGAGACATTTGTGACTTTTCATTACTGTGAATGATAGCCCTGTGTCTGTGTTCAGAGTACATCTCAGTTGAAATGTTCCCAGTCAGCTCCTCTAAGAACACCTACCCTTGAAACTCCATCTAGATAAAACCACAATTCATTTATTTTGATGCAGCCCACGCTTATCCTGAAACAAGCTCATTATATTCCACAATTACCTAAATGCATTTCTTCCATTTTTTTTTATCAGAAGTTGGACATCTATGGATTGAGGAAATGGTGACAGCGATAGGAATGCATGATCTCTAAAAATAATGGAAGGAAGAGCCTCAACACAAAGCTCTCTAGCTTTAGGCAATGCATGATGGGAAGACAAAGACACATCGTGTTGCTTTATTGTATGAGAATCAGATTTTGCCATGCACTAGAGAAATGGGGTTTGTTGCACCAAAACCAAACTTAGGTCAAAAAAATTAGCCCAACTTTTCATGCTTTATTAGTCTAAAAACATTTTCACACTTTCAAGGGGAAGTACTATTAGAAGAGCAGAAAAGGAGTTCTAGGGAAAGCAATCTCTTACCCACAGGCTCAAGCCTGTGGTCTTGGGCCATCCTGGCAGGATGGGAAGGAATCTGGGTGCAGAACTCTTCGTGGAAGTCAGGCAGCACACATTTTTGCTTCCTTCACCAGATGTGTTCAACTTGGTCCCTTTCTCAGAAAGGCCACGACATGCATAAGGAGCAGTCAGACACTAAATGGAGGCTGTGTTCTAAAGGGCCTGATGAGTAGGCTTGGAGTTTCATTCAAACATGTACCCCTCTTCTTTGGAGCGCGAACATGATGAGAGGAGAGTAAGAGAATCTGCTTAGCACTTCTTCTCCAGAACCAGATGCATGTTCCTGAGATGGAAGCTGGTTTGTGTGACTTGAGGAGGAGGACCTGTGTTTTACAGTGCTTCTCTCAATCTTTCTATTCCAATCTTTCACGATAAGAATGCAGTGCAGAGGGAGGTGACCCGCTAAGCTTCTCCCAGCTTGCTATGCTATCCTGTTGTCATTTTTTTTTTTTATATTAAAAAAAAAAACTACATCAAAAAGGAAGTGGTATGTTTAGCCCATAGCTGCTGTTGAGTCATCTTTAAGAATCATTTGCCTTCTCCATATTAGAAGTTCATTTTTTTCCCCCTAATTTATTAATTAGGAATGTTGTAATGTAAATTTGTGTAAATTCAGTAGAATTTACACAGTTCTTGTTACTGCTTCAAAGAAACAAGATGCTACAAGTTGATTTAAATGAAAATATTAATGGGCCTGTGCAGAATTTGCTGTGGCTTCTGTAACACCCGTATTCATTTTGTCATGTGGGCAATTTCGCCTACTCACACATCATTTACCAGGACATTCAATATAATCATCAAAGGTTATAGTGCTTGGATTTTTGGTTTTGAGCATGACTTGTATTTCTGCTATTACTTGGAAATAAGTCTGTACATAATTTCTTTCAATTTCTTTCTGTCAGAATCAGATGTATCATTTGAAAGGAACAAGCCCAAAGGGCTTCCAGGTTTTGTCAATGTGCAGCAAGTAATTTAATGAGCAATGTCTTTAATATCAGATCTCTGCTCTGGTATTTTAATACTCTGAAATTTTACTGTATGATGCAATAACATTGCTGACAAGGATGATCATGTCTTTGACATTAGGATAGAAAAAGACATGTTAGGTTTCCTGCAGTATTTTGTCTGTTATTCCCAGCTCAAGAAGTACTACAACATGCTCTGTAGGATCACTTAAGATCTTATTCTGGCAGTTTGAGTGAGACTTTTAAAAAATCTTTTATTTAAGCACACTTTTTAATTCATAAGGATGTTAAGAAAGCCCTCTTGCATGGAGGCATTGGAGTTTTTGTGATTAATTTCTGCAGCAGAGTGATACTCCCTCTAAATTTTTCTCTGCCCTGGAGAAAGAGAGAATCCAAAGGGACACCATCCATCATAGCTTGCATGACAAAGATTCATGCTTTACTGTGACTCGTCCAAAAAAAAGCTTGCAGAAGAAAAGAATTAAGACTAAGAGGTTCAAACATGCATGCTTAAACCTAAACACACTTTCAAATTTAGACTGTAGTTCTTCAGTTTTATTTTTAGAAAGCATCCAGTTCCCTGCAGATGCCCTTGGAAGGCAGGACTAAGCGGTTTTTAGGCACTGAAGTCCCCTCTTAGAGTTGTTAAGCATAAGCAGCAGATACCAGTTCTAGATATCTACCTACCTGATTTTAAGCATCCAGGTTGAAATATGTGCTCCGATTCACGCAGAAAGCTGGTTGTAGAGCCAATCTTAGGGAAAAACTTACGGGTTCCCAGTGTCATGTCTGACCACTTGAGATAGACAAAGAGTACTGCTGCTTTTGATCTATTTGTAAAATTTTATATTGAGGAATAATACCTCATTTGAGCAGAGGGAGGTTAAAAAGTTGCCAAAGACATTGACATACAGGAATCTAAGCCAAACAGCACTTGACTCCATATGTCTGGAACACTTTAATGCTTCAGACCCTCCTACAATGGTCTTGCCCATGCAACATAAACCTTATTAATGCGTTTAATAATTCTGAGCCAAGTTCGCCTTTTGGCACTTGTAGTGTTAGTAGAGAAGACTATATTTCATACCTTGACAATGCTACTGCTATAGAAGATTCCTTCTTTTCTTCCTTTTCCCTGCAATATTTGAGAACTTGGACAGGTCAGCTAGCCTCTCTCGCAATGATCAGTATGATGGCATACACATCTATGTCTGTCCTATTATCAGTTTCTCCAGGTTACTGGACTGCAGTAGCCTTGTTCCTCGATGTGAGGCTGCAAGTTGGAGTGTTATTTTTTTTAAAAAAAAGGGAGAAATGGCTTCAGTCATATGTCACACAAGCCACTGTTTCTGTACTAGAGGACGTGCATCCGGCCACATGAGCCTGGTGTTTCTAATACTGGTATTCCGCTCAACTGCCCGTTCTAGCCATTAAGAACCAAACAGGTTATGTATGATTGTAATGCTTCCCTCAATGGCAAAAAACTGCGCACAACTCTTTTTCTGAATTTTCATTTATGTTTGTCAGTCTGTTGACTCCCGCATGTATCTTCTGTTTGGCATGTTGTCTCTCTTCCATGTTGCAGGTAGGAGTGTTTTAAAAGTCGCACAAAGATGGATGCCCTGAGTGTTGAGTTTGTGATGACTAGCTCGTTCACACCCTTTTTCTCAGCAAAAGGAAAGCAGTTGCCCTGAATAGCACATGAAAATTGGCAGGAGTTACAGATGGCACCGTCAAATAACCAAAGAAAAAATAATGTCCCATCTACTGCGATTTGTCTGGCAGCGCTTAGAATGCTTCTGTCACTTCCCTGATGCTTTGCCATACTTATCCATGGTCGATGGACAAGACTTGTCATTTAGAGCAGAGCCAAAGAGAACAGAGAAAGTGGAGTCACAGAAAATTTATTAGTTTGTATTGAAGAAAAACTGCTGTTGAGAGTTTTGGTATTTGCTTTATGTGATTCTGCACTTGCTGTACACTATAGTGGCTTGACTCAACGAAGATCTTTCTAGTTTTTTGAACCTACCTTTTTCTGAGTGTAACGCGCAGAATCTCTCTGCATGCCTTGTAAACAGCTCACCTATGCTGGCTGCAAAACTACGTATAACTGCGGCATCAACTTTAGCTTGTTCTCGTTTTCAAAAAACACCCAAATAAAGGGAGCAACCACAGCAATTTGTATGTTAGATATGCAGAGTCAATTCCCCGGCTTCTAGCCTTTTAAAGGTCTACAGGATGTTCTGTACAACAGCCATGTGTCATTTAAAACAGTGTGTTGCCGTTTCAGGGTAATTGGGTTTACATCACATTTATTTTCTGCAGTCTTTTCTCTGGTCTGTCAATGAGACTGAAATCACCACAAGGTAACTTGCAAAATGCCCTAAAACTTGAATAATTAAAAAAAAAAAGAAAAGAAAAGAAGAACAAACCGACAAAAAAAACCAAAAACCAAACTGGGAGCAAAGTGAAAATTCTGTTCTCATTTAAACTGGAATATATCCAGAATGTCAGTCCAGAGATCTACTGAAAGGATTTGTGAAGAAGCAGGTTAACAGTTTTGGGGAAAGACACAAAAATAGGAAAGCCCAGAAGACAGGCTGTTAACACAGGGCTGAGGATCCACCACCCCTTGTTGCTTGGATCCTGAGCAGTCCAAGCCAGCTTAGGGGAACCCAGTTTCTCTATCCCTTTTTATATCCTCTTTGCTCTCTGTGTATCAAGACTGGTCCATCAGAGGTCCATGTGGCATCGCTGCCGCTCAGCTGGAAGCTCATCACTCGTGTAAGGAAGCAATTGAACACTCTGCTCTTTCCCATTCAAGAGTATGAACCACAGCGGTGACTGGCATTTTTCTTTTCTCCAAAGAACTTGCATAATGTCTTCCTTACTCTTTAATTTGTTCTTAAATTTGTGAAATATTGACTTCCTGGAGAAAAAAAACTACCATATACTGGTAGATTTGGTCATAAGAAAGATGGAGCCTTGGAGAAATTGTGTCGTGTGGGTGGAATTAAGTCACTGTAGTTCAATATTGAAAACAATAAAGGGAGTAAGTAAGTAATGGGAAATAGCTTGAGAGCACATCATTAGCAGGAACAAATGTACGATGATGAGGACATAAATCCAAAAACTCTGAGAAAACAGAAAGGAGGAATAAATCAAGCAACTCAGTTTCCAGATATGACACTACTGTTTTTTTCTACTGCACTCTGAAGGGCAATGAACTTAGGAAGAGGCTGATGTGGGACTATATCTTTCTTTAGAGTGCTCTCACTGGAGTAAAAATGAGAAGCGATATGTATATTAAAAGGGAGAATTTGAGCCAGAATTTTCAGCCCTTTACTTACATTTTAATGAATCTATCAATGCAACTAAAATAAGTGACCGGATTTCTGGATAACCTCTGGTTATCTACTTCGCCCACATAAAATCCAGTATAGCATCATAGAATGGTTAGGGTTGGAAGGGACCTTCAAAGCCCGTCCAACCCCTCTGCAAGGAGCAGGGACATCTCCAACCAGATCAGGTTGCTCACAGCCCCGGCCAACCTGGCCTGGAA
>WHYT01015734.1:63488-82834 GCA_009806455.1 Tetrax tetrax | reverse complement strand
AAAATGAGAAGCGATATGTATATTAAAAGGGAGAATTTGAGCCAGAATTTTCAGCCCTTTACTTACATTTTAATGAATCTATCAATGCAACTAAAATAAGTGACCGGATTTCTGGATAACCTCTGGTTATCTACTTCGCCCACATAAAATCCAGTATAGCATCATAGAATGGTTAGGGTTGGAAGGGACCTTCAAAGCCCGTCCAACCCCTCTGCAAGGAGCAGGGACATCTCCAACCAGATCAGGTTGCTCACAGCCCCGGCCAACCTGGCCTGGAACGTTTCCAGGGATGGGGCATCCACCCCATCTGGGTGGGACAGTGCTCCACCACCCTCAGTGTAAAAAATTTTTTTTCCTAATATCTGATCTAAATCTACCTCCTTCTATTTTAAAACCATGACCCCTCGTCCTGTCACCCCAGGCCCTGCTGAAGAGTCTCTCCCCACCTTTCCTGCAGCCCCCTTTGGGCACTGGGAGCCGCTCTCAGCTCTCCCCGGAGCCTCCTCTTCTCCAGGCTGAACAGCCCCAGCTCTCTCAGCCTGGCCTCACAGCAGAGCTGCTCCAGCCCTTTCAGCATCTGCGTGGCCTCCTCTGTGGACCCTCTCCAACTGGTCCATGTCCTTCTGATGTTGGGGGCTCCAGAGCTGGACACAGTACTCCAGGTGGGGTCTCACCAGGGCAGAGCAGAGGGGCAGAATCCCCTCCCTCGCCCTGCTGCCCACGCTGCTGGGGATGCAGCCCAGGATGCCGTTGGCCTTCTGGGCTGTGAGCGCACATTGCCGGCTCATGCTGAGCTTCTCATCCACCATCACTTCCAAGCCCTTCTCCTCAGGGCTGCTCTCCATCCGTTCTCCTCCCAGCCTGGATTTGTGCCTGGGATTGCCCTGACCCAGGTGCAGGACCTTGCCCTTGGCCTGGTTGAACTCCATGAGGTTTGCACTGGCCCACCTCTCCAGCCTGTCCAGGTCCCTCTGGATGGCATCCCTCCCTTCCAGCGTGTTGACAGCACCACACAGCTTGGTGTTGGTGTTGAACTTGCTGAAGGTGCACTCTGTCCCACTGTCCATGTCTCTGACAGAGATGTTGAACAGTGTATCCATAGTTAGGATCCTAATTAAACCTGATGGGGGGTTTAAAAAACAAAAAAGGAAGCTTGCTATTCCTCTTTAGGAAAACTGCCTGGCTACCTGTCATGCGTGCCTGTGCTCTGGTACATGTCTAGACTAAGTGAATGAGTCCTCTTTAAGGTGTTCTGCTAGAAAGGTTTGCTAGAATGGCTTCTGGAATCTGAAAAGAGAAATTATATGAAAATTGATGTGCATTCAGGTAGAGGGGAAATGCTGATTAGGAATTAACATTTGTTTTCCATGTGATAAACAGCAGTCAGTGGACAAAAGTTCTCAGGACGGGTTCGGGAGGACACAGATTTGACTGGAAGTGGTCTCTAGCACGTGAATGTTACGTTTCAGCCATACATTTGGTAGTAATAATGATATGACTGCAACTCTCTTACTTTTCAGAGTTAGTGAGTCAGTTTAATAAAGGGGTGGCATCAGCTTCCTCTGGTGTAGTCTACATTGTGAGTCCCATCTCAAATTTGCTGGTTCCTCTTAGTGTGTTGGGGCATGCAACAGGCCAATTTAATCTTAAAAATGGATAGCAACCTAAAAGGTTGTGGTGTTGCCTAATTAAAAGCCACTGCATGTAAGGCTCCACTGCAAGCAAGAAATATTTCCACCCCCCCCAGGAAAACATAAATACTATCTTCCCTCTTCCTAGGAAGGGGTTATTTTTTCCAGAATGTGATAGTACTTGAAGAAAAAAAGAAAACCACAAGAGCAATTTTACTGTGCCAAGCCAGAAGTCTGTTTAGTCTTCTTTTGTCTTCAGCTATGGAAGCAGTGACTAGATGTAAGCGTAGGACAAGCGTAGAGTGATCCATTCCCTTAGCCTATGGGAACCTGCAGTCAAAGAGTTGAGCACCGCATTAATTTTGTTCATGTCCATCCATGAAATGGTTTAATTCCTTTTTAACTTGTTTATGTTTTTGATCACCACACTGCCCTGTGGCAGAATAATCAATGGGGTATAGAAAAATATTTCTTCTTCTAAGCTTTTAAGAGCAGTCCTGAATAAGATGACTCGGGTAATTGTGGTGCTCTGAGAAACGGTCAATAATCACTTCCTATTCATCCTCTCCACATTGCTTATGTCATGCCTCTCTACCATACTCCATCTTTATTGTCAGGTTTCAACTCTGAAGAGTCTTTTTCTACTTAATTTCTGTTTTTAGAAAATAATTTTGTACTTCTTATCATCCTTTGTTGCCCTATGTGTGTTACGAGGTGAGGTTACTAGAATTGCACTCAAGATTCAAAGTGTGGGCACCCAAAGGATTTATGTAAAAGCATAATGATATTTCATGTTTTCTTCTCTGTTCTTTTCCTAAAAATTTCTAGCATCTTATTTACATTTAGACCACAGGGCACTGAAATGATATTTTTATCAAAGGAACTGTTATTTTTGAGCAATATCAGAGATGCTAGATTACTTTTTGAGTAATATCAGATTGTTTGGAGCACATAATTTTCTACTTGTGTTTCCCTCATGCACATTTTTTCATTTATTGATGATGAATTTTATCTGCTGTTTAAGTACTCAGCATTGTCAGGTCTTTCTGGAATTCTTCTGGGTTTGTTGTGGTCTTTATTACCACGAATAATTTAGCATCCACAATAGAGTCGTTTATTCTTATCATTTACCTCCTATCCTTTAGAAAATTATTAATCTGCCAGGGGATTTTCATTCTTATCCAATGATAGTTTATTTTACTTAAAGGTCATTGAGGGACCCTCCATGGCTGGACTACACTACCTCATTTGCCGCTTCAAAAGTTTAATATATTTGAGATTTGACTTTCATTGAAAAAGGAGAAAAGTTGACTCACTTTCTGTTCTATCATATTTGTTGAAGTGCATAGTAAATTTATTTCTTATTTTACTTGCAACGTGTCTACCCAACATAAAAGCCCTTTTCTGGCTTTGTTGTTGCTTGGATCACCCTTGCCACCATTCCTTCACCTGATGTGGAGGCGAATTTAAGCAATAGGTCTTTATAGCACAGCTAGTAAACAGGCAATTTCATGACCAAATTCTTTTAAACTCATGGATGAATACTATCTGGTGCGCTGTTCAGGTGGTGATTTGTCTCTTATTCATTTAATTGATTTCAATAAGTAAAAGTTTTCTGCAGACACTGCAGATTTTAATAGGGCCATAAATGTTTCCCTGAGAAGGGTGTGAGAAGGCCACCTCTGCTCTTCCTGCATTGTGAACATCAACACGTAGATATCAGCGAGCTTTTACGCTGTGGTCTCACCTTCATTGAATATTTTCCCTGGTTCCAAGCACCATCTAGCATGCATCCTAATTTTTATGCCTTTAGTAATACTCAGACAGTGTGTCTGTTGAACAGCATAGTAGTGCTGAATTTATCTAGAATGCCATCTTAAACCGGGAAACACAATGTGCTTCCAACATGCCAGTTTCAATTTCTTCACTGCTGGGAAAAAAAAATAGTCCTCTTTCCAGGTTTTTGAACATATTAAAAAAATCACTCACCCACACATCCATAACTCACCAAAATCCTTTTCTTGATAATGTTTCCTGCTGCTTGATGTAGGCTGAGGCTTTACATCAACTTGTAGCATGGAAAAAGTGACATTTGAAATGCGGGTTTTGGCACAGGTCTTCTATTTACGTACTTCATTAACTCTCCTTTCAGGGAAGGAACACTGTCTCTTGCAGTAAGAGCCTCGTTTCATCCGGTCTGTGATGAGGATTCACGATTCACTCACCAAAATGTAATTAGGGTGGGAAAAAAAAAAACAACCATGTATCACTTCAATAAACTGTTCCTTTCTAACAGGTTCAATGTGGTTCGATTGCTCATAAAAAAACCTCTGAAGTTGGAAAGTTGGCAAGTTACCTAGGCGAGTGCAGAGTGACTGAGAACTGGGAACTTTTTATTAAGTTGATATGAAACATTTATGTGTAAAGCCTACTTTACCTAATATTGGCTGCATAAATGATTCAGCTGAGAAGGAAAATGGAGATGCTTAGAACAGTAGGTTTGACAAGCCTGGTTGTGCTCATGAAAGCGTACGCACACACAGCTTAAAAATAATCCTAATGCCACCATGATCGCCAGTTTCTGAAATGGAAGAAAAGCAGCCTGAGCTCTTTTTTCCTAGTAAAACCTGGCTAGCAGTAGCAGCAGCAACAAAGCCATCAAGTCCCCTGTGCCCATTAGTCAAATTTATTGTGTAACAACAGTATTTGATCATCAGACCTGTTACTTGTGAATGCCCTCTCTGTGTGCACGCGTGCGCTATCCAGAGATTGACTGCAAGAACCCGATTGCCAGGCAAGTCGTGTCGCATCGTTTGGGTTTTGTTCCTGATTGGAACTCATGTAAAACCTGTTTGCAGTGAAAGTCCATCTCTGGTCAAACCAGAAAACACACTTTATTACTATTTCTTGTTTTGTCACAGGGGGCTACGCCTACAATGTCTGAAATCACAGTTTATCAACATTTTTTTAAAAAATCCTTAAATTTTTTCAATTCCTCACATTTTGTCAAGTTTTTCTGTTGTTAATTGTGCTAATGAAGAGGAGTTAATGAGAAATTTGAGACATTTGGGGAGAAAAAGGGATACTGCCTTCTGCAAAATAGTTCCAAACATGAGGTTAAAGAAGATGTATCTGTGCCCTAAAAAAAATTATGAGGGGTTCTGCCTGGTGGATGCAAATTTTGACTTCATATACATATGGTTCATGTACATTTTTTACTTCAGTGAGTCTGCAGATGGGGTTGACTTCCTAAAAGTGGAGCTAATCAGCCCACTTTACTTTGAGATAGTTATCCTGGAAGAGCTTTGGTTGGCTTGGGTTTAATACAGACTTCAAAGGAACTCTTCAGATTTTCCCAGTAAGAGGAAAGGAAAATATGGTTTTTACCATTTTCCTGTTGAAGTTTGGCTGCAGTGTGCCTCCCTCTGTTCTACCAGAATAGCTGTGACTATTTCTCTTTTATTCCTTCCATCTCCCTCTCAGAGCTCCACAGCCCATCTGGAATAGGCAGATGTTCAGCTCCAGGTCTATCCAAGAGGACTCAGGAAGATGGTTAAGCAGAAGTTGTTCAGGTAACATTAACGAGCTGAAACCTGGCTTTGTGTTTGAGTGGTCCCACATTTGCATCCAAGACGGTGGCAGGGTCAACTTCCTCGCCCTACATGTATGGGGCCAGCTGTGCGGAGGAGGACGGAAGGACTGACTTCCCCTCTGGGAACGACTAGCTCCATCTTCCTCTCCACTCCTTAAAAATGCTAGAGGAATGTTTCTTTAGGAGTGAAAAATGGTAATTTCCTATGCTTATTGCTATCGCACACAAACATTAAACTGGGAATTTTTTCACTGCAAAGCAAAAAGACAGGTGAAACGTTAAGAAACGCTCTCATTACTGGGCAGTAGCTGCACAAGGATGAGACTTTTGAGTGTACTGTATGTTCGTGTTAACTTAAGGCTGAAGGAGTTAAAGAAAAAGTAATTTGCGTGAATCTGTACGCTTTTAAGTCACTCAGGGCTCTCAGTTAAAAGGACTTGAACATGCTCATTACCTCACAGGGCTGTAGTCAATATTCCCCAGCTACTTGGACATCTCTCATTGTCTATGTTTTGTAGTGCCAGTTAACTTTCCTCTCTTAGAAAATTTAAAAAAGCTAAGATTTCCTACAATGGTCATAAAAATGAAGGTATGGTGTAGTTGCTATATATTACATAAAATACTCTGAATTTTTTTTTTTTTGTTTTGACCAAGGGGAAGCAAAATCTTTTAAAGAAGCCACCACATGACATGAATAATATAGTTAAAATGTATAGTCCAAACATGTAGACTCAAGTGTTCACTGAAACAGCTTTGTTGCCAAAGGCAACCAAGTTCTGGAGAATTTAGGCTCAAGATTAGTGGCAAAGACTGAGACAGTAGAGCATATTGGTCACACAATACTGGCATATTTTGAATTATTTAGCCATAAGCCAGATGGGACCTGAAATAGATTTTTGTGACCTGAAAATTGAATGCTCCTATTAAACTTTTCTC
The DNA here is from genome assembly GCA_009806455.1 of Tetrax tetrax. NCBI lineage: Eukaryota > Metazoa > Chordata > Aves > Otidiformes > Otididae > Tetrax > Tetrax tetrax. The sequence continues at coordinate 76,675 of WHYT01015734.1, read as the reverse complement.
ATTAAAAATGTCAGAAGTCACATCTTGCCCATGGCTTTCTGGGTAGGCGGTTTGGTTCCCACAGAGCTGAGTGCTTATCTATATCAATAACATAGAACGCAGTGGAAAAGCTTTATATTGACTTTTAATGGATAGAATGTACTTTTTTTTTAAAATTTGGATGATTTAAATTTTCAAGGACTACATCATTCTTCAACTCTTCCCTTTCATTTCTCCTGTAGCTAGCTGTGAAAAGAATAGTTGAGTTGTAAACAGATAAATGTGATATGAAATTCATCAAGAGGCAATAAAGATAAACTTGATAATGTAATTTAACGTGCTTCTATACTAGGCATTGTCTTCTGACTATAACTGCAGTTCAGCTCCGAACCCTTACTGAGGTCGTTAGCGGTGCTGTTGGTGACTGTGGTAGGACGAGCAACAAATCCTCAAAGGGGGGAAATGAAAACAAATGCTGCTGACTCAGCAAGTAATTGAAGCTTTTGCAAACTGTCAATTCTAGAAAATTGCTTCTCTTGTATCATTTCAAAAGCCTGAAATTCAAACTTCTTGCCTCTCTGGCAATTTGATGGGAAAATTTTGGCTTTTCTTCCTTCAGCTTTTTAATGGAAAGTGAAGTTGCAGGATGTTTTTGATGTTCTTGAATAAGCTGGGCTTAGGCTTTGTCTGTGGCTGATCATGAAGTATCAGAAAGTAAAATATCAGAGAGCTTTTGTGTGCATCGGTTATTATTTAACTACTGTTTCCTTCACCCTTTTGTTAAGGCAGTAGATGTGAAATTATTAATCTTCAATTGTGTCGTTAAAAGTGTCTGTGATAAAGAACTAATAGTTTAAGTGTTGGCTTATGAATAACTATTGACAAGTGACTTGGCAAATTTACATTAAATTATTTTAATTAAATAAAAGGTCCCCAAACCAAAACATTTCTTGTAACAGTGCAAATTTAAGGGTTATACAGTTGGAATTGGATAACACTTGAAGGTGTTTCTAAATGCATATATGAAGAGACCTGACAAAACTCTTCTTATTTTCATGGGGCAGTAATTGATTCCACATAGATCTCTGTGAGGCAAGATGCTGTCTGACGTGTATAGTTTAATAATGTTAATTAAATGTTATAATGTTAATTTAAGAATTTAGTTTTAGGTTGTACCTCCAATATCCTCTGAAATAACTGTTGTCTATGAAAATCACATAGAAACAAGTCCTTGAAACCTTGAGGGCCCTGCCCCAGGGGTACGTCCCACCCCGGCCCCTTCTAGGCCAGGTGCCTGGCAAACTCAAGGAGTCCGGTGAAGAAATTCTGGCTTTGTCCTCTGTCACCGTTGTTTTAATTGGTTTAAAGTATTTGAGTCCTTTTTAATGGTGATTCACAGGCTCTGTGATGTGACTGAGAGGAAAAAACATATCAGTATCACAAACTGCTCCAAAATAATTGAGCAAAAGAGGAAATGAAGCAATTCCAGCACTAGGATTAGCAAACTGGCACTTAAGAGCTTCTGTCCTTGTGTTAAAAAACTATAAAACAACAAAATGCACATTTTCAGCAGCTTGGAGCTCTAGGGGATTTGGATCATGCTAATCTGTCTGCTTCTTAGTGCGAGTCGTAAAGTACTGGGCACCTGTGTTCCACCTGAAGAAAACATTTAAATCTCCTTTTCGCTTCCATCAGATGAATCATTTTGCTGAGGGTGGCTTTAAACCTAAACATGCCGAAATATTGGGCTGACATCTTTACCCTTCCTGCGTTCTTTCCAAGCTCATTGGGGTTTATGCCAGCGGACGGGACTAATTCAACTGCCGCGACTCCGGTCAGGCCCTTTTTGTCGCAAGCTGCGCCGGAGAGCTGGTGGCTTTTCTGCGAGTTGCTTAGCGAGTCGCAACGGTGCTGCAAGCGGGCCCAGGCAAGAAAGTGTTTTGGGATGAAAGGCGGCGTAGAGGAACGAGAGCCTGTGGGCGCCCGGGTGTGAGATCACAACTGCTTTATTTATCCTGGCTGAGTTTAGTCAGATCTGAGGGCGCTTGGGCGTTTTTGGGGAATGATGGCTGTGGCTTACAGGTGGGAGAAAAAAAAAGAGATTTGGAGAGAAGGAAATTGGCACTGGCTGCTTGCTCTGCGTTCTTACTTGCAGCAAGGCCGTAGGGTGGGCTTTCCTTGCCAGTCCATTTTTCATTTTGTCTGGGCAAGGCGATATGCATCTCGTGAAGTGTAAAGGGAAATGTGCACAGCAAATGAATGCTGGGAATGAGGCTGTGGTGATGGCATAATTAATTTTCTTGTCATGTTGCATTGGCTGAATTGTAAACAACAGCACAACCCGCCGGTCAATAATTCAGTTTCTCTTGCACGTAAAGAAGGTGGGGATGGCAATTTTCCTGGCTCAACTTAGCTGTTGCTTCTTCTTCGCTGTACTTAGGTGCTGTTGAAGGGTTTCTGCAGGTCAAGAATATTCAAGCGTAACTACTCTAACACTGGGTGGCACATTCCTCGCGATTTGTGCGTGTTTAGATTATGGAATATAGCAGTTCCTACTTTCCACCTTCCTGAAATTAGCTTAACTCCTTAATTTGCCTCCTGGAAACCCCAGATATAAGACTAAAAACTTAAATCTTATTGCCAATAAGACTATGCTAAATTTGGCTCTGAGAGCAACATAGGTGGCAGCTGCTTATGCCTGCATAAAATCCAGAGAAGAGAGGAAAGTCTTTTGTTTTCTATTTTATTCACTCTCATCATTGTAAGTTTCTCTTTCAAGGTAGACTGATAATATCATCAGCTTGTCTTTTGAAATTTATGGGTTTAGTACACAAGGATGATTAGACTTCCAGTTGGAATTACTTCTATATTAAAAATCCCCCAAGCATATATATATATATAACATATATATTTATGCTATATTTAGAGCATATATATATATAAATGTATTTATATACATATATAAATACCCACCTTCCCCAAAAAATTTTCAGCACATTTCCTCCCAACTAAGTGCAAGTTGAATGAGACAAACCTTTCTGTGGCAATGGGCATGTTTTAGCAAAGCTCAAAGAATCACAGAATCATAGAATGGTTAGGGTTGGAAGGGACCTTCAAAGGTCTTCTAGCCCAACCCCCTGCAAGGAGCAGGGACATCTCCAACCAGATCAGGTCACTCAGAGCCCCGTCCAACATGGCCTGGAATGTTTCCAGGGATGGGGCATCCACCGCCTCTCTGGGCGACCTGGGCCAGTGTTCTACAACTCTCATTGTAAAAAAAATTTCTTCCTGTTATCCAATCTAAATCTCCTCCCTCTATTTTAAAACCATTACCCCTCACCCTATCACACCAGGCCCTGCTGAACAGTCTCTCCCCATCTTTCTTGTAGGCTCCCTTGAGGTACTGGAAGACCACTATAAGGTCTCCCTGGAGAGATCAAAAGGATCTTTTAAATTCTAGCATGGAGTTCCTACTGATTCCTCCCTCTTCCCTGTCCCCGAATAGTTTTTCTGTTGTGCTAGTATCTGCAATTTCCACTTGGTCCTTGGAGCTCAAGAACATTTTCTGTATTTGCAGGTGAGTGCTGAAGTCTGGGTGCTGTGGAGGAGCTTTTTGTTTTGGTGCAAATGGAAAACATGTCAAAATTTGTGAAGCAGAGCTCTGGTTTTGCAGGAAACTTTTTATTAAAGTTTTGCAAACAATTGCAGAAGAAACCTTCCTACTGATTAGAGACTCTCGTCCATCCTTTCATTTTATTACACTGTCAGAATGTGTAGGTGGAAGGGCTGGTGTTCTGCAGATGTGGCAAAGGCAAACTGTTTGGAGAAATCTGCTGTAATTAGGTGTATGAATGGCAAGGTCAACGTTGGCCGTAAGAGCATAGTGCTGTAACGATATGCTCCCTTCTGCTTTCCCCCCGCCCCCTCAGAACATTTAACTACTTGCTGTATGCAGCTTATTTGTGGAAAAAACCCATGCCTACAGTAGTAAACCATCAGTGTTATCCACTTCTCTTCCTTTAAAATACTGTGAAGCAGAACGACCCTTCTGTAACGTTCTGTCACATTCGGTTCCCCCAGTTCCTTGCAGACCATGAAACGGAAAGGCAAATTCACGTCTGTGTCTGTAAAAAGAGCATCCCTGCGTCATTTCCATTTCCAGTGCTGCCTGATCCCGCTATCCTGATGCCCTGCAGTGGGAGGGAGGGCTGGGAGCTCTGTGCTATACCGGTCTGGAGATGATAGGCTATCCCAGTAGGATTACAAGGACACAGGGAAAAAAAGCAAGGGAATCTGGGATTTCATTACCTAAATCCTGAATTCAAAGGTTATTAATCACTTGTTACAGATAAGAGTAATCCTCATCTTTCAGTTGTATATATAGCTCCACATCTTCATTTTATTTTTTTCTCTTTTAACTATGAAAAATTCTGTACATTTACAGGAGTGAAAACCTTACAGATTGATTAGAAGTATTTTTTTTTTTAAATGGTATTCACAGGTATGTATGTTTGCTTAGGTCATATTTCTTATACTGTTTGTATGAGCTTAGAAAACATTTTCTGATATCATTAGTCTTGCAGGAGCAAGCAAGATGGTCATGGAAGAGTGTTTTTCATCCCATGGCAATGCTGTGTGTTGCTTACAAAAGTCATAAACACCAGATACTGAGAGGAAGGCGTGCAAAGCCCTATTATATGCAGTATTGCAATTTTGCTATGACGTTAGATTCTTTTTTAACATACACACAAGGAAACTACATCCAAGGCCACATACTGTGTCTTGTGAAAGACCTGGAAAATGAACTCTCATCTTGAACCTTGAACCGTGACTTTTTCTGAAGACCACCTCTACAGCCATATTCTTTGCTGTTACGAATTGCAGTAGAAGAATGGGCATCTGCTTTGTATTCTCACTCTTATATTAGTAGATCTGTGTTAAATTCTCCCTTTTCACAGGTTCAGTTTCACAAGCTTTTTTTCTTTTTGGTTCCTTTCCTGATCCATGTCACAGAGTATAATCCTTGCCAATGAAAATAGCATTGAAAAACCATAAAGTACCGAGCCAGTTACAGTGGGAAAGTGGAAAAACCATCCTCACAGGAAGTGTGCCTTAGAAGCACTCATCTAAAAGATATTAATTTATCGGTGTATTTGGATATTTTACAGGGAAGCACATAAAGGAATTAAATGTGCAGGTTGTGTTTGTAAAGCTGTGAGGGTTAATTGCACAAACTTAAAGTGGAAACGTCACAGCAGTTGGAACCTTACATGGAGAAGCTACTGCACAAATACTTGTATCAGTACCACCAGATGTCAATGTGGTTTGGGATCACTTCATGGAGTAACTTATCTCCCTAGTTAAGAATAAACGAATCATAAAGCAGACGAAGAATTTTACTTTTAAAACAAAACAAAACAAAACAAAACACCATACTAAAAAAAATTAACTTTATCAAGTTGAAACAACTTCTTTAGCAGTCTTAAATAGCTGCAATATTTCAGGTTACTTCAACAGATTCATGCCAGTCTACCTGCCTAGGATTCAATACAATTGACATTTCTACTTGAAGTATACTGACTTCTGTGGAACAATCTGATTCATATCGAAGACATAAAAAGCACCGCAGGCCCATGCATGTAGAAATCCCAGTAGTCATCTTACATCCCTAAGATTGCTTTTGTATAACTAAAATATTTCATATTGAATTGTTACATCTGTTCAGCGGTAAAGCTCCCCTTATTCAGGTGGTCTATCCAACGTTGTTTTTCCCCGTGCTGTCCTTACTGTCAGCACTCAGTATTAAAGCATTATATATTTGAAGAATTCTTCTCTGAGAAAGTCCATTGGATCAATCATGCCATTTTTAGTGTGATGGAACACTGAATGTTTATGCCTTGAAAAATACAAAACCTGGTGAATGTAATGTGGTGGCTCTTACAAAACTTGCTCCTTTTTGTCTCACAGTATGTGCTTTGTATTATAAAACATCTTGGTTCCCAGGGTACCCTGGGAAACATGGTCCATGTAACACAGAAATGCGTTATTGGAAGAAGTTTTTAGCCTAGGTGGAAAAGACACGAATGAGACGAGAATGCAGTAGGAAGACAGGGAGCAGATAAAGCTTGTGCTTCTCTCTGAGATCAGAGGAAGGATTTGTGTGCTGCATGAGAGAGAAGATGGTGGGAGTAGCACTTGTGTGTGTGTCTGTATGCATGAACGCATATATGTGAAAAAAAAAATAAAATGTGATGTCTTGTGCTCTGTAGTTCAGAGCAAATACTACCTCACCACTGACTTCCACCCATCCCCTTCCAAGTATAAGAACTGAAAGCTACAGCTATTAAATTGGTTTGGCAAGTCTTCAAGAATGTGTTTGTCCTAATATGGGCTCTGTTGCTCTATTTTTTTGTATGATCTTCAAAAATCCCTTGATTCCTCTGCTTCCTAATTCTATAAATGACCTTAATGAATGCATTACTGTCAGGCAGGAGTACTGTGAAAATTGGCGTTGGTAAAGTGCTCTGAAGATGTGAAGTGCAATAAACTATTATGACTACGTGATATGTTACCCTGGTTATTTGGTTGGTCTCCCTCTTTCTCTCTTTTTGCTTTTTTTAACCTAAATCCTTGTTCTTATTCGTTAAGTACTTTGTCATTGTAGACAATTTTCAAAGCACGATTAAGAATATTCTTAAGTAATTGGAGCTGAAGTACTTTTGAGCTTCAGTAAGAATCAATTTCTTGCTTGACTTTCTCTACTTCAACTGATACACTCCGGCGTGATAGGTTAGACTTCTAAAACTAAGAAAAGATAGATGGATTCCCTGAAGGCCAGCTGGTCTTGTGTAGTGTTGTTATGTGTGTCTGCTGTGGAGAACTGGCTAGGTAATATGAATTGTGATAAAAGAAAAACATTGCTCAGAAAATACTTTTCCATCATGTAGTTTGTAAGTTGTTAAGAAACCACAAACAAGTTTTACAATCATACTGTCTGGGAAAGGAGGAGTCAAGGGAATTTTTGGTGATTATTCTTTTTATGGTTTGTCTTTTGCTAGTATCCTTCCAATACTATAATCAATTTAATGCCACTTTGCTAGAATGAAGTTAGTGTCTTTCATTTTGGGGTCCTCTAGAGTTTTAAAGTAAAATATTTAATAGCTGCCCAATCAGGAATGTTTTTCACTTCTTCAGTGACAAATCCAAATACACTGGGGTTGACAGCAAATCCATTGGGAGTTCCTGATGCTGGTGCTTCCCATCAGTCTGTTTCCATGCTGGTGTCAGGTCCTAGAGATAATGGAGATGTACCTTTGACTAGGTACAGCCCATTACTTGAAATAAGAAAATCCCTGTTGTCCCAGACCTCATCTTTCTTTAACAAGTCAAGGTAATAGTGGTGATTCTTTCTGGGGTGCAAGTCCCAGACTACATTCTGTCAATAGCTCAAATTTTTTTCTTCTTCCAAGACCTGAATACTAGCTCTGTTCTATGGATGCAAAAGAGGTGTTTTTATGAAATGGAAGTTGAGAAATGCCACCAAGAGAAAAGTTTTATTTTGCCCATGTGTTGATGCTGAGAACTCTTAACATTCATTATTTATAAACATAAATTTTACTTTTGGTATTACAGGTGGAGATGGTATGACTGAAATACTAAGTTGTTTTAAAGTTAGAAGAGATTGCAGAGGGGTAAGAGTGGAAGGTGTGACGCTTGCATAAATGTTAAATCAACTTTCTCTAAGTCATTGAATCTTGCATACCTATGACTTTATGTCCAAATTGATGAAGCCTACTTCAATATTGTTACAGGGTTATCAAATCACATGTGAAGTTACAAAAGCGCTTGATGAGCTTGTTATTCTAATATGTGATGAACAACAAAAAGCCATCATCTGGGAAAAGTCAGTTGAGACACGGGTGATAGCATTCTTACACTGCTGAAATTGTAGTATCCTTGAAATATGTGCTATGGAGTGCCTCAAACATAGGAAAAAAATGCTATTTTACCTCATTTTGGACAGAGAGTGAAAAGCTGTAAAGAAGTAGCTTTTACACAGATAATTATAAGTTGCTTCTTTTTTTTATGCGCAGGAATCCAAATTAGCAACTCACATGAGTTATAGTGCATGTATATGTATGACAAAAGTTAATATTTTAATAGAGAGAGAAGTGAGCTTGCGGGAAATGAAATTAACCAGATGTGAAATATAATTGTGAAATCAGAATATTTTATTGGATGCTCCATAACCCACCAGCTTGCAACTGTGCTATTTCACTTCCAGAAAGAGCAGAGGCAGCTGTAAAAATATAAAAGAATATACAGTAAATGGAAAGAAGATGAAAACAGGCAACAAAGACTTAAATTAGAGTCTCATAAATGTAGACAATTGATTAGATATGCCAAATAAGGTGAGAATAAATATACGGCTAAAGAGCAAAGGATAATATGGAATCTGAGTATATTCACATCATCGAATGAGCTAGATTTGACTAGCAAACTCGCACCAGAAAGTTTTAAAGAGGGCTGCCTGAGGAGCAGTGCAGCCTACTGACTATTGATCTGATTAGCTTGTTTCAGAGCGTCAGAAGGATTGCCTACAAGGGAGGAAAGCTGAAGCTATATGCTGGTGTGGTGGCTGAAGGCAGGGAGGAACAATCAATCATTGATTCCTTGTATAGCCTTGGAATAGTTGACATTGGAGTCAATAATAAAGTATTCAGAGAAGATTATAGTAAAAGAAGAAATAATTTTATTGCTGAACAACCAGAAAATAGACTTGGTTTGGATGGATCTGTCTCTATTGCCTGGGTTACAAGTTCAGCCGATGCAGACAATAATAATTGTATTTATGGAAAATAAGACCTGATAATAGCGGCATTTTGACTATGAAATAAGAATGATATCAAATTCACCTGGAAGGGATTAAAACCCAAGTAGCAATCACTACGGACCTGCCTCGTTGGATCTTGCAGGCTGTGATGTTTGACATTGTAGTTCTTTTCCAAGTATTTAATAGAAAATAACTGTTTAACTTGCACAAGACACAAAAATGAGCAGTTGATGTGACAGGACAACGTGAAGTCATATGCCCAGAACTGAAGCCCTTCGTGGGCTGCTGTGATGAGAAGGACTGATGTGATCATTAGATGCAGAAACAGGGCCTTTCCAGTAGGTTGTCCTTCATGATTAGCAGTGGTCGTCTTCTTCTTGGAGCACCAAATCAAATCTTCGGGTGATGATTCCGGGAGAATCTCAGTAGAGAATGTTCATCTAATGGGGGCAGAGGACTAGAGTGGTTTCACAAACCCAAGTATTTTAGTTTAGCAGACCACTCTTAAACTTTCTAACACTAACACTGTTGTTTGAGGTTTTTTATTTTCCTTTTCTTGCCCCTTAATAGAGAAGATAATGTATCACTGTAACAATGTGTGGGTTGAAGTTGATCTTCCACTGCTGCCAATTTTGAAATCAGGATCTTTTTTTCTGTTACTTTTTTATCTTTTTCTTTTTTTTTTTTCTGATGATGAATATTAAATTCTGTTTGAACATTAGCCTAACTATCTTCAAAATATATTTCTATATTCAAACTATAATCTGTGTTATTTGGGAGAGCTAAATGTGCAGTAACAGTGATATCCTCTACCTTTTATATCAATGTGAGCCTCCCTGACCCCAAAACCAGCAAGTCATTTCATCTGAAGAAAATAAGGCTCAGAATTATGCCTAAAGAAGAAATCTCATAAATAGTAAACCGCTAGCTTCTGTCCTTTTGTCAACAAAACATAAAAATGCCCTTTCTTTTGACTTTATGAAGTCAAGTTATTACAATTCTGTTTGTGCTCTCTTGTTTCTATGGAAACAGTCAGTCTAATTTTAGGGAACACTCTTCGCTCCTACCATTCAGTTCAGCTTTATCAATCTGCGTACTACCACTGGTGTCTGTTGCACTGTCATCAAGGAAGCTGTTGATGACATGCAGTTGGAGAAAACATACACATCAGATATGGAGAATGCAAATGAAATTTTCCAAAAGGGAAAAAAAAATCCAGAAATCCAAGCTATCTGAGGTGTTTGATTAAATGTGCTGTCACTGGATTTGTCTGAAATAGCGTTAAAGGAAGAAAGAATCTAGCAAGAAGTGGATCTCATTTAACTTGGATATGTAGTGGACCTCTTCCTTCCGGGTTTTTAAATTGTAAAATAATTAAAATATACAGGGTCTACACATGCACAAATAGAAATGAAGTAGAAAAGCAAATTGGAAGAGGAAGTCAGTGCCATTCTAAGAGTGCCACTCTAAAGACTAGATAACTTCATCAATGTTTATTATAAAGATAAGTTACCTGAATAATATAAATTATGAAACCTCACCCGTAAAGTTGTACTGTACCAAAACAATAGTGCTGGTGTGTTTCATACAACACTCTGAGGATTAAAAATGAAGGGAAATGTCCAGAGTGTATTAGCAATTGCCTAGAACCATCTCACCCATATACAAAACCCAGAGCAAGATCTCCGCTTCTCCCAAAACTGCAGTGGGGACTGTCAGTATCGGGGCCACCGAATGTGTCTATAACAGCAAGTTCCTAGTATGAGAGCAAAAAAATCTGAATTATTGAATCTAAAAGGAATGGATACAATCTGCACAAAATTATATTCAAGGAGATTCTCGCTGTGCTATAAAGAGTAACAGCCAATGACTGGATCTGGTAATAGTAGGGGGCCTGTAGAAATTAGTGCGTGCATATGGGCTCGTTGGTTTTAGTTCATGGCTGAGCCCCAAACAGCTCTCGGCAACCCTGGCTGTACTCACTGAGGCTGACTTATCTCGGCCAGCAAACAAATGCTCCTCCATAGCACTGCATGTCTGTGTGCAATTACGCTAACAAAGCTCCTTCCATTACTTCTCCAAGAACAATAAACAACCATAGAACAACAAATCATAGACAATGTTTTGTTAATTATCACGTGCTTAACCTAGTGACGTTATTGTAGAACTAGCGACGTTTATCCTCTCTCCTGTTCTCTTGTTTTTACTTGTATGATGAACTAAGAGGAATTTTAATTAGTCAATGTTTTTGGTTTTGCTTTCTTTTGGCTTTGGTCGTGAATGTTATTCTGGAAGTATGAATATTTATGAATGGCAAACATATTATATCATATGGGAAATAGCATCATAGAACATGGAGATGGGAAAAGATCTTCACTTAAACTTGCTAACAAGGAATCTGGGATAACTTTTACAATACACCTTGGAGACTTAACATAGATCCCAAAACACATGTACCAACTTATTCTTCTCCTTGAATCAATGTGAACACAGTGTCTTGTTTCGATTTACATTCAGTAAACTGAATAGTTTTAAAATATTCTAGATAGAGATCAATTTACTGTTAACATTGCAGGTCAGAATATGTCAAACTTCTCCTTCTTATACGTAACTTGAGGACTTGGAAGAGCAGTTCCCATTTAACAGGAATCTGGGGTGTTTAGAATGTTTTAGCATGTATTTCTGGAAGATGGCAAAATACTTTGAGTGCACTGTGACCATCTCTCCTAGTAGGAGCAAACATTAAATTTTCTAAAAGAGAAAATTTTCTAAAAATGGAATCCATTTAGAACTTCATCTATTCCTTGCACTGAATAGGGGTTTTGCATGTAACTTTTGCATGTTCCAAATCGTTACAACAGGGCCTGCCATACCCAGCGTAGAGATTCATCTTGCTCTCACAGAGACATGAAGTAGTGTTACATGACATAAAGTGCTTCATCAATATCATTTTAGAATAATATGATTTTTGAAAATGAAATATCAATATGAGGTGATTCTTGCTAACTGTAGTCACAGTTAAATAGTCACAGTTAAACAGTCACATAGGCTAAATTTTGGGCGTGCTCCGATGACCCCCAAGACCACCAGAAGACCCTTGACTGAAAAGACTGAGGATGCGCAAGTGGGTGGGGAATATTATAATAATTATTATGAAATCTGATGATTAGTTATTAATGATTATGCATGAAATCACTAAACATATTCTGTCTAGATTTCCAGACCCACATGCACGCTGGGTGGAAGGATCCCTCGTGCGTCCAGCGCCGCAATAAAGAATGCCTGCTTCTTAATGCTACATTGGTGTTAAGGAGTTCGATTCCCGATTTCGGTGACAGTAGCATTTATGCCCTGACAACGGTAGCGTCTTCACTTCTACATTAAGTCAACCTATATTAAATTGCATCTAGAATTCCCAAATAAGTGTTTTTTAAAATTATTTTTTAGTAGTTGTCCTGTTCCTGGATGTATATGCCTGGTGGCCATGAGTCTCTTCCTCCTTTCTGCTCGTGCTTTAGCAAACACCATTTTTCAGTACGTCTCGACAGACCTGTTGCAGTGTGTTGATTCATGACTTGTGAAACACATCTTGTTAGAAGCAGGGAAAGCTGCCCCCAGGAGAGTACAGTTGGTTGCCGTGCAAGAAAGATGACGGAACTGGCAGCAGGGCAACACACTGCTGGGAAAGCGTCTGTGCCTTGAAAAGTAGAGTTGAGAGGGAAGAGAGAGCAGCGTCTGTGGTAGACCTGACTTATACCTCATACAAGGTCAAGATAATAAATTCAAACACTATTAATGGGTTTAGTTCTCTTGTTGAGTTCTATTATTTTTCCTAGTTTGACAGGATTGGTAGGAACTGATTCTTTCTAGAGGCTGCCAGAGATGTACTCAGGTTCAGGTGCCCAGAGGAGTCTGTAGACCACACGCTGAAAAGCCTAACTTGCGTCCTGACCTACCCTGCGTTGCCTTCTGTTGCTCTTCTGACCGGTGCCATTGAGTCATACCCCTCTCTGAAGCGTAGATAACTCTCAGCAAGCTGTAGCTGGATGTTTGGTCTGCTCTGATGCCTTTTGGTGCTTCCTGACAATATGCACGGAAGCTGCTTCCTCTAAACACTGCACAAAGCCAACCCAACCCCTGTCCCAACTCCAACAGAGCATGAAATCTCTGCTGAGTTGTTAGCTACACAATGCTTTGCACATGGGTTGTTTTTTTTTGTTTTGTTTTGGTTTTTTTCTGAAAATACTTTGTGGTGAATGACTTAAAAAATTTATAATGTCATTAGGTAGGAGATAAATAATAAATATCTTTACATAGCTTTAAGTCTTTGATTTTTGTTGTGGGGTTTTTTTTTGTGGTTTTTTTTTTTTTTTTT
>WHYT01015734.1:17917-60674 GCA_009806455.1 Tetrax tetrax | reverse complement strand
GCAGCGCTGCAGGTGGGGTCTCACCAGAGCGGAGCAGAGGGGCAGAATCCCCTCCCTCGCCCTGCTGCCCACGCTGCTGGGGATGCAGCCCAGGATGCCGTTGGTTTCTGGGCTGTGAGCGCACATTGCCGGCTCATGTTGAGCTTCTCGTCCACCAGCACCCCCAAGTCCTTCTCCTCAGGGCTGCTCTCCATCCATTCTCCGCCCAGCCTGGATTTGTGCCTGGGATTCCCATGACCCAGATGCAGGACCTTGCACTTGGCCTGGTTGAACTTCATGAGGTTGGCACGGGCCCACCTCTCCAGCCTGTCCAGGTCCTTCTGGATGGCATCCCTCCCTTCCAGCATGTCGACAGCACCACACAGCTTGGTGTCATCGGCGAACTTGCTGAGGGTGCACTCTGTCCCACTGTCCATGTTGCCAACAGAGATGTTGAACAGGGCTGGGCCCAACATGGACCCCCGAGGAACGCCACTTGTGACCGGTCTCGACTTGGACATGGAGCCGTTGACCACCACTCTCTGAGTGCGGCCATCCAGCCAACTCCTTATCCACCGAGTGGTCCACCCATCAAACCCACGTCTCTCCAGTTTAGAGAGAAGGATGTCGTTCGGGACAGTGTCAAAAGCTTTGCACAAGTCCAGGTAAATGATGTCCAATTTTGATGCTCACAAGCTTTTGACTATCTCTTCCTAATGCATTTTCAGGCAGCAAGAAGGATTTGTATAGGGACATGTGACCAGCTCACCACAGTTTTCCACTTTCTCAGGGACTCTGGAGAGAATTGCTAAGGCTGTTGTTGCATTATAGTGTTTCTGTTCAATAATTTTTGTGAAATTTCTTGATAGCATGCTCTTCTGTGTCAAAAGTGAAATAAGTGTATCAAGTAAAATAATATTATATATAATACTCAAAGCTTAAATCAGGTTAATGATAAATCAGCAAAGTTTTTTATGAATTAGGAGTCTTTAATTTGGTTTTATCACATTTTAATTAATTTCTAACTCTCATTCATTTGACTGGAAGTGTTAAAATGTCTGCTAGGCAGAAATCACAGAAAATTATCAGCAGGAAGATATGACATTAGTGTCGACTGTGGCAATTTTTGAAGATTTAGCTGAGGGATTGTTATACCTGGAGGCATTGCAAGATGGAATTGTTCTTGCCTCTGTACTCAAAGATTAAAGAAGGAAATCCCATCTCATAAGGATACTTGCTGTGTTCCTCTTCGTATGATGGTGATTACTTGTGAGCGTTTAACAGGAGACAGGTCTGAACCACAGATCTGAACTTTAGAAAGTTTCCTCTGGATCAAAATTTTGTATCTACTTCAGCTATACGAAAGGACAGTGAAAGCTATAGTGGCTTTCGGCTTTGTCACGGAGGTGAAAAAGTTGGCTGAATTAAAAGGAAGTAATTTCTTTTTAATGTGGCTGGAGTAATATTTCTTTGTTGATGAAATAGGAAGATTTTTCTTTTTTTAATTTAAGGTTTTTAAGGTACAGGAAATAAAAAATGTGGTGAGATCAGATAGGAGAATGTAATATCATGGTACTTCGCTCCTCAAAGTATAATTCTCATTTCTGAAGCCCTTTGCTTGTTTAATTATCTTTTAAATTAATCCTTCATTAGGAATTTATGCAGTCATTACTGAATCACAGCAAGAGACCGTACAGGATGCATCACACATTGATTTAATGTGTTGCAGTACCATAAATACCCTTGTTGCTGCATTTGACTTTTGGTCTTGTCCCTGCCAGCTCACACCTGACACTGTGCCACTGCAGCATGGCCTATCGTGTCTTTTGTTGTCTCCTACTGCTTAGATAAATTTAGAACTTTTTAGGACGTCCCACAGGGTTTCCTTGCTGCCTGTTGTTATGAGGTAATCCTGCAGAGCATTCCAGCTTTCATGTGGCACAGATTTGTGATGTAGGACTCATCAGATCAAATGAGGTGTTGCGAGTGTGTGTGTTCCTCAGAATACCTACCAGGATTAAGGGCTTCGCTTGGACGTACAAGTCACGGTACTCAGAAATATCAGTACAAATGCATTCAGAATTCCTGTATTCTATTATCATTCCAAGCTATAGGAGCTTGCTGCCAGGGGAATCCATCTTATTTGAGCTACTTTAGAGCAGAATTCAAAATACAAACAAACAAACAAACAAACAAAGTGTACTAAAATATGTAATGGAAATATTATCAGTTGCAAAGAAAGTGGGACCTGTTAAAATTCCTGTAGCAATTCTTTATAAATTTTCCTTTCAAGTTTAGCAATTTCTGTGTAGGAACACCAGAATATTTGATTGCTGTACCTCCCTTGATTTTGTTCTACAAATGCACTCAAGGGTTTGTTACAATTGAAGTAGAGGTGCAAGAGCTTTCTACTCATAAGTAGCTTGTTTCATTTCTAACCTATGAACAAATGTAATGCTCTTGGGAAATCAGCAATATTTTCTTGCCTTAGTAAACAAATAATTGTTAGTGTATAAAGGGAGTACTTGATAATAAGGTGAATATTTCTTGGTACTCCTGATTTTAATTTTTTTTTTTTTTTCTTTTTAGCTTCTGAGGATAACATAGATGAGGAGTTTGGAACAGAATTGCCATGTTTGTTTCACATTGAATTACCCTGTAGTTTAACAGTATGAAAAACTGATTGAATGCCGTACAGTAGTCTGTATCACAAGATTTACAGGATATCTCATACAGTATTTTCCATAAAAGCTGGTCAGATGTCCACAAATTACTTAAACACATTGTGAAGTCTATTTAAAACCTCCATTCTTTGGTGATTGTCTCCCATAATAGGGTCAAACAACTTCAACTTTGCTGAGCAGCCATCTCCTTGGCAAACAGTGATTCTCCTTCAACCGCTAAGTAGCCATATACTCTACTAATAAGTAAATGCTTCCAGAAGCTGGAAGTTTTTACAGAGAAAATAATCTATCCTTAGGAGTGCTGAAGGCTCACACGCTAATGGTGTCTGAGAGGATATGGCACTGTATAGAGATGACACTTGGCTTTACAAGCTCCGGATTAAAAAAACCCAACCAAACAAAAAAAAAAAACCCACAAACCAAAAAAAAAAAAAACCAACCAACAGCCAGCAGCAGCAAAACAGGTCAAAGTTTGAGAGGGAACCAAAATTTGATGGCTATCAAACTTAAGATGTCTATATGAAATTGTTTTATACCTGTGGTGCACCACGGATCAAATTCATACTGTTTTTTCTATTAAAACAAAAGTCCACAGTTTTCGACAGTGCTCCTGTAAGGCCGTAGTTCTTGTAAATTTTCTTGGATGGTCTTTCCATCCAGTGGCAGGCTTTGAATTATACTGGCGTTTAGTAGTAGAACTAAAGAATCAGGAAAAATCGCTGCTGTTTAATGATCCATATATTGACAAACAGAAAAAAATTGAGACAGATCTTTGCTTTCTAACAAAAATAATAAAATGAAATAAACTTGCTGCATTAACAGCAAGAAGGAGAAGCAAAAGAAGAAACTTGAATTAAAATAAAATCATTTGATCCTGATGGTCACTTTATATTTTCACACGCCGTGGGAGTTATTAGTCTGAGTGCTGTTTATAGGGATGTCTCCTTGCATACGTTCAGCTCAATGAGGAGTGTGCCTCTCAGCCCATCTTTCAAGATGTATTGATTTAAAACGTGAGATGCAAGAAACCTGAACAGAAGACCGGGGAGCAGCTGCCGTTGTGAGAGAAACGTGGGAGAAATCAGAAGAGAGAAAATGAATAGTGAAGCGGAAAACAATGATATGCACATTTAAGATGTTTTAGCCATGGCCTTCTCAGGAACCTGGCTGTTTTCTGAACAGCAAGAAGATGATGGACCAGATGACAACAACCAAGACCTGCTGAGAAATCACCAGATTATAAGATGTTGTGTAGCTCTGAGCCATTTCCAACTTACTGAGTTTTCCAAAGCATTGCCATCTTTTCCCGTGAGAAATATCTTAATTATTTTTAGCCAATCTGCATCCTAATGTTTAAATATTGTTGCCTTTCTGTGAAACAAAATGGAAAGACACCTGCTGTGTTCAATTTTTTTTTTTGTCACCATGAGCTTGAGCTAAATCCCAATAAAGTTAACCAGTTGATTTGGGGAGACCAGAATCCAGCTGCATTTCATTTCTAACTTCAATGACTTCAGTATTTAAGAGTTAGCCAACGCAGGTCTGATTGATTTGTTTATCTTTATACCAGTGGCAAGGATGAACAAACAACATCTTGAATTCTCTGCACGCTTCCGTGCTAAGGGATGCGTATTGTGACGCAGAAGAAGGTAAAAGTCTTCGCGGTTCAAAGCACGCTGTGTTTTTCCTCACAGTTACCATATGATTATGGACTTGCACGCATTGGTCATTGGCCAGTATGACGTTTATTCAGCTCATTTGACTCTTATGAAGTCATAGTGCTAGGTAGGTTAGGTTTGATGTGGCAGGAGAACATATATTCCTGCAAACAAATCTGCGTATTTCCCATTGTGTTAATGAGCTTAGTTCTTAAGACCAAGCTGGTTTGTTTTTTTTTTTTTGTTTACCAATTCTCTCTTCTGTCCTACTGGAGGGTGTGGGGAGTGAGAGAGACTATGTAGTCTGGTCCCGATTGGGGCTGAACTATGACAGCATTGGATGGAAAGGCATTCTTGTCAGTGTGGTTAAGAGTATTCTTAAGAACTGAAGAGCAATGAGGTGTTACGGTGATGGAGATTTCAAGGAAAAATAAAACCACCCTGGTAATTTTGCCGGTATTTACAATAAAACTCCTCCCAGCTACGGGAAAGGGAACTTGAAAACAAGGTGGGAACAGGGATGGCATCCTGGGAGAAGAGCCCTTCAATTGTAAATGGAGGTGGATGCAGGGTAGCCTTGCAGTGCTGTGAATATGTAAACATACAACTAGCTGGGATGTAGTAAGAGGTGGGAGGCCTGGGGGAAAGATACACAGTCAATGTTGTCAAAGTAATTGTAATAGGAAGGCTTTGCAGTAGCGAATTGAAGGCCAGGCTGCGTTGTACTTGTCATCTCACCAGAAAACGGTGTTCTTGAGAGGTTTGGCGAGAGCCTGAGCTCTGGCAGCCAATCAGGAATGTGTTAGAATACTCTTTAGACTTTTTGTCTCCAGCCTATGTTGGCATGAGAAAACCTTGGGAAACATGAAATTCCTCCAGGAGGGGGCAAATCTTTGTCTCTCAGCCCTCCCATGGTCCTCTCCTTTCCTCTTCATCCTCGCTAGTAGCAGCCCATGACTTAGACAAAGCAGTAACAGGTGACTTCTTGACTTCATGTTATGAACAAGTCCCTGTTTCTGTAACTCTGTCTCCCCTGTCCTTTCCCTCCTTTGAGTGGTATTAAATACAAATTTTTAGGACTCTTCTTGATCCTTGCCTGCCCTGAGTTGTCACACGTGAAAATTAATGCCTTTAATTCACGTTTTAGGAGGACCTTTTCCCCATCTCTGATGGTTCCTAGTGCCTATTGCTCTAGGCTCTTCAGATAGATTCACTGGGGTGGGTTGTTTTTGTTTGTTTTGTCTTATTTTTTATACTGTTAGGTGGGAATCTAGTTCACCTGATGGTCACATCACCTTGCTGAAGATGGGCATTATTACCTGTTATGTGGAAGAATTACCTAGCCTGTAGATCTGTGGGTGGTCTACAGTGTCCCTTGTGCTAAAAGGAGATAGTCCTTGGATGAGGAGATGCGTTCTTTCCTAGGAAGTGCAGGGGCATCAGCACAAATATTAAAACCCAAGGGCCAAAGGAATAGCTAGATCTGTTGGATCTGTTGTACTGTGGGTGGGGGATGTAGCCCCTCGGGATCAAGACCCCTCATCCTTGTTTGGATTAAACTCACCGCAGCCTGCTATGATGATATGAAACGATTGTCTGTGATTAATGTGGTCTTTTCAGCCTGATCAGTGAACGTATTACCTTCCTACTGCAAGAAGAGTTTAAGCAAAATTTTAGATGCCGTTCCTTTTCTTGTTTGTTGTTTTTTAATCTGAACAGCATCTGCCTGTGTGTGAAGATTGAGATTAAGTAGACACTTGTTGTGTATCTCATTGCTGTTGCATACCTTAGTACATCTCAATAACACTTAATAAAAGTACACTTGGGCACTTTGTTGAGTTACTTTTGGGTATGTAGTGGCTATGAGACTCAGAATACTGATGAACTTGTTTGTATTCATGGGTTTGATGTAAAAAAGAATCTAAAATTCTTATAACTGGACTTATAAATGTACTTGTTTGCATAAAGATTTTTTAATAATACATTCTTATCTCATAGCCAATTAATAATTACCTTCACATCTTTTACTATAAGGAGGAGTCACTTTCCTACTGATGACTCTGTACCAGAAATCTTTACTGCATCTTTTCTAAATTTGATACTGCTTGCAAAGTCTTTTCCCTCCACAAGATAAGGAAAAATAAATGAAACATGTAATGAATTCAGAAAGGTCTATGATGAAATTAATACTTTTGGGGCAAACCATTACATTTGCCTCAGTATTTTCCCATTTTGCCTTATTTCTGTTATTTTGTAATTTCATAACCCATTACCTGCCTGCCCTGTTGTAAGTCTGAGTGAACCCCTAGCTCCTTCTTAGAAAAAAAAAAAAAGAGTAGAATTTTGAATTATTTCTGCAACATAGGCATATTTTCTTCTAATAGGACCATACAACTACACCCATGAGGTTTGATAATCATTCTGCTCTAATATCTGGAGCTCTTATTAGAAAAATACTTTTTGATGCTAGACTTATATTTTCCATGTCTAAGTTCAGGCTATTTTGAGCATCAGGCTTCTGTGAGATGAGGATAAATTGTGTACCTTGCTTTAAGACCAGTTATTAAGACATTAGATATTTTTGCTTTGGCCAATGACCCTGGTATGAATCATCCCAACCTCACAAAAATCTGTTATCAGTTTTTAATCCATTTGGAGGATAAAAAAAGTGTTTCACTGTAGGTTATGCTAAAATATGTTGTGTAATCTTTTTGTTTGGGTTTATGAGGAGCCTGCTGGTGATAGCTTATTTTTGTGAGGTGTTTGGTGCATTGGTTTTTGTTTTTAATACATCCCAAGCTGTCAGCTGACTTGAAAGAAAAACCTATTTTTCTGCCTTGAAATGGATGGCGTGAGTGCTAATAGCATTGCTGTAGACACAGCACACGACTTCAGGAATGGTACTAATGCAGTTAAGCAGGACGCTATAATTTCTTATACAGGACACAAACAAACTTATTTGCAAATTCTTTCTGGTAAAACTAGGTGTAGGCTAAGCCAGATCTTCTGTGTCTGGTAGCATGAAAAGATGTACAGAGAATTTTATGGAAGGCTGAAGGGTAGCCAGAACTATCTCCAGTGCCCGTCAGAATGGTGTTTTGTTATCTTTGTCATATTTAAGTGGTTTAGGAAGTCTATCCTGTAGTAGTCTATCTTATCAGTGTTATTTAGCACAGAGTCTCCATAAAATTACATGGTCTGCTGTTTGTGTTATATTGACAATGGAAGTGGTGAGAGGAGGGCCAAGACCGTTGTGTTCATTTTGTTAGTATCCTCAGAGACCCCTCTTTCATATCACGTGCTGAGAAAAGTAATCTGCAACCTGTTGTGGCTGTGTTTAACGCTTAAACGTTTGAAAGAACATGCTTGCATTGTGAACAGCATGATAATATTTCGAGATGGTACCAATCCACTTAGAAGTCATGGTCATTTGCATTTCTTTTTCTATGAAATCTGGAATTTTAGTTTCATAGGCTTTTTAATTCTTGTTTTCTGAGAGGGGTGCAGTTTGGTTTGTGGTCACTGTCTTCAGATTGCCTACATCACATCATATTTTTCTCCCCCATCAGACAATGCAGTGGGGAAGCACAGGGAATAAGAGCTACTGGAGACTGTGCATTGCCACTCTTTGAGGAACTGCTAGTAATTGAGCATGAAACGAATTTGGCGTCAATTCAGTGACAAATGCCTGTCAGCAGAGTGAGACAGCCCAGTTCTCTGCACCTAGCTGGGCACGTGCAGAGCTCTTCTGTGAGGGCAGCTCTGAAGGCCTAGGAGTGACTGGTCATTTAATCTGAGTTCTTGTCCCTGACTATGATCACTCCTACTCTGACGCGCTCTTGCAGAGAGGTGATGTTATAGAATCATAGAATCTTTATGGTTGGAAAAGTCCTCCAAGATCATCAAGTCCAACCATCAACCAAACACCACCATGTCCACTAAACCGTGTCCTGCAGTGCCACATCTACACGTCCTTTGAACACCTCCAGGAGTGGTGACTCCACCACTGCCCTGGGCAGCCTGGTCCAGTGCTTAACCACTCTTTCAGTCCTAATATCCAACCTAAACCTCTTCTGCTGCAACTTGAGGCCATTTTCTCTCATCTGATCTCTAGCTACTTGGGAGAAGAGCCCAACACCCACCTCCCTACAACCTCCTGTCAGGCAGCTGTAGAGAGCAATGAGGTCTCCCCTCAGCCTCCTCTTCTCCAGACTGAACAAACCCAGTTCCCTCAGATGCTCCTCATCAGACTTGTGCTCCAGACCCCTCACCAGCTTCATTGCCCTTCTCTGGAGGCGCTCAACGTCCTTCTTGTATTGAGGGGCCCAAAACTGCACCCAGTACGCCAGGTGCAGCCTCACCAGTGCTGAGTACAGGGGCATGATTACTCCCCTAAACACCCTGAACAGAATTCTCTTCCCTTCTTTTCTTTCGGCCAGTGGACTGACTAATCAATTATTCCCACAGCTCTAATTGCAGTTCACAGAATGTATATTTTTCAGAAAGTAAAGCTCTTGCCTCTGCTGCCGATTCCCTTTGGGCTTAACCTTTCAAAGCAAAATTGCCTGTTGTTTGTTCTCTTAAGTCTTTCAAGTTGTTCAACAAAGTATTAAATGACTGTAAAGTAGTAATGAATAAGTGAGCCTTTTGGCTTTTACTCAGTCTACTGACAGAAAGAAATTTTGGTTCCTGTGTAATTGCTGTACATAATTACAAAAATGGGGTTTCACTGCTTTGTTCGGTTTCTCTGCCTTAGACTTGGTTTCCTTGACGTGGCTGTACTGCGGGCTGGATACTGTGGTTGGTGTGGATGGGGTTGTGCTGGAATGACTTGTTTTCTGAAGTAGAGAGTAAATCTAATTCCGCTATGCCCGTGCTGGAAGATCTTGGTGCAAGTCAGAACAAACCTAGTTTTCCTTGTGGTCAGTAAGGCCGTCGAGCCGAGGGACGTTTGGGATTTGTGTCCTCGGTTAAGCACCGGGAAGGCGGCAGGAAGAGAGACCGCTGATGTGACTTTGCGCTGCACTGGGGCTCCTTTATGAGAAGATCCTTGTGGGGTAGGAGAGACAGCTGTGGTGGGAACAGCACACTACAGCTGTTTCCCTTAATAGCCCCATTCTTCCAGTTTTAATTATTCTAGAACGCTGTCAGAAATAATTAGTATTTAAAGGTCAGTAGTGGTTTCAATTTAATTAGTTCTGTAAACATTTATTTAAAGAGAAGCCCAAAGGGATATTTTCCAAACGCAAATAGGAGCAAGAAGCGGCTTTGGCGTGGAGTGGAACTCCCTGGTCGACCTCAGAGGGAACTGAAACCATGCCTGGGTTGGCTGTGCCTGCTGCCACCCCGGGACGGTGCCTGGGCTGGAACTGAACCCCAACACGGAGCTTCCTGGGGCTCGAGCCATCACTGCATGTCTGCTAAGGGCTTCAGCAGGGAGCTGGGGGTCCCCTGTTGTTCGTGGAGGTGTTCCAGCATCCATTAAAATATGTCTCCGTGTATGCAGCGGTGTGCTCAAAACTCAGCTGTGTGTGGAAGGCTTAATTACTGTTGCTATCTAAATAATGTCAAATGCCAGTAGATGTAAAAAGTGTTGAGAAAAGGGTGGGAATTAATTCTGTCCACAACACAGCTGACTTTGTGTGCAACACGTGAACTAACAATGGATCCATATTTTCAACAAGATCTGTCACATATCCTCCTTGGGACATTTCTTTTTTAAAGAATCTGAGTATTTCACTCTATCATTTCTGTACCCGCAGCCTTCTTCCTACTGTGTTTTTGTGATGTGATGCTTTTTCATCAGACACTTTAGAGAACGCTCCTATTATTAATTTATGACTTTTCTTCTGCCGTGTGTTTGAAGTATTTGTGATAAAACTAGGTAGCAATCATTCATTTCAATGACAGTGAGCAGCCTGAATCTTCTCCATCCTTCTCTTACACTTTCTATTTATACACACAGATGTGACAATAATCTTCCTATACTTACGAACGCCCTGCTGATAGCCTCAAAATCAGAGCTGGCCTTTCTAAGCAAGAGCCCTTAATTGCTTTGTAAATGGCAATAAACTTTGTGCTGAAAGGTAAGGTTGGTGTTCTCAGCTATTTCAAGTTGGCCTAGCTAGGAGAGAGTGACTTTAAAATCGAACAAAGAAATTCAGGAAAATGACGGCACAATTATGAAGAAAATAACTATAATTGTATAAGGACAGGTAAATACCGATGCAATTTTTTTTCTAAAATGACATGTAAATCTAAAACTTCTATAAGTGTTCCTTGGCTGTCGCACCAGTTTCCTGCTAAATAGGTTTTTTATTATCTTTATTGAGTTATGTATTAGGACTATATTTTATTTAAGGTATTCCTGCTGATCTAGTATCTTTGCACTTATCAAGGCTTTCTATTTGGCCACCTCAGACATCCTCACAGGCATTAATAAATCAACCCCCATAACCCTGAAACGGGTAAGAATGGATTAGTACTCCTGTTTTGGAACTGTAGGCTGAAATTGAAGCATGTAGGGAAATGTGTGTTGCAGTTGGTCATCAAACATTTATTGTGTTTCTGGAAGGTATTTGCAGACTTTGAGACCACTGAACAAATCTAGCGGCTTAATAATGGCCGAGCGTTAAGAAAGTGAGAGAGTCAGGAATGGAATTTAGAAGTCTTGGCTCTCAGGTAAGCACTTTAAACACAGCAGACCGGGGAGACCTGAGAGCGGCCTTCCAGTACCTCAAGGGGGCTACAGAAAAGATGGGGAGAGACTGTTCAGCAGGGCCTGGTGTGATGGGACGAGGGGTAATGGCTTTAAAGTAGAGGGGGGTAGATTTAGATTGGATATTAGGAAGAAAAGTTTTACACTGAGGGTTGTAGAGCACTGTCCCAGGTTGCTCAGGGAGGTGGTGGATGCCCCATCCCTGGAAACATTCCAGGCCAGGTTGGCCGGGGCTGTGAGCAACCTGATCTGGTTGGAGATGTCCCTGCTCCTGGCAGGGGGGTTGCACTGGGTGGGCTTTGAAGGTCCCTTCCAACCCAGACTATTCTATGAAACTATGATTCTGACTGCTGCTTTCCATTGCTTTGGTGTGTTATTCTGACTGGTGTTCATCTCTGGGAAACAATTTGCAAGTGGGGAATCAATCCTTTTGATCAAAATCCATTAAGATAGTGGTGGGGAGCTTCTAGACAGCTTTTTTAGTGCTGATTTTTTTTCAATGCATATGGGTGAAAAAGAGGGACATTAAAATTTCCCATGAATATAGAAATGGTTTGGATCCCCAAGTGACATGGTGACATTTTACCTTAATTTCTGCAGTACTGTGAGTGTCAATGCCATTAACATTCCTCTGTATACACTGGCATTTTTGTGTAGTTTTGGTGCAATGTTGTTTGGCATGTAGTTTGGATGAGGTGTGTCGAAACCACAAACTTATGGGTAAATAAATAGGCTGGTTTTTCTGATAACTTGGCACAAGTGAGCATTTGTTATTAGCATTGAGATGCCTTACACTGTGGAAATCCTCAACTCTGTTTATGCGTGTAGTTAGTGAAGTGTAACTCCCTTATCTGAGTAATGCAGACTTGGCCAGAAGAGCAGTGATATGCTTCTCTGTCAAACAAACTTTTTCCTTTTTCTTCCCCTTCAGAAAGGACTTTCTTTTCGAAATTTAGAAGGCTTATTTTATTGAGGCTGGTACCCAGAGAAGGTCTGTTCCATGCACAGAGGGAGAATGGGTTGCCGTACATTCATGGGGCAGATCCATGAGAATCCACGGTGCTGCATCCGTTGCAAAACTTAGGACTCTGATCTGGAAAGATATGTTCTGATATGCAGAAAAAACATGCAGATGGTTAGATGAGATTGTAACTTTAGATCTTTTTATTATCTCCTTAAATAATGTTTTGAGTGGCAAGTCTTTGTGTTAAATGGGTTGTAGTGGATCTTTCTCTTTTTTTCAGGCCACTTGATTTGCAATCTGCATGCTAGTGCTCTACATAACGATGCCTCATTATGGAGAAAGGTTTCAGAGTGGAGGGTCAGGAAATCCTTCCAAAATGCAGTGGAGCTGGTCTGTAGCAATCACTGCAGTAGTAACAGCTCCTTCTGTACGCTTTCCTGCATACAAAAATTTCTAGAAAAACGAGCAAATTTCACGTCTTGCTCCTCTCCTCCTCTTTCTCCTGTCTGCTACACCGTGGGTGCAACCATACGTGCGGAGCTCCTGCATTCATGGGAAGGGTCAGGCAGGCAGGCTTTCGGAATATCCCGTCTCTTTTAACAGCAGAACCATGCTCTGCCTGCAACCTGGCCGACATCAAGAAGGGTTCGGGACTATCACAGAATGTCGTTTCCTCAGTAGTAAATGGATATGATGGATCTTTCAGGCAGGCAAAGCTCAGCAACAGAGGCTGGTATATAAAAGAAATATGGCTTTGGACAAAGCTCTTATCTCTCCCAAGTATGCCGTTGCCCATCAATGCAGGTGCAGAACCATTTACATGAAAAAATAATAAAAAACCCAACCCCCAAAAAGCAAGTACAGAACTACTAAAGACATATCTACATCTTTGCAAGTCAGGCCTTAGTTGCCCACCCAGTTGCTCATTCTATTTCTAGTTGCTTAGAAATAGATATAATAGTATTTTCCTGCCTCACAGAGTAACAAGGAAAAACAGATCAACATGTTGTGCTGTCATTCTTCAGTACCTTTACAAGTATTTTGATTATAGGATTATTTTTGGAGCATAACACTTAACCAGTTGCCCTGCAATGTTCTTTGTTGGCCTTATTGAGAGCTAAGAGTTCCTAATAATGTGCCTTGAACGGAGACTGCTACAGCTGTGTCGACGCAAACAGCACGCGGTTCCACCCTGTTGCCAGATCTAACATAAAGTTGTTGCTGTTTGTGTCTACTGATGTGCTGACAAAGGACGTTCTGTACTTTGGAGGCATTCTTTTTTTTTTTTTCTTTAATGGTAAGCTACATTTTTCTTCTGTACAGAAAGTGCGGTATGTATACTGTTATTCTCTCTTGCTTATGGATGATATACCTCTGGAAAGGCAGTGTTGGGTTTTTTTGGTTTTGATTTGAAACTGGAATTTACCTGCAAAAATTTCTTCTATTTTTGTGTATTTACTTACGTCTGTGATGACAAAAGAGAATCTTGTCAAATGTCTCTCAACCTGCTCTGTAGAACAAAAGCCTGTCGTAAACTGTTAATATAGTGGAAAGATAAGAAGTAAAATATACTTGAAAGGAGATAAATTCTTGGGTTTCCTAAATGGACATTCTCAAGCTTTTGCCATTTAACTCTTCCATGTAACAAGCTGTTGTGTTTCCTTCTTTTTCCTCACATTTTTGGAAAAATATTTTTGAAGTGCAACTGTTGAAAGAAGGAACACATTAAATTTCATTGAGGGTCTCTGGTATTTAAAAAAAACCCAACAAAAAACCCAAAACCCCCACCATCCCCAAACCACCAAGTTTACTTTCATTCTTCTTAGTGTTCAAACAAGTATGTATCTGGTAGTTGTCTCTTTGACCTGGTCTGTCAGTTGACCTGGGAGTTGCTGAATGCCATGAAAGAGAAATAATTTTTTGTATCAGTGGAACAGTCAATCTTCCAGAAGACCTCATCAATTGAGTTGGAAACAATTAACTACAAAGTTCATAATGTTCTGAATTATGCAATAGTGCTGCAAGGCAGTGTGTCATGCAAATGTCGCTAAACAAATGAAATAATTAGTTATGTAAAAATCTGATTATTTTCAGAAATAACATGCCTGAGCTCACCTCAGATGTTAATAATTACAGTGTTCTTCATACCAGGTTGCTCTGGAAAGTAGTGTCTGAGACCATAATGATTTTCTTCTTGAATAAAATGGAATTAATTACCTATAGTCTGTGCAAAGCACAAAAATGTAAAATTCTAGGAAGCTAGGACAATTTTAAGACAAGATTGTTCTGAAGAAAAATATTTCAATGGATCTATTCTTCACATTTTCCTATGTGCCTGAATTTCTTTGCTTAGAACAAATGTACAGCAGAGCTGTTGAAAATTACATCAAATATTCTCGTACACAGGTTTACCGAAACTCTGTGCGTTTGTTTAATTATTGCTGCTATGAGCACTAGGAGTTGCAGTCCAATTTCATCAGGTCCCGCAGAAGGGTCTATGTCACTTCTCTTGGTAGTTGTTCTCTTCAGTAGTCTTTACCACTGATTATGACATTTTTAAAGCTTCCAATTAAATAAATTAATGTATAATGTCAGGTGAGTAATGTTCCGAAAATGTTCAGTTTGTGAAATTGAATATTTATTTTTCTTGTATTTTGTACTTAGTCTTTGAGTTTAGGAGCAGTTTTAGGTCCTCCAGTCTTGAGAACAGAAGTGTCGTAGGACTTGGCTACCAGCAAGCTCAACCTTGTGAGGCTAAATGAGCAGTCTCAAGTCATGTTGTAAATGAACAGAAGAGACACAAAGGTCAGGTCTGCACACTTGAAAATGATCTGTAATCCATTATTGCTCAAAAACTCTGATGCTCAGCAGTTCTCCCATAGAAGAAAGCTTTGAGGAAGCATCTGTGGGTTACACATGGATTGCTGGGTAACATTTTTTACTTTCCCATCCTGCAGCCGTTGCCAGCTGTATTTAGTAGTAAACATAAGACAAACGTCATTGGCTTCAGTGCAAATAGTTGTGTTTTTAAGATGAAGTGCAGGCCAGAGTAATTGTAAGACCAAGCCATCTTTATTAAAAAAAAATAAATGTGTAAAAAGTTGAGTTCTCTAGTGTTCTGAACTGCTTCAAAGCTGATCAAATACTCTGGGAACAGTCTTGCAGTCAAGGATGCTATTTACTGCTTATGTAAACCATGTGGCATATCTAGGGGAAAAAAAATAACCAACATGACTCTGGAGATTTCGTTTTATTGTTAAAATTGTTCTGAGTGGGGCTATGGCAAACGAAAATTGCAGAGAGGACTTTACATAGACTTCGGCGTTAGTGATGCAGAAGTGCTCTGTGTGTACCTGGTTGAGTAGGCTTTGGCACCTGTTTCCATCCCGGGAATATTTTATTGCACTACTTTTTCTGACAGTAATACATAAATTGTACCAAAAACATTGGTTTTCTTTCTGCAAGAATAGAATCATAGAATGGTTTGGGTTGGAAGTGACCTTCAAAGCACACCCAATACAACCAGACATCTCCAACCAGATGCCCCGGCCAACCTGGCCTGGAACGTTTCCAGGGATGGGGCATCCACCGCCTCTCTGGGCAACCTGGGCCAGTGCTCTACCATCCTCAGTGTAAAAAATTTCCCCCAACAGGTCCATGTCCTTCTGATGTTGGGGGCTCCAGAACTGGACTGCCAACTCCTGTTGTGTAAAAAAAATTTCTTAATTTTTTTTTCTCACCCCTGCCCCATGCTGTGTGATATTGAGGATCATATCACTGTTACTGATACTCTCCTGATAGGGTGAATACAGAAAGGTTTGTTTGTCTGCTGACAGACTTTCAAACTTTGAGTGAGATGTTCTCTCTATAAAAAGCAGAAATGGAACTGCCAGAAAAAATTGAACATATGCAAGAGGCATTACAGGTTTGCAGATTGTGCTGAGACTTCTCTGTGGGACACATTTGTTGCTATTTGTTTTTAATGTGTTTTCAGTTCAGTTTTAACTCTGTTGAATAAAATTGATGTCTTCATTATACATACACTACATTTATTGTTTAAATATGATAATTAGATGTCAGATCTTCTGCGGAATTTCTGAATCAAAACAGTTTAGCAAATATATAAAAGAAAATGGTAAATATCTGTTTTCTCAGTTGCCAATTCATGCTGATGTCAAGGTCAGAAAATCCTCACAGATATTTTTCTCCCCCAGATCTGATTTGAATTGCATTTTCACTTGTTTGTATGTGTATAATGTGTGCTCTAGCTTCTTGCAGGGAAACTTTAAATGTGGGATGAAGAAATATATGGAACTGAAGGCAAAAATTGTACACAGTCTTCAGAATAGCTGCCTTCCCACCAGCACCGAATTGGACGCTGAGCTCCTTAATTATTAAAAAAGTACTGGCTGTACTGGGAGTTGTTAAATTAGTGTTCCCCAAGTTGATGTAAAGAATGTATCACTTGGATCCAGCCTCTGAAACAAGCCTGAAGGATTTAATCACATTTATTTTGAAACCAGTGGGAGTGTGACTATGTTGACCTCGAAGCAGGACATCTTGCGGTGAGTTCCAGGAGGGATGGAACACGGCAAACAGACTCAGATGCCACTGGTTCAAAGTCAAAATCCTAGAACTGAAATATATTCACTTCCATGAAAAAAAATCAGCTCTTGGTTTTGCTTCATAGGAAGCAGACTTTCTGCAGGAGAATATTCTTCTGGCATCTCAGAATGAGTCTGTCATGGTGAGATGTCCTGGATCGTAATCCATTGGTTACTCCACTTCCCATTTATTGCCGCATGTTGGGGTTACCATCTGGAGTATATTCATTAGTTCTCTTCTTAGATTACACTTAATGACAGGGTCCTTCATTTTAAGGTTATTTTAGCTATTGATTTTTGGAATATCAGTAGCAAATCCACATGGCGAACAAGAACAAATGTTTTGACCTTTCTGACAAATTACAATTGTGTGGCAGCCTTCTGTCTCTTTGAGCTCTTAACAGATGTGAAAAAACTACTTTAAATGTGAACCCCAGGAGATGGTGTTATGTTGGTTAGTTGAAAACAGGGTTTTTTAATTATTCGGGGGGTGGTTGTTTTGGGTTTTTTTGGGTTTTGTTTTGTTTAACTGAAGAAGGCAAATGAGACAGTGGGGCAGCTATTGCCATTAACAGGATGAGTTTAAAACTTTTTTTTGGTTACTCATAATGCCAGGATCAGCAGCTTTGCTTGTTTTAGGTAAGTAGCTGATTTGATAGTAGGTAAGGAATTGGCAAGTGCAGCTGCGCGTTGAGTATAATTGTAATGCCAAATTAATTATGGTAACAACAACTTGCATGTGACTGTAAAGCATACTGCATATTGAGGCTGCTTTGGGAATTTTCCCTACGGAAACTAAATGAGCATGGCAACTGGTATACCATACTATAAATTAATTTAAGGTATAATTTATGAAAGATTCAGATAATTGGTTCTTCTAAATTAGCACGTTTGCAAAACATTCATTTTACTGCCCAAGAGGGTGTGCAAAATTCTGATGATTTTTGGTATATATGTTGAATCTTCATTTGTTTTATTTGTTAGATTTTTGAAATACCTAATGAGAAACCTATAGGATGTATATTATACTAAAAGACAGGTTCTTTAAAATATCTTAAAACAAATGACTGTTAACTGTGATAAGATAATGTCTATTATTATGCTGCTTCATTTGTTGTCTGTTCTGGGCAGTTGTCAGAATCGGCTTGCTGATGTAGATATACTAGGTGGATTTAGATGTCTTATTAATTGGCCAGTACTGCCATGTGGCAAGCAATACTTGATTCTTTTATAAGTCATGTTATTTTCTCAAATATTTTTTTTAATGTGTTGAAAAGAGGATGCATATTTTTGAATAAGCCTTGCAGAGTCTGTGAAGGGTTTGTACGTGACTCCTGGAAACTGTCCCCACTGGACACATTTGATTAAATCATAGAATGGCTAGAGTTGGAAGGGACCTTCAAAGGTCATCTAGTCCAACCCCCTGCAAGAAGCAGGGACATCCCTGACTAGATCAGGTTGCTCAGAGCCTCGTCCAGCCTGGCCTTGAACATTTCCAGGGATGGGGCATCCACCACCTCTCTGGGCAACCTGGGACAGTGCTCTACAACTCTCATTGTAAAAAATTTTTTTTCTAATATCTAGTCTAAACCTACCTCCCTCTAATTTAAACCCATTACCCCTTGTCCTATCACAACAGGCCCTACTGAACAGCCTCTGCCCATCTTTTCTGTAGGCCCCCTTGAAGTATTGGAAGA
Source organism: Tetrax tetrax (assembly GCA_009806455.1). Lineage (NCBI taxonomy): Eukaryota > Metazoa > Chordata > Aves > Otidiformes > Otididae > Tetrax > Tetrax tetrax. The sequence continues at coordinate 42,370 of WHYT01015734.1, read as the reverse complement.
CCGCTATCAGGTCTCCCTGGAGCCTCCTCTTCTCCAGGCTGAACAGCCCCAACTCTCTCGGCCTGTCCTCATAGGAGAGGTGCTCCAGCCCTCTTATCATCTTCGTGGCCCTTCTCTGCACCGTCTCCAACTGGTCCATGTCCTTATGTTGGGAACTCCAGAACTGGACGCAGTACTCCAGGTGGGGTCTCACCAGAGCAGAGTAGAGGGGCAGAATCACCTCCCTCGACCTGCTGGCCATGCTCCTCTTGATGCAGCCCAGGATGCGGTTGGCCTTCTGGGCTGCAAGGGCGCATTGCCGGCTCATGTTGAGCCTCTCATCCACCAATACTCATACTCACTTGACCTTTTGGTAGACGTCGTGATTCACGTGGCCTTCTTAAAACTTGTTTTGGAACTAAACCTAGGAAATACTCAATCTTCTCTCATCCTAATTGCATTCATTAAAATGATAGATTGTCAAGGAAGACACCTGCAAGAAGAGAAGATATTGCTTCCTGAAACTGTACCAGCTGAAGCAATTATGGCCCTAAAGAGAATGTGGAATTGTTGTCTCTCAGGGAACACATCACTTAAAAACTAGTTTATGCTTAAAACCAGTGAGATCTTCATTTCTGCCTGCTGTTAACATCCAATCTGAGACTCATTTGCATCTTTCCACTGATCAAATACTCAGACCCTTGCTCTCCTAGCAAATGTCATTGTAGTGTCTGGGACACGAAGAGTGGCCAAGAGGCACCTCTCCTCCACAAGTCGAAGTCTCTACTCCCATTTTTTTGGTTTATTCCCCACACTTGTTGGAATTTTGATCGTCTTCTGAATCTCCTTTTTCCCTGTGGCACTGCTGCTCTTCTCCTGACCTTCTGTGCCTTCTGCGTTTCCTGCGTTGGCTTCAGCAGTTTCTTACCTCTAGCTACCACCTTCTGGTCTGTTCATAATGGGTCTAGTCAAGACTTGAAATATATGTGGGAAATTTCAAAGAAGTCTCAAAAAACAAGACAAATTCGTGGACAGTCAAGAAAAATTAATCTCCAAAACTGCTGAATTAGGGTCTCTTACCCAAAAGTCAGGGCTCAACCTTTTTCATCATCACAGCTTTTTAATCCTGGCAGGGGGTTAAAGATACCACCCCTCTTCAGGTGCAATTTACTGGATCATCTTCCCTTTTGAATGGTGCTAGGCCCTTAACTGTCCTATTGGCAATGCCTACAACATTTCCAGGCAGCTGACTTGATGACAACAAGATTCTTGTCAGCATTGCTGCTCCCCACAGGTCTGTTGGCTCTGAGTGGCAGTGTGAGTGTGTGAATATGTGAGCAGAGTAATGCACTCATATATCTTTTATGCAAGTCTTTCACCGTGCTCTTTGGAGCACTGTGTGACATTTTAATCTGAAATTTCTGAAAATGCAATTTAGCTCTTGGGTCAGACCTCCAACTAGTATGAAATTATTTGAAGTCTATGTCAGTTTGCACGGCCTACAGGACTATTCTTTTTCCTGAAAGGTAGTATGAGTTGATAGAAATAAGGTAAATTTTTTTTAAAATTACTGCTGGATTAATATGACATCATTTGATTATTAGACACTGCAGTGAAATTGTGATGGTGGTCAAAGAACTGACAGACTGAATTGCTCACGTGCTGTAGCTCAGCCCGCTGCATTGCTGTCCTGTGTGTCTGTTAGAAACAAACACTGGGCTCAATCCTGCTGATCCTGTCCCTTGAAGTAACTGGTAATTTGGTTGGCTTGGCTGAATTCCCTAGGAGACAGCCTTATCTTAATATGGGAAAAAATTAGTTTTGTGCAGTGGGTAAGATGTAAATATTGTTGCTATGTCATGACATTTTTAGGTCACTTTGAAGAAGACACTGTTCTTAAATAAATAAAAGGCCAATTTGGCATCAGGGCTCAGATACTCTCCAGCTGTATGATACTGGTTTAATTATACCTGTAGTTACTGTGGACGCTTTCGTTTAAAACCACCGGTGTGCATCACATATTTCTCACAGCAAGGAACCGAGTCTGAGGGACAGCAAGAACAAATATCAGCCATAATCACGTTAAAACTGAGCTAAATGCAAATGAATAACAAATAGCTAAAACAGCCAGGACAAATTTTAAAATTTTCTTCTGGGTCATGTTGTTCATCCACTAAAATTCAATGGAGCCACACGAGTGTGTGCAAACTGAAGTTCTTGCGCGGTTAGTATTGTTTTTTAATATAGGCTTCCAAGCTACCAGAAAAATATGTTGACTGACTCCTCTGATTAGAGGCAAGAATATACCATCACACAGGACCAACCAACAAAGCTTTTGTTGATTTCTGTGTTAAGCATTTTGGGGTACATCCTGGCTTCTACTGGGACTTTGGCCCTTCTACTTGTGCTGAAGGGTCAAACCTCAAGATGAAGTAAAGGAAAAATTAATCAGGTTCAGTTTTCAACACAGAGGTTAGGAAAAAAACCAAACAAACAGGGAATTAAGAAATTAGAGCTCCCTTCCAAAAAGACAGGACCCAGAGGCTGGTTCTAGCTTTTAGGGCCAGCTCCCAGAATCTGTCTGTAGGAATTAATTCTTTGGGTGAAAACTTTGCTCTTTTGATGTCAATGGCAAAATTTCTGTGGAGCCAAGATTTCACTCTCTATGTTCAGGTAAATTTTTAGCATAAATGCCACATTACTGGTGTATTTTGGGACCTGATTCACTTTACCACACAGAAATAAAGAGAATATTTGTTCCTGCATTAAGTGCATTGAGCTGAAGTTTGGCACATAGCAGAAATGCCATGTTTTGACAGCAAAATACCCTTATCGGTTTTATAGTGTTGCTGGCTGCAGAGGGCTCTGTGTAACACTTATTTTAGTAAATACTCTATTTTTAGATCCTGTTTGTTTCAAAATCTAGGTCAGCTGGCTTGGCAAACTGGTAGGAAGTCTGTGCTGTAAGACTAGAAGGTGTAGTTCTTACAGACAAGACATTGCTTTTTTTTCGTACTGGTGATGCCAGTTTTATTTCTCAATTAGAAACTTCTGAAAGCTTTTAGGATTTATGTGTTATAACTAGAAAGACTACCTTGATGGTGATGCGTCTCCATTGAAAATATTTTTTATTAGTTAGGTAAATTCCCGATTCCTTTTTATATCAGAAAAATATTGAAAAAACATTTCCAGAGGAATTTACTTCTACAAAAAAAATTGAGCCAGTGAAGAGGACAATTTGAAAGACCAGATTCTCAAAGGAATTTATGACTGTTAATGCGGACATCATCTATGGAACAGAAAAGACATTGTATTTCATAATGCTCAAGAAACTATTGTCTTTCACTTTTTTGTACTCTTAGTGTATATAACCTACCATAAACAACACAGTAAGAAAAAGGAAAACCTTTCTTGTTAAAGAGGTAGCCAAACTTAGTGTAAGTCCAAAAGCTTTGCAGATCAGGAGGAACTGTTTTGGTCTGTAGTCCTAATTTCTACCAGTTGATCTGAAGGAATCAAAGCTGGTTTACTCTTGATTGCATTTATTCAAATCACATAGTTTAACATAATACTGAGATATGTCTCCCAAGAAAGAATATCTTTTCCCTTGAGGTTAGAATTTACTCTCATCCAAGCAAACATTTTAGCAAGTATTTGCCTTAGCTAAATCCATGCCAGTAGGCACAATACAAATGCATTTGCAAAAAGATTTATTTGTGGGGAGACAGAATTAGTTCTAAAGCCACCTATTAATAGAATCATAGAATTGTTTGGGTTGAAAGGGACCTTTAAAGATAATTTAGTTGAACTCCCCTGCCATGAGCAGGGACATCTTCTGCTAGACCAGGTTGCTCAAAGCCCCATCCAACCTGGCCTTGACTTCTAGGGATGGGGCATCCACAGCTTCTCTGGGCAACCTGTTCCAGTGTCTTACTCCCCTCATAGTAAAAAAAATTCTTCCTTATATCCAATCTAAATCTACCCTCTTTCAGTTTAAAACCCTTGCTCCTTGTCCTGTCACTACAGGGCTTGGTAAGAAGTCCTGCTCCATCTTTCTTATAAGCCCCCTTTGTCTATTGAAAGGCCACATAAGGCCTCCCCAGAGCCTTCCTCTGGACCTGCTCTAACAGGTCTGTCTTGTGCTTGGGGCCCCAGAACTGGACCCAGATTGGAACTCAGCCAGAGCAGAGGGGCAGAATTCCCTCCCTCAACCTGCTGACCACGCTGCTGGGGATGCAACCCAGGATGTGTTTGGCTTTCTGGCCTGCAAGCGCACATTGCCAGCTCATATCCAATTTTTGTCTACCAGTATCCCCAAGTCCTTCTCCGTGGGGCTGCTCTGAACCAATTCATCACCCAGTCTGTACTGATATTGGGGGTTACTCTGACTCAGGTGCAGGACCTTGCACTTGGCCTAGTTGAACTTCATGAAGTTTGCACGTGCTCTGTCAGGGTCACTCTGATTCCCTCAAGGGAATCAACTTTGCCACTCAGCTTGATGTTGCTGAGGTTGCCCTCAATCTATGTCATTAATGAAATATTAAGTAGCATTGATCTCAGTACAGACCTTTCAGGGGTGCCACTCATCACTGTTTTTCGTTTGCACATTGAGTTGTTGGCTGCAATTCTTTGCATATGGACATCCAACCAATTCATTATCCATCTAATAGTTCATCCATCAAATCCATGTCTCTCCAATTGTTTGGTTTATGCCTGCATTTTTGAATTAAATATTTTTTGATGCAAGTGTGTTCTTCGGTTCTCTTTGGAAGAAGCTGTTCCCTCACAGCTTCTTGGTTGGAAGTTGGTTGGTCCAGCTGCTTTTGCCAGTGGGAAAGTTCTCATTTGACTGTGCAGGTTTTTTAATTTTCAGTTGGTTTTTAAGTTTTCATGGATTGACAGATGTTCATGGAAACAGGATATTTCTTTCTAAGTATTCTCTCTCTTCCTGCAACTCTTCCTCATTTGAACTCAACATGCTCTCTGTAGCATAACAGTTGTTTGCAGAAACCAACTGTGACTTCAAATGAGGCATAAGCAGGAAGAGCAGATGAGCAGTAAAGAAGCATAGATCACATTTTTGTGCAAATACACTACTAATAAGCTGAGGGAACAACCCTCCTCTTGAAAATAAACATGCTAGTTGGTGCAATTAGCATCTAAATTAAAACTTTTTCTGATTTTTTTTCTAGAAGGTTGTAATTTGTTTTTCAGTTCTACACCATTACATACAATTTCATTTTTTTTATAGGTACTGCAGCCTAAGTGGCTGATGGATCTTTTTTCTTTTTTTTTTTAAGATACTATCAGTCTTGACATATGAACCTGCCGTCACAGGATCGTAGGGTAATTCAGCTTGAAAGGGGCCTCAAGAGATCTCTTGTCCAACCTCCTGTGCAGTCAGCTATGAGATCAGAGCAGTTTACTCAGGGATTTGCTCAGTCTGGCCGTGAAAACCAACAAGTACAGAAACCACACAGCCTCCCTGGGCAACCTGTTCCACTGCTTGACTGTCCTTGAGGTGAAAAAGTTCCTCTTTTCCTCCTGGTAGGTCTGAAATGCTCTTGTTCCAATTTATGCCTGTTGTCTCATCCTCCTGTCATGCCCCATTGTGAAGAGCCTGCCTCTGTGTTCTTGATAAAGTTGTCTGGGAGGATGCTCTTAGGTCCTGCCTGAAGCCTTCTCTTCTCCAGGCTTAAAAAGCCAAGGTCCTTCAGCCTCTCCTCAGAGGGCAGATGCTCCAGCCCTGAACATCTCAACTGGCCCTCCGCTGAACTCACTCCTGTCTATTGAAGTCTTGTGCTGCTGGGCCCAAAACTTCATTGCTATCTACAGCTCTTATTCTACAGAAATAATTTTGCACTCTTCTTCCAGCAGTTTTGAGGTACGTAAACCCTGTAACTCAGAAATCACCTACTCCAAGAACTACACCTACAGGTATTACTGCATAGGCACAGGGATTTCCATATCGGATTGCCATTTAGGATGTGTGAAATTCATAATCTTGCTGGCTGCTAGTCCAAACAGCAAGTTCAGTTCTGGCAGATGGGAAAAATCCTGAGTGAATTTTATACCCAACAAGATCTTACAGTTGGAGCATGACAATTGCTGTGTCCAGATGTGTCCTGAGAAGAAATACATCTGCTCTTCTAAACTCATCAAGAAAGCTGCAGGATATATTTTTTTTCAGTGCTATTATAAAGGTTGGCATATTGGTCCTAATCAAGTCTAGCTGAAATCGGTGGAAGGAGTTGACTCAGACTTGAAATCTGCTATCCAGAAACTTATTTGAGCTCCTTGAAAAAAAAAAAAAAAGCAGTTGAGCAGGGAGATGGGAAAGTTCTCTGGTTTTCTTCCTCCTCTTCCTGGTCCTTGTCTCCTGCGGTTCCGTCTGATGGTTCTGAGTGCTGCTGGAGCTATGGGAGAGCTCAGCAGAGGTGGAGGGGCAGTTTGGAGACTGCCAGCCTCTGGCCATTTCTTGCACTGTCCATTCTATGTTGCCAGCTCCCACAGTTTTTACAGTCCTCTATGCACAAGGAACTAGTTATGTTTCCTTTTGTGCCTAGGACATTTCTGGAAAGTGGATATCCCAAACTGATAAGAGTATGTTGCAGTAATGCTTAATTCCTTTTCAGTTGGTTGGTCTGGAACTTTTTCAGTCTCTGTCCAAAACACCTGAAGTGAAACAGTGACTTGAATTTCTGCTTTGATTTTAAAAAGCCTCTAAAGACAGCGAGGTAGAAATCCCTATTAGTGCCTGGGGTGTTGTATTCCACCTTTGCCAATCAGACATACATGAAAGTCCTCCCAAATAGCTTTTGAAGACGGATCTGAAGCAGTTGATATATTCATTTCTCCCCCATGAAAGTGACCTTTTGCGGGGGCTGAGACATTTCTGTTAGTGGATATTTTTTTTTCCAGTAAGGTGTTCCTGCTTTCTTTCTTTTTTTTAAATTTATTTTTAAAGGCTAACTTGTCATGTGCTTTGAAGTTCAGGTGGAAATGAAAACAACTTTTCATTATCTCCCTAAAATCATTCAAAATCATGGAGCTAAATACTTCCCTACTTGAAACTCCCCAGGCTCTTTTATAAGATCGTAAATAAGATATTTTGATACTTCCTTAAAATAAGGAAGTTATTTTCTTTTTTTTTCTCTCTCCCCTGGTGAAGGCAGAATGGAGTCTTACTAGAGGAATCTTATTTTGCTGATTACAATCCGAATAATGAACACGCATCATTGCTTTAATTTGAAAGCAATTTGCAGAATGGCCATGACTGGGAAATACACAGTCACTGGCAAACTCTGTTTTTAGCTTTTGCAGTATGGAACCCATGTTCTTCTGCTCCTAGACCATAGGCTTCTGGCATATTTTCTAAGGGAAGGCTTGCTGAGTCCCAGTAAGCAGCATGGAACCAGTTCTGATGTTATGCCATCCTGAGAGATGGTTTAGTTCAGTCAGGCTCTGAGCAACCTGATCTGGTTGGAGATGTCCCTGCTCCTTGCAGGGGGGTTGGACTGGGTGGGCTTTGAAGGTCCCTTCCAACTGAAACTATTCTGTGATTCTAAGATTGTATGTATGTTATGCTCAAGCCATAAGTAGTCTAGAGGAGTGTTATTTTGAGAAGTATGTTAATGCAAATAGATCAAAATTACTCATCATCTTATACTCTGCTCTGGTGAGACCCCACCTGCAGCACTGCGTCCAGCTCTGGAGCCCCCAACATCAGGAGGACGTGGAGCTGTTGGAGAGGGTCCAGAGGAGGCCACGCAGATGCTGAGAGGGCTGGAGCAGCTCTGCTGTGAGGCCAGGCTGGGAGAGCTGGGGCTGTTCAGCCTGGAGAAGAGGAGGCTCCGGGGAGAGCCGAGAGCGGCTCCCAGTGCCCAAAGGGGGCTGCAGGGAAGGTGGGGAGAGACTCTTCAGCAGGGCCTGGGGTGACAGGATGAGGGGTGATGGTTTCAAAATAGAGGGAGGTAGGTTCAGATTGGATATTAGGAAAAAATTTTTTACACTGAGGGTGGAGGAGCACTGTCCCAGGTTGCCCAGAGAGGCGGTGGATGCCCCATCCCTGGAAACATTCCAGGCCAGGTTGGCCAAGGCTGTGAGCAACCTGATCTGGTTGGAGATGTCCCTGCTCCTGGCAGGGGGGTTGGACTGGGTGGCCTTTGAAGGCCCCTTCCCACCCAAACCGTTCTATGATTCTTCATTTGGTAGAAGGGGAAAAACGGGTGTGCAAAGATTCAGCAGAAAGTTTTCAAGTTGGACAGGGAGCTTCCTTATAAATCGGTGACATCTCTTGAAAATTACATAAGCATTTTAGAAAACCACTTCTTAAAGTGATCTGCATTGTATTGACAGAGATAAGCGGTAAGGTTTCATGTATGCACTTTGTCAGCTGCACTTTCTTGTTGCCCAGCCGTTAACTGACTGAATACCAAAGAGCTGATGCTGACTCCCACCATCCTGAGCTGTCACCCACCAGTGATATATGAACAAAACCTCTGCTGTAATATTGAGAAATGAAGCTTGGAATACTGTATTCAGTATTGTAGAAATGCCATCCTTTAAATAATAAAAAAGTAAAGTATTTAGACAATACTAGACCAAGCATAACGCTGTTCATCTACCATGGGTTGTTCACACTGTTCTAGACTTCAAGGACAGGCGGCGATGTTGGAGGATGTGCCTTTTGGATATATTGCCTTTTAGACATTTCTTCCTTGCTGTGTTCAGAGGGCAAGTTTGATCAATGTAGTGTAAGAAAGCTAGCTTAAAATATTCATTTGGTTCAGATCAAGAAAGATGACTGCTTTAAAAATGATGCTGCTTGATTCAACTTTCTGCGGATTATTTTCCACCCCTAAACCTGTCATTCCTTTTAAGTGATAATGCTTATTTCTCTGTTCAAGAGCCAAGATGATAATTTGGTTAGGAAGTTACATTTGGGTGTTTTGTTTTTGCTATATAGAAAGTTAATGGGATTTATGCAAAAATTTCTTGATTGCTTGAATAAATGTTCTCGCAGGGAAATAAACTTTGATCTTAATCTTCACGTTTAGTTTTGTAATGCCCTTGGCGATATACATCTGCATGCATTTTTCATTCATTGCTTTATAATTGGAAGTTTCATTGAGAATTCAATGAGTCTGCAATGCCTTCCTCTTAGGTGCACCTTGCAACGCTTCCTTTCTCTATTTCATAATTACTCAAAGGTTAGTGAGTCCTACCTGCGGTGAAGCAAAAACAGAGTTAATGAGCATATGTTGTATTTTAGTTTTATGAATAAATCAGCTGTAGGAACTGCTAACTTTTAGGCTGCTAATTGCATGGCCTTACTGAAGCACAGCTAGAGTACTCCTAAGTCAGCTGAATGCTGATCGCGTACGGAGTGTTTGAGGGTGCGAGTCTTGCTGGGATGCTGATGAACTGCTGGGTAGAGGAAAGGGTGCTCAACCTGACAGAGTCTTTTCCAAACTCTCTATACAGAACGTGGAACAAGCTATCTCCAGATGAAGTGCAGCACTGAAAGGAAACTGGTTCATCCAACCCAAAAATAGGTCCAAGCACAAACTAATATACATAAAATATACATAATCAGAGAGGATCAGGGCATGGAATGAACTGAAGAAATCAGTTATGACAAGGTAGTTGTACCTTTTATCTTCAAGGACATGGAGTGTTTGTGTCTCCATCAACAGATGAGATAAATCTTCTTTTTCTTTTGTTTCAGTTGCTTAAATTTAGTGTCTAATTTTTCATTTGCTTTGGCCTTCAGGCACTGCTTTTTGCTCTGATACGAACTGTTGGAGTAGAGACCCCTTTTGTGCCTGGTATTTTCTTCCTGAGTGAGCTCTGTTCATTGGTGTGGTGACTTGATTACATCTTTTTTTTTTTTCTGATTAACATTTTTAGGTTACCACTTCTGAAGCATTTGCTGTTAATCCTTGTAATCCTTGGATTATCTCTGTGACTGTTGGTTTTGGTGTTGTTTTTTTTTCTTGTCAAATTCATGAATGTTCTTCAAAAGGGAACTACATACCTGTGTTACATACAGTATGCGCTGGTGGCTGACTGGATGGAAAGAAGCTTGGCAGAAAAGTTCCTGGAGGTCTTAATGAATGTCAAGTTGACCGTGAGCCAGTGATGAGCCTTTGTGACAAAGGTGGCTAGCAGGATGGCATTAGGAAGAGCATTGCCAGCAGATCAAAAGAGGTGATCCTTATCCCTCTGCTCAGCTCTGCTGGGGCACATCTGGAGTGCTGGGGCCAGTTCTGGGTCCCCAAGACCAAGGGAGAGACAGGCATACTGAAGCAAGTCAAGTGAAGGGCCATGAGGATGACTAAGGGCTTGATTCATCTCTCATACAAGGAGAGGCTGGGAGAACTGGGGTTGTTTAGTCTGGAGAATGGAAGCTTTGAGAATCTGTGTCGATGTCCGATAGGAAGGTGTAAAAAGAGTGAAGCCAAACTCTTCTTAGGGATGTCCAGAGACAGGACAAGAAGCAATGGGCTCAAACTGAAATACAAGAAATCTCATTTAAGCATAAGAAAAACATTCCTGGACTTCTCTGTGCAAAGAAAACCACTTCAAAGTCCCAGTTTGGTTGACAAACATTCTAGAAAAAGTTAATCTCCAATACCATGAACCAAAGGAGAATTTCCAAATGTCAGAGCAGACTGACTACCCCTAAATAGATTTTTGTATGTAAATTGGTATTAGTTATGGAGTGTAGGCACATAGCAGTCAGTTTATTCTGGAGAAACCTCCTTGTTTATGCCAGGTGTCTGTGCTGTAGCACTTCTCTGCAACAGATGTGAGGCAGGTAGAAAACCTAGGTGGTAGTGTGCCAATGACTGCAGCAAAGCTCTCTCTTGATGAGAATTCTTGAATTCCATTCAAAGCACTGACAAAAGCTGAAGCTTTTTAGCTTACGTACCGGACAATGCTGTCCCTCTTCATGTACAGGCCACCCTGCAAATTATTTATAACTTTTAAATCCTTAAGGGATGGGGACTGTTTGTGTGCATGCACTGTGTCCCTGGTAACACTGGAATGCTCCATATGAGGTACAGGCCAAAGATTTTGGCTCCCAGCTGGACTTTTCCTCATGCCACAGATACCTTTTGAAGATTTTCTAGTATGAACTTGCCTGGAAAATTGTCTCTGCAACCAGTCCTAGCTTCTGCATCAATTTCCATAAGAGCTGGAGAAGATTAAAGAAAGGTCCTGCCTAGCTGTTTGTTTTCCTGCACAGACAGAGCTAGAGTAATGAGAGGCTTAGAGCAGGGCTGGGTCAATGAGATGCTCTTTTTCACAAATGAAAAGTAAGGTGAAATACCCAGAGAGCTGGACCTATTCAGGGGGCTAAGCGTGCAGCGAAGCGATGTGGATGACTAAGTGCGAGAAGGTTAAGCTTTCTCAAGCACTCCTGAAGATTAATTTGCCAGACACCTGCTGTTTGGTTTCCATTTTATGGAAGTAGGTCAGGAAGCAGCTCACTGACATCTCACATGCCTGACATTTATTATTTTTAGTCACTTTTTGTTCCTTTTATTGATGGCTTTTACACACTGATCGTGTTGAAAGCTGCCCTGAAGATATTTGCATTTGATTCAAAGCCTGGCTATTCAGGGAGAAAGCCAGGTCACATAAAAGTCAAGATGTCCCCTCGCAATGAGACAGTTTGCTCTCTGAAATAAGGCAATAACCCATTCACTTGACAGATTAAAATGACAGAGAAAATGCCTGAGGCATAGTCTGATTATGTGAGTTCAACTGACTGCAGACATAAATGGCTTTCCTTTATACCCACGTTTGCCCTCAGGATGCTTTGGTTTTCTTCAGCTGTGAAGGTTGAAGCAATGATATTTATGTATCATTAGTTCTACAGTAAAGGTGAGAACTCAAGGAAGGGTCTACAGGCATTGCAATGTTGAATCTTAGTGATACCAGCTAATTGGTCCTTTTAGGAACCATACAGATTGGTTGAACACTCATGGTACATGAGCAAACAGATGGGTGGGGGGCAGAAATGGCTGCAGAACACATCTACATGAATACAACACATGGGCTGCCATGCAGGGCAATCCAAAATTGGCATGAAACTGGAAAATCAGCAGTTTATCATTGTCATGGTTTAACCTCAGTCAGTAGCTAAAATACCATGCGGTCGCTTGCTCACACTCCTGCCCCCTTAGTGGCATGGGGAGGACAATCGGGAGAAAAAGAAAGGCAAAATTCACGAATTGGGATAAAAACAATTTAAGAGAACAGCAAAGGAAAATAAAACAGGGGGGAAAAATTAATAACATTATACACACAATTCATGGTGCAATAGCTCACCGTCGATCCCGATAGCCAGCTTGCTCCTGAGTACCAAAGAAAACCCCTCAGCGCTGTCCCCACTTTATAGAGTAAGCATGATGTCACATGCTATTGAATATCCCTTTGGCTGATTTGGGTAAGATGTTGGCTAATTAGTAAGCTGTGTCCTCTCCCAGCTTCCTGTGAAAAATTAACTCTGTCCTCGCCAGAACCAGGACAGTCAAGAATTGCACGACCTCGCTGTTTATGCCAGGAATTCATGTTGTAGCACTTCTCTGCAACAGACACAAGGTAGGTAGAAAACCAACGTGGTGGTGTGCCAATGACTGCAGCAAAGCTCTCTCTTGATGAGAATTCTTGAATTCTGTTCAAAGCATTGACAAAAGCTGAAGTTTTTTCACTTACATAAGTAGACAATTAGACCTTTTGTATTTAGCTCATTCTCAAAGGGTACCTCTGGGATACGGCTACATCGTTATCACACACTAATGCAGATAAGAAGAAACAACCTCATTTGGTATGGGTGAAACTAATTGTACAATTTACCCATCATTCAGCAGACTAAAGACTGAGGAAAGGCGTTTGAAAATTCTCCATGAAAAAGCACAGAGAAATTCAGCGCGCTTAAACCCAGACGTTTTCTCCAATATATCCATACGGCATTGATGGCAGAAGTGGTGTGTCTTGAAGTCTAAATCAACAGTGTAACCTAAAGTGTTTAGGTAGATACCTCCATTTGTTGGTTTTAATGATATCCACTTGAATGGCATTGGTCTGTGTGCTTCGCTACATCGGAATCTGGAATTAACGGGCGTCATGTCCAGACTGGTTTCTAACCAGAAGTTTTATGACATTTCTCTGAAGTAATCTCATCTGTGGCCGGATGAACGCAGGCTTCCCTGTGGATCTGTCTCCTGCAGGCTCCATTGAGTTTTAGCAGGACAGCATGTTTCATAGAGAGACTGCACTGGGATTCTTTCTGCTTTTATCTTAATGTCAGGGAAAAAAAAAATTCAACGCATCAGAAGCTCTTTGAAATAATTTTGGTAGTTTGAAAGAATTACATTCATTTCCTGTGTCAAGGACATTAACGTTTCCAATATTGCTCCTTCTCAGTGGGAACAAACAACCACTTTTACCTAAGAGTTTCTGCTTGCTACTGCAGAAGAGGCTTGTACGTCGTTCCCTGCCATGGGGATTTTTTTTTTTCCATGTCATTTCTGCCAGTCTAAGCTAGAAACTTTATTTCAGTGTGTGTCATCTCCGTTTGGGGTACAGATCTATCCCATTATTAACCCTTCTACCTTTTTGAGTAACCATTAATCAGGTTATAATTTTTAATAAAACAACCCTAGATTTTTAAAATGGAAAAACTGTAGGTTTCTGATACTTGATAGAGAACTGTTGTAAAATTAACTGAATTAAGATGTGTCCCATAAGTTATCAAGTAATCCTAGAGGTACCTTTAGGCAATAATAAAAGTGCTGCCATAATCTTTGTATCAATTGCCCTGTAAGGGAAAATGTGATCCTAATCACTTTGTGGAAAACACGGTATTTTTCCCCTTTTAGTCAATACAATACCACTAAGAAAGGAAGTTAAGCAGGTTTGTAGAAAATAAAATGCAAAGATTACGGGAATAGTTTTGTTGAGAAAGATGCTTTCCAAAGCTGGAAAGAGAGATGGTTAAAGAACAAGGGTGATTTGAAAATATCTGAGTTCTTCTGGAGTGCCTTGGCTTACACGTGGTTTACTCCCAGCTTGAAGGTGGCATCTTCTTCAAACAGGAACAGAAGCCACATTCGTTGCCGTCCTGCGGCCAGATGGCTGCGTGTCCTGGGTTGGCTTTGGACCTGTCCAAATAAATACTGTAATTTCTTTTGAAAAAAAAAAAAAGTAGATCAAGCGAGAGACATGCCATGCTGTTTTCTTCTGGCCTGTCTCATTATTCAAGCTTTATAGCAAGGCAATGTTTTGGCTGTAATGTAGCAATTACTAACCGTACTTGGAATTTTACGTAGCACGTACTTACACACTGCTTTAACATTGGCACTGCTTTGTAAATTTACAGAAGGCACCAGAATAACGAGGTGATAGCAAGACACAAGTCATGTGTTGGGCCTGGGCAGTGTGTCAAAGCAAGGTGCATAAACCTTCGGTAGAAATAGGCGCAGGAGCTCCTTTGCCAGCGTTACAGAAGGGCAAGCAATCTGTAGAGATAAACTGAAGAGGCGGGCTGCAATTTATGGTTTCTTGCTTCACGCTTGAGCAGGTCCAGAGCAGCTCCTGGGAATTACTTTGTCAGCCTGAAACTCTGGCTGTTTCTGAAAAGAGAGATCTGAGGAGCTCTTCATGGGGAGAATGAAGCGAAAACCATGCTGATCCTTCCGTGGGCTACGCATGGAAGCTCCTACTCATTTCTCAAGGTAGCAAGCCTTGTGTGCAGAATATCACCCGGTTCTCCAGTGCTTTTTCTGCCATCGTTCTTGGAGGCCCTACAACCATGTACACTCCAGCCAGAGTGAGTGGGTTATTACGTATTTGTGGAGTCAGCAACTGTAGATGTTGCTTTTCAAAAGTACCTTGAATGGACTTCGTGCTATAGCTATGTGCTGTCTGATATCGGGTGGCTGCCTTGGTGCTCTTCAGCCAATGGCTCCATTCCCAGCATGACTTCCTGGGCGTTTTTAGGCACGTCACTCTCAGAATCAGCAAAGCATAGAAGATATTGTGACCTCGCTTGGTGCAGGAGGGGAAGGTGCAGATTCATATGTGACTAAGATGTGCTCCTTTTCTTCTGTTGATGGGGAAGCATTTGCTGGGAAAGAGTTATCCAGAGAGTTTTATGAGTTTTTCAGCCTTTCTGGGCTGAAAGCAAGAATTTATCTTCAAATAATTGGTAGTTCAGTCTTCCAGAAGGTCGTTAAATGAATGCCTCTTGTCCACCCAAGAGACAGTGAGGCATCATAATCAACTTGAATTTTTCTCTAGGTTATTACAAACACTTATTTTCTGCTAAGGAGAAAAAAATGTGAGCAAACAGCAATAAAGCCACTGAAAACTGGTGAGCTATATACCATTTATGAGTCTCAAGGAGAGAAATTTCTCCAGCAGTTTTTAATAAAATGTATATACTCTCCTACGGGGTGTGATAATACCTTCCTTTGTTGTAGAAGGAAGGTGGTTCCAGGAATGCATTATGAATATTAGGATAGAAACAGTCACTAGTTTCTAACTCTTATTTTTAATGTGTGCTTAAATAATGTTGAAGTTCCTTTTTCTCAGTTAAATCATATTTTATTCTTATTAAGAGACTGATTCTGTGGAGTTGTGTGTTCCTGGAGATTCTTCATCAGTGATGCCCTCAGCACATTAGAAACATCTCTCAGCACCTAGCAGGAACTTAACTTTTGCAGTTGTTTTGTGGTGGGATTTTTTATATATTTTTTTAAATTTTATTTGGCTTCAAGAAGCTTAGAAGTTTAGAGAGGCTTTGTCTGATTCTGTGTAGGACTTGGAGATAAGTGTCTAGACAAAATCAGAAGGAAAACAGAAGAGAAATGAAGCCCTGGAAATTGGCGATACCTTCTCTTAAAATCCAATTATCTGCTGGGAAACAAGAAACAAGAGGAGAATAATTGAATGGGACAGTACAGAAAATCTGTCTTTTTAATGCATTGAGCAGGGCGTATTTCAGCTGCCTGGCTGTTGCATGAGCATCGTTATTTATCTGTTGGTAGCTTGCTTCTGACATTATCACTAAATCGCTACCACAGTCTGTTGTCCATCATCCACGTTAATTTGAAGACGCGGCGTCTCCTACTTGCTCTCTTTTACTTGAAGAGCACAACAAACCAGACAATCATAGGTTGTCTTGTGCAATAACTCAGCTCCCAGGAATTAAACATGTATTTGCAAAATCTGTTTAGTCATTTGAAGTTTTTTTTTTTTTGTCTCAGAATAAAATACCTCTCGAATGGTATTGTTTTTAAATGTCAATTTGATTTTGGACAGTGAGGTCCCAGGTGAAAAGAGCGGCTCGGTGCTCGCCTGCCTTTGTGAAGGGTGTTTTGAGGAAGAAGAGAGACTTAATGCAAGGGCCACCGTCAGAAAGCAGCAGGGAAATGGTGCAATTTCCTACTGGGTCAGTAGCCTTCAGTGCCAGGAGGGGCTGTACTAAGTCATGGTCAAGTATGACCATGGTCATGGTCAAGTCATGGTTAAGCTTTGGTCTTGTCGTTGCCTCTCTGTGGTCTGAAGTGGGGTTTGTGCTGAAGGCAGCATGCTGCTGCTGCTTTGCTGGGTCTTTTCTCACCATCTTCCTGCGCAGGCTATCAAGGGTTTGGAAAGATCTAACGTAATCGTGACATTGAGGCTTGCGCAGAAGCATGTGTTTAAATGTCACCGTGAAAACCATTAGTAGCTTTTTTTTTTGGCCTTGTAGTGAATGTGTCTGGTAACTCTTTGACAAACATCATGTTTTACAGCATCAGCAGTCTTTCAGTGTGCGTTAAACGGTAGCGACATGGGAGCAGCATGGAACGATGCAGTAAAATGCTCTCTTTGAAAAGAGGAAGAATAAGGAACAGTAGAATTTACAAAGTCATTCTTTAAAAAGATGGATTTACAGGGTGTCCGTGCCTGAGACCCAGCACGCTGAGCACATCAATGCGGCTGCCAGCGCTGTAGGCGCAGCAGAGCCATTGCACGGTTGGCAATGCTGGAGTTATGGGAATTGTCAGCGTTTTCAGTAAAATTATTATTTTTACGGAGCGGTTGTGCGTATTCTGACCTGTGCTGCAGATACGGTTCTGGCAGTGGTGTGAGGAGGGACTGTGGTCAGGTGGGTGTATTTGTTACCTGTTACTTGGCATTTCAGTGAGGAAGAAAACATACAGATGGAAAATAAATTGCTAGTTGGTTAGCTGAGCAAAATACTGGTAAAAAATCTTCAGTCTGAGAATAGATTTAGCATAAATATAAGGACATAAATCTCTACATTGCTAGTAATGTCACATTTTTGAAAACAGGCTGTTTTAAAGGAAGCACAGTGAGCCTGAAAAAGATTCAATGACACACAAGTATCCTATCCCCTTATCTATTTAGTTAAATGGATTTGGCTGTGAAAAATGGTTTTGCTTTGAAGAGCCTTTTAAAACAAAATCTAGTGAGCAGAATTTAGTTCATATGAAAGATGCAGCTCTGAATACAAATCATCCATTTCTTAAACAGGAATTGACTATTCTAGTATTTCTCTTTGGTATACTTATTAATACAGATTCTGGTGTGCCGAAGGTTTAAACCTTGCTATTAAGTATGTACCATAAAGGATGTAAAGAAATGACCTGAGAGTAGGGTTAGAAGACCCCAAGCTGCATGTGTTTATCTAAATTTTGATGTAAGAAATTTGTCCATTTTTCATTTTGACCTGATGGCAGCAAAAGCAAGGAATGACTTCCATGGCTGACCACAGTGGGCATGACCCTCCCCAGCACTTGGGTGAGCTGCTTGGGAGGTGCAGAACAAGGAGCCCCAGTGGCTCCGAAACTCCAGAAAAGGAAACATTTTCTCTGTTGTAGCATAACCAATTGGTATACCAGCTGCGTATAGGGCTGGGGCAGCTCTGCTGTGAGGCCAGGCTGGGAGAGCTGGGGCTGTTCAGCCTGGAGAAGAGGAGGCTCCGGGGAGACCTGAGAGCGGCTCCCAGTGCCCAAAGTGGGCTGCAGGGAAGGTGGGGAGAGACTCTTCAGCAGGGCCTGCTGTGACAGGACAAGGGGTGATGGTTTCAAAATAGAGGGAGGCAGATTTAGATTGGATATTAGGAAAAAAAATTTTATGCTGAGGGTGGTGAGGCACCAGGTTGCCCAGAGAGGCGGTGGATGCCCCATCCCTGGAAACATTCCAGGCCAGGTTGGCCGGGGCTGTAAGCAACCTGATCTGGTTGGAGATGTCCCTGCTCCTTGCAGGGGGGTTGGACTGGATGGGCTTTGAAGGTCCCTTCCCACCCAAACCGTTCCATGATTCTATGATTTCAGTTGGTTCTGCCTCTTTTCTTTTTTTTCATTTAAATAAGTGGAATTGAAGGGAAACTGAGGTAGAGGCACCACATAGTATGTAGGTCTTGTTCTAAAAATATAAATAATAATTTCCTTACATAAATACAAATAATAAATATGCATTACCTTTCAGTGTTTAATGAAATAATATCTTGGGTTGGTGAACCCTCCCAGCGGCATGTCACCCCTGAGCAACGGCAACATGCATCTCAAAAACTCCTTGGGTGAGCAAGAGTTGGCCAAGTACAGCACTCAATCTTTATGCATAATCTCATTATCAAAGACAATGATGTCACGAAGGATGAAAAGCCTGTTGGGGTTTACTGCTGTATTTACATTTCCATCTGGAATATGAGTTGTGCTGAAGAGCGTGTTTGCTCCGTTCTCTATGCAGCTGCCAGTGCTGAGCTCCTATCAGGCCGAGCAGCAATTGACTCATCTGACCCTGGAGCGGTCAGAAGCTCAAAGCTTCATGCACATCTTATGCTTGGTCCAGGATTACATCTGTGCCAGCAGCAGCCTAGAGTCTTGGCTAGCTTATCAAAAGCGAAGAGACTGGGAGGTTTTTTTGGGTAGGTTTTCCTGTTAAAAGGTGCTATAAAGGTCCCTGGATCACATTGACAATGAACAAGACCACCATGAAAGGGAAGACACTGAAGGGAGGTATTTTTGCTTTTGGGATGCATAAGTGGCTCGTGAGATGCATGCACGCATAATTTGATATTTGTACTGATGGAATGGTGTATGTGATTCAGGTGGAGAGAAAGGAAACTCATTGGGATGAGACCAGAAATAATCAGGTACAATAAATTGTGAAATATTATTTTGTAAAACCCTAGTACAAACTGAAGTACAACAGTTTATATAGATATCTCACGTTGCAGAAACAGAAATGATCAGGGTGACTTTCATGGAGAGCATAATTTTAATTTCTCTGCTTGAAATTCAGATAAGTCAGCCTAGTGTGTATAATGGGGGAAAAGGACTCGGGGATGATTAGAAGATTGGGCCAGATAGTAAAAAATTATCATCGCAGTGTGACAACATGAATACACTTTTGCAATTCCACACAGAGACAAATGGGCATTATGAAGAGCAGCAACAGAAATGCTGGATTTTTAAAAATATTCCTTAGTAAAGTCTGAGAGTCCTGGGCAGGGGAATAGGCACAGCCAGGAAAATGCTCTGGCCACAGCGTCTACAAACATGTAAGCTCAGGCTGAAAAGGAACGGCACACATTTTGATGCTCAAAGTGGAGAAAGCTCCACATATTTAAATTAGTAGCCTTAACTTGCGGATTTTAGAATATATTTGGAAATATAGGTAAAAACAGTGTGATCCTGGAACTTTTCCATGCATGCATTTTTGCACGTGTTAAAGGGAAGGCAGTAGGTTTCCTAATATATCAAAAATGTTCTGATATCCACCTTGATGTCCCACCCTGCAACCATAGCATAATGGCTCAGGCAGCCAGCTGAATTATTCAGTTCGGATAAAGTTTCAAACTTGTCTCTACCTCCAGATCTCTTATAAGGGAAATCCTGTTTTTCCTATGGATGTGTTTTCTGCTGTTACCGTGTATTTACAAAATGACTTCTGAACACATTCATCAATCCGTATTTGGGTAATAGCAATTGTCACTTATATGGCTTGGTAGCCTCTTGCTGGGAGAATTTACGGAAATTCTAAGCAATAGGTTAACGACAGGCGAAGAGGTGATAGTGAGCAGTTAATTTCTAGTCTGAATGATATGGTGGCATTCCTGCTAAAATGTGTTGTGTTGTTTGTTTTTTTTTTCCACTTAATATTCCTCTTGAAGAAATCCTGCCTTTACGCAATAGCTGCACAAAATGAGGGACTTAAAATCAGAGAATCACAGGAGGGTTTGGGTGGGAAGGGACCTTCAAAGGCCACCCAGTCCAACCCCCCTGCCAGGAGCAGGGACATCTCCAACCAGATCAGGTTGCTCAGAGCCCCGGCCAACCTGGCCTGGAATGTTTCCAGGGATGGGGCATCCACCGCCTCTCTGGGAAACCTGGGACAGTGCTCCAGCACCCTCAGGGTAAAAAAATTTTTTCTAATATCTAATCCGAATCTCCCTCCCTCTATTTTAAACCCATCACCCCTCGTCCTGTCACACCAGGCCCTGCTGAAGAGTCTCTCCCCATCTTTCCTGCAGCCCCCTTTAGGGACTTCAGCCAGGAGAAAAAACTGTGGTTCTCTTTTCATCCCAGGAAGCTGATTCTTCATGTCTCCAGCCACGGGATACTTCTAAACCACACAGCAACAAATCCGTTTTTTTTGGAGAATCTTCGCTTGCTGGTGTTTCAGAGCAGCTGTGTGTTGGCTGCAAAGTACGTGTGTGTCTATACTCCTCGTTACCACCAACACAGAGTTTTGCCTAAGCAATGAGGCACTTGTCTGCTTTGTGTTTTAACACTGCTGGCAGCCCACGAAGTGTTTTTTTTCTGCATGTTCCTGTGCATCTGCTTGGAGGGATATGTAACACCTCAGATGAGCTGATGTTGCCTCACAGGAACAGATTTCTTTTAGTCTTATAGCTCTGGCAGTGGTAGCAAACACAAAGTTCTCTACCTCACTTTTTTTTTTTTTCTTTAAACCTTACAGTAGAATAGATCA
Organism: Tetrax tetrax; assembly: GCA_009806455.1. Taxonomy (NCBI): domain Eukaryota; kingdom Metazoa; phylum Chordata; class Aves; order Otidiformes; family Otididae; genus Tetrax; species Tetrax tetrax. The sequence continues at coordinate 21,370 of WHYT01015734.1, read as the reverse complement.
GAAATCCATTTACTTGAATTTTACATTGTAGCTGATTACACTATTATTTTTGCCACTCTTGTGTATTTTCAACTGGCTTTAGTGACATCTCAGCCTGTTCTATCTGGTTACTTTTCCATTGCTCAAAATCTCCTAAAATTTCTTCAAGACTAAAGTTTGATTTGTCTGTCACAACTTGGTGATGACCCTGTTTGATTTATTTTTCTGGTTTAATTTACAGATATAGGCGAGAGATGGCTTTACTGTACCTTGTTAAGACAAAGTCTTTTATCAGTTGTGGTAGTTTATCATTTTTATGCTATGTGTGTAGCTTTAGTATTATGCACAAGAAGTCTTTCTGCCCAACGGGAGCACTAAAATTCAGCTGCCTTGCAGTATTTGAAAGCCGTTTTGGTATTTATGGTTTTGTTTTGTTTCTCCTAATTGTGTGCGAACCAATGAAAATGAACAGTTTAGTTTGTCAGTGTCAATCCCAGGCCAAAGGTGTTCCACGTGTGATGGATCTGTGCCGTTACTGTTACCTAATGAATCCAAATGTACAGCATTCACAGAGTTTCAATTGCCCTGTTAATCTTACAAAATGATGTCTTTTCCTAACTTTTGTTTAGAGTCAGTCAGCATAAAAATATTCTTCCTACTGAAATAACTTCATAGGTGAAGTTCAAGTGAGCAATTAGGGATTGCCTCTGGCTTTGAGTTCTTTTCCTTGCCTGTGGTAGTTCAGTTAATAACCTTTTCACATTCTGAAATACATCCCCAGTCGGCTGTAGGTCTGCTTCCCAACCCTACTGCAGTGTTCCAAGTGCTGGCTATCCTGGGAGCATCTGCTTCTCTTCCTAAAGACTTTGTAAAATCATTGTCAATGCCTTGAACGAACCTCATGCTTCCTAACAGGGAAGAGTGCAGAGTGAACGCACGAATAGAAAAATTGTGGAAAGACTCTAATTCTGATCTTAAAGCTGGTTTGCATTCAATCACCATTGCAAGAATAAATTTGATGCCTGAAAGCCCAGTAATGGAGCGTTCTGTAAGTCTATCAGCAGAGCACATAAAAATCCGTTCTGGGAAAACTGGCAAACTTGTTAAAATTACCAGGCCACTGTCAAGCATCTATCACAAACCTGAATCTTTCACTCAACAGAGTCATACAATAGTTACACAGCGTTGAGTCTACATGTTCCTTAAATTATTCCGTGAGCAGATCTAGGGAATCATTCAAAAGCTTTCTTCTTCTAGTATCACTGTGCTGATAACTCTTGGATGTAAGTCCTCTTGTTGCGTGCTGTTTGCCTCAGCGCTGAGGCTTTCCCTAGATGTTGGCTACCTATTGGTATTGTAAATCATTAGCTTTCTGGATTTATATAATTTTTGAAGTTCTGAGGATGATAAACCAAACCATACTTGAATATACTAACATCAACTTGAAAAAATTGTGGAGAGAAGCCCCAGCTCTGGGGCTCAGCTGAGTTGCATGAGTGGCATTTTTTCTGTCTCTGGGAAGTAACCCTTCCTGCACAACCATTCCTACGCTCCATTTGCGATTCCTAGGAATCCAGTTAACTTCAGATCCTTGAGTCACATAATTTTACGCTTTTGATTTGTTATTTCTTGTCTAAATCCACCGTGATCACATGGAAGAATAAAGAATGCGTTCCTGCTGTGTTTGGCCTTTACCTGTGCCGAGTCTGTGAAACATGAGGGTGGAGTGGGTGTTTGCATCCTCAACGTCCAATATTTGACTGAGATCCGACGTGCCCCCAGAGAGTGCAATTATTTCTCTTTTCCAACTGTGACATAATACAATGGAAATGCTCACACCTTTCGTAGAACCACACAGTCACAACAGGCCCTGCTGAAGACTCTCTCCCCGTCTTTCCTGTAGGCCCCTTTGTGCTTTTTAATTCTAGGATGTATTTGTAACCTCTGCAGACTAACCCAAGCCAGCCTGAAATGAGCTGTTCCAGGGCTCTGAATCCTGACAATATATCCCAAACTGACACGTCCTCTGTCACAGGCTGACGTGGCGACAAATTCCTCTTCAAATGTTGCTGTCACAAGCTACAAAAGCAAGTTGTGGAGTTCTAAGTTTGTAACTAAAACCCTCTCGGTCATGTAATTGTACCCTTTTGTTACCCCTAATTTCTTGCAGGCATAGACCTATGCCAATGTATATATGAATGTGTATAGGTATAAAAACCTGTAAGTATAGAAACAGAGCTCTGCATTTTTTTTAACATAGTGTTCTTACGGCTAGTTTGGTCCTGCAGCATCATCTAAGGACGCATTCACAAGTCGATAATGATGACTTGTTGTCCTGGCTTCAGCAGGACCTCTGCTATTTTAGTAAACTGTCTTAATCTCAACCCATGAGCTTCCCTTTCTTCTCGGTTCTCTCCCCCATCCCACTGGGGTGGAGGAGGGTGAGCGAGCAACTGTGTGGTGATTCGAGCTGAACCACAACACTTACATAACCAGAGGTCAGTTATGTGGTGGGGTGTCCTGGCTCAGGTCCCTACCTCCGTATGTTTAGGCAGGGCTTCTCAGGAAAGCGTTGCTTTCCAGCGAGGACTGCAGCCAGATCCTTTGTATTTTGGGGTGTCCATCTCAGGCTGCAAGCACCCTGCAGTGAGCCTTGCACAAGTCTGCTTTTGGTGGAACATGCATTCCTGCTGGTGATATAATTTGGCTTTGAATTTGTGCAAACTGACATTCGTACTTCCTGTTCCTCCGCATCTCATTCCCGTGCTCACTTGAGCAGGGAGCCAACTTTTTTTTTTTTTAAAGTAACAGCCTACCTTTCTTATCACCATGGATCTAGGGCAGCTCGCTAGCAGTTTTTCCTTTGGAAATCAGACTTTTGTAGACTTTGCTACATCTACTGACAAAACAGTGACATCAGTGAATCAAGGACGGACTCTGCCAAGCCTGCCTCCCTGTAACCCATAGAAATCCTGCCATTGGCAGCTGGTGTGGCCCTCACCTTTCATTCAGTGCAATCTTTCTTCTTCAGTTTTGAAAAAAAAAAATAAAATGGCCTTATTAAAATATTAAACCAATCATGTATTGTAGGAGATGTACTGGGTGAAAAAGGACTCCTTGACATGTACCGCATGTCTTAAAGATCTGATCTCCTCCTCACTTCATGCTTGTTCCTGTACTGGAAAACTTCCCAGAGTCTGTGCCTTCCACCTCCCCCTTTTATTCTTGCGGTCCATCCTGATCACTTATCCAAGAGGGGTGCAATCTTAGGAATAGAGCTCAGTTTTACCAAACGTAGCCTTGATGGTCACTCTCTCCTCACCATTTACCTGACTCATTTGGAGTTGCTGGAAAATGCAAATGTACCCAAGGGGATGCTTCCAGCTTCCTAGGAGCTTTTCTAGGTTGTCACAAGATGTTTTAAATCCTATATCTTAAGAAGTGTTTGCTCTACCTTCGTCTTTCCAGCCACGC
>WHYT01015734.1:0-16697 GCA_009806455.1 Tetrax tetrax | reverse complement strand
GTCAACTTTAAAAAAAAAACAAACAAACAAACAAAAAAAAAAAAAACCCCAAACCAAACCTTTATTACAAAAGCCCAACTCCTACTCAGAAGCAGATGGATAATTTCAAGGAAAATACTAAAACAGGAGTGAGTATCTCTGAGTTCCACAAGAGATATTACTGTGATGGAAAGTTTTATTTATACCAAAATTGATTAAATCAAGCTCTGGAGAATTACTCTTTATCCGTTTGTTTGGTGCACTGTCCGTATAACTGGTGATGGCCCCGTTCCCCTACGTTAGATGCAATCTCTCCAGAAAAGCTGTTAGACAGGAGGCATTATCGTTGGGAAATACTGGAAGATTTTATTCAGTACAGTAGAAAGTGTCAAAACAGCTAATTGAATGCTTTCATCTCCATGACTAATGAAAGATTAAGTTACTGCAGATATATGTCACAGGATTCTACAAATTGTAACTAAAAATAACCAGCTTGTTAAATTCAAAAATAGTCAAATCTTAGCGCAGGAAGTGTCTCACTGCAGAGAGCTCTGCAAAAGCTTAAGGAAAGCATCTCTAGTGCACATTTTGATGTCTTAAAACATACAGACTGCTTCTAGGTACGTTCCTCCAAGCCGGAACTGGAGCGTCTTTGTCTGCAGGTGTCCCAGTGGGTTTCCTGTGGGAGCAAGGAATCAGGCACTAGGAGATTCTATGCAAGAAAAACAATTCAGTGCATGCCAGCTGGTAGTGATTGTTTTTTTAAGAGGTTGCATGCTCCTCTGCTGCTCTGCGTTTACTTGTCCCTAATATTTCTTTCCTCCTCCCAAGATCTCCAGGGTTCAATGCAGCCCACGTCAGAAAATGGATGTTGTAGGCACTCTTCAGAGGAATTGTGCACTAGTTACAGATCTATGGCTGCAGTGGCAGCTGTGTGAGCATAGAAAAACCTGTCTTTCAAAGAATCTTAGAAGCATAGAATCTTTAAGGTTGGAAAAGACCTCCAAGATCATCAAGTCCAACCGTCAACCTAACACGGCTATGTCCACCAAACTACATCCTGCAGTGCCATGTCTACACGTCCTTCGAACACCTCCCGGGATGGTGACTCCACCACTGCCCTGGGCAGCCTGGTGCAGTGCCTGACCACTCCTTCAGTAAAGAAGTGTTTCCTGATATCCAACCTAATGGCCTCCCCTTGAGGCTATTTCCTCTCATCCTATCGCTTGTCACTTGGGAGAAGAGAACAACACCCACCTCCCTGCACCCTCCTTTCAGGCAGTTGTAGAGAGCAATGAGGTCTCCCCTCAGCCTCCTCTTCTCCAGACTGAACAACCCCAGTTCCCTCAGCTGCTCCCCATCAGACTGGTGCTCCAGACCCCTCACCAGCTTCATTGCCCTTCTCTGGATGTGCTCCAGCACTTCAACGTTCTTCTTGTACTGAGGGGCCCAACGCTGCACGCAGTATTTGAGGAGGGGGGGACCTCACCAGTGCCCAGTACAGGGGCACAATCACTGCCCTGCTCCTGCTGGCCACACTGCTCCTGACACAAGCCAGGGTGCTGTTGGCCTTGGCCACCTGGGCACACTGCTGGCTCATGCTCAGCTGGTTGTCTGCCAGCACCCCCAGGTCCCTTTCCTCCAGGCATCTTTCCAGATGCTCTTTCCCAAGCCTGTAGCCTTGGGTGGCTTTGTTGTGACCCAACTGTAGGACTCAACACTTGCCCTTGTTGAACTTCGTACAATTCACCTCAGTCCCATCAGTCCAGCCAGTCCAGATTCCTCTGCAGAGCCTTCCTTACGTCTTTCTTACAAAACAGTTCAATTCACTCATCCCGTCTGGAAATCCGTCCGCTTGCTGTTACTAGTAAATCTCATCACCTTACCCCAATGCACTGCTAAGCGTTCCTCTCTTTTCATGTTCCCCTTTGTCATACTGGTTTTGCCAACTCTCACTTTCACTTTGTTCCCTTCCCTTTCTCCTGTCTGTGATGCCCAAAACTGGTAAACCATATTTCCTTCTTTCCTAAAAACATCTCTGCCATCTTTTTTTTTTTCCTACAGAAGAGCCTTAATTTTTGTATCAGGCTGAGCTTCACATCCTTTGCTGCTGACTGAAAGAACCATGAAGGGTGTATAATTCTTGTTTCTATGGGAAAAACTAAAGTGGATTGTAATATTCTTTGGGTAAATCCAAGTTTCCTGAGAATGTGTGGTTGTCTTTGGAGGGAAAAGATGGTTTAGATTTCCAGAGGGAGAATGGTGCTGGGGTAGATAGGGGTGTGTGTACCCTCTCCATACTGACAGAGAACACGTAATTCATGCAAATGCTGTATGAACACTGTAGAAACGTCAAGCTTTTTGAAGAAATGTGCCCATATATGTGAAACAAATGGAAAATCTATGGCATAAGCCCGTTCCCTGTGCTTAGCTGCTGCCTTAGTCTGTGATCCTAAGCCCACTCTGAATAAAACCAATGCCCATGGCAAGACCAAAAGTGGTTTACTTTTGGTAAGTGGCAAGACCAAGTGGTTGGCATCATTTTAGCTGCCCCTTGGAAAGTCATATTCTGAAAATCAAGACAGAGGCATAGATGTGAAGTGGAATTCCATTGTTTTCTGTGGGATTTTAACAAAGGCCATTGTGAGATGAAGGCTTTGGTGACATGGAAGATACAAAAGAGTCAGAGGTGGGGATAAGAAGGGAAATATTCTTTTCCATTCCCAGTCTACACAACTTTTCATATCCTAGAGAAGGTAGAGATTCCTGATAGATTTCCTTTGTGTGTTCTTCCTTAGGAAGATAATGAGTGTAAAGTTTGAGAACAATTTTCCCAAAGTAGCTCTCTTAGCTACTGCTTCTTTGCAGTATGCAAGTTTAATTTCTATTTGTCAGTTATTTACTCAATTCTTTTTACTTTTCACCCAGGTGCTTTGTTCAGCTGTCGTGGGAAGTATGACAAACACTTTTAATTGTTTTCTCTTAACAAATAAGATTTTTTTTTTTCCCAGAAGTAACCGCTAATTTTAGATCTATGTTTGATTCCTTTTTATTTGTCGTCCTGTGTCTAATTTAGTTGTCTCCCACCTCAGATGTGACATTTCTGGAATTATGTTAATTTATGCTGATTTTCTTAAATCCACCCACGGACAGTTTTGCTTTCTGTTCTTGATGGAGAAAAATGCCTTCAGATCTGCTGATCAGGCAGAACGGAACTCAGAAGATCAAGCAGTTTGGGACCATGTCATTGGGGCTCCACCTTACGGCAGCTCAGAGCAGAATGGCAGTGGCGTGACTCTTCAGCAGGTTACATGTTAGGGAGAAGAAATAAGATTGACAGTTGATATGGGGAAGCAGTAGCATTTTTAAAAAATCATATTGCCTACTTTTGTAAGGATATGAGTGCAATGCATTTACTCTTGTAAATGTAATACTCGGAGAAGAATAAAGGAAATTAAATAATTTAAACCTCTTCTGGAGTAGGGAATTCACCACACCCTATTATAAAATTCCTTCTTCTCTTGGAAGAGGTCTTATTTACCAGAGCAGTTTATAAACCGGTATAAAATATTTGTTGCTGAGCAGGAAGTAACTTTAATTTCTGTTTAAATCTACAATGAGTTGACATAATCTCTGAGAACAGAATGGTAGGAATCTCTCAAGGGAACTGCTTTAACCTCTGAGCAGAAATCAGAGGCACTGTGTGTGTGCGTATTTTTCCAAGAAAAGTAGGTTACTTCTTGAATTTAACTGAGGTTTCAGGTTTTGGTTTGATGGGTTTTGAAGATTAAACAGATCAAAGTTTTTGGTGTTTGCTGTAAGTAAATATTTAGGTCACAGATGGAAACATTCAAGGCCAGGTTGGACCTGAGCAACCTGATCTGGTTGGAGATGTCCCTGCTCCTGGCAGGGGGTTGGACTGGGTGGGCTTTGAAGGTCCCTTCCCACCCAAACCATTCTGTGATTCTATGATTCTATCTGCAATTGTCGAATGAGGTAAAAAAAATCAAGAATTTATATTTACACATCACACTATTTGCTGTAATTGCAAGACAAACTTCTTATCTAGCACATCTTCCTGTGGAGTACTGCTACTTCCTTTCCTGTTTTCCAGAAAAACTCATAGAAAGAGCTCTTGAAATTAATTAAAGAGAAACTAGTCCCAAACATGCTCTTGATGTTTCTGCTTTGTAGTTCCTGGATGTTTGTCTGGCTTTTAAATTCCCCATGAAAAGAATAATCAATCTCTTCTATAGGCAACATTTTTGCTATTAATTATTCATTAGAATTCAGGGATGTTCACTCAGAATTTTAAATGCGATGTCTAGTCAGAGTTATAAAGGCATATAGCCAGAGGATGTAAAGCAAGGATGCAATACGAGTAGAAGATCAGGCTGGCCTGATTTATTCTGGTTATTTTAGGCTTTTTCTGTTAAGACCTGCTATGCATGCTCTGTTAGCCTGCCATCTAGGTTTTCTCTAGATATATGTAATACCTTATAAAATACATATATAGTGTCAGCTGATAAAAAAAAAAAATGCTAAAAATGATTGAAGTGGAAAATAGTTTTAAAGATCTTTATAGAGTTATCTTTGAGTTTGCAACTCAACTGCTTCTTTATGTGTAGTTTTACGTTGCTATGATTCTAAAATTCAGTGTTTTCTAGTGTGTGAGCCTTGAAAATGCAGATTTATTCTTTAAGAACTTGCTGCATCCTGAGCTCAAGAAGGTGTGTAAATGACCATGTTTAGAAGCATCCTCTTCAGGGCACAGAATTTTTACATCTCCAAAACAATCCCAGCACTTTCTTCCAAAAAAGCTGTCACCTTTCTTAGAAATTGTGTTGCCATAGTGCAGTCACGAGGGTCTAAGCAAAATAGGGTTTTGTGGAGAGACGGTATCCTGTATTCTATATAGTTAGAAAATAAAAAATGCAAGCTTTTTGGCACAAAAAGTCTTTCCTTCATACCAAAAACATTTCAATCAGTGAAATGTCTTCTATGCAATAAACTCGCTGTTTCCAGCATTTGCCTCTTTTGTGACGAAAGGTTTCTTCAGTAAGTAACCCAATTAAAACTTTTCTCCAGAGAATTTTGAACAATAAATGATATATTTGGGGAAGGAGTTCCAAAAAATGTAAAGTTCAATCCTGGGCAAGCTGTAGGTTGGCTGGTGACTCAAGAGGTCAAAATCAAGCCCTGGGTAGCCAGGGGATGGCAGGAAAGGTCTGTGTCTAGCAGGGACCGGCTGAACGGTACAGATGAGCAACACAGGCAGGGTGAGCAGGTGGCCAAGGGAGCAGGAAAGCCACATCTGGCAGCCAACAGATGTGCAGGGCAGCTGCTACGACAGTTCGATGTGATGTTTCCCGGGATACGACGTTTTGTGGCACTGCAGTTGTGCTTAAGATGCAGCACTCAGGATGGGGCCAAGGTTTACAACAGTGAAACATAGAATAGTTTGGGTTGGAAGGGACCTTTATCACCAGTGCCCCCTCTGTTTACTGGGTATCTTTTCAGAATTTCTAAATGAGGGCTGCTTCTGACAGCCCCAAATAGCAGACCCTGAGCTGTACTCTGAGAGCACTTCCTCTTCTATGCCAAATAAATGCAAAAAAAGCTTTGTTAAAAGCGTGTAAGCATCTCCCTCCCATCCCCAAACACTCACTGATCATAGTGCACAAGGGACAAACTGGAGAAATTGGGAGGAGAAAGTGTCTTGCATAAGGTGCCTGTCTTGGTTGTGGAAAAGCTGCAGCACAGAGTAGAAATAGTTGTTTCTTAGTTGTTATGAGGTTGGCTGTACATACTCTTTTCATTTGTTTGTTTTTTGTTTTTGTTTTTTTTTTTGAAGAAAGGAAAATATTTTGTTCACAAAATATTTAACTATAATTTTCTAGCCCATCAGGATTACAATTATTCATGGGCCTTGAGTATATAGAAATCAATTAATCTTACAGTGCCTTTGTTCTGATATTTGTATTAGTTTATCTGAAAATGGGCAGTAAAATGACTGATATAATTATACTTAGCTCTATTGTAATAAAAACAAGTGGGATTTTTTAGACATCTGGTAATGTACCTCACTTTTCCCTTTTTCACCACGGCAACCAGAGATACATTAAAGTAATCCATTCACATAGCTTCATTTTACAACGTTATATCAGCACATTTGAATGCTGTACTACTGACAGGTTCTTTCTTGGTTATATTTATCAGCCTGCATTTGCCTTATAACATTTTGCATTCTGATTAAATTACTTTTAGCTCTGAGTATGCTTGGTACGCTTGACCAGAGGAGCAGAGACGATCAGAAACATCCCAAGAACTCTTTATCCGTCACCCGATGATGTCCTACAGTTGGAAGGGATCTGTTAGTAGGACACAATGCTGTGTTTCCCAATAGGTTTTGTGGGATGCGTCTTTCAAAGAGAATCTTTGTGATGAGTCACTCATAGACTGCGCACCGTTTATCCTTTATTAACTCATCTGGAATACCACAGCGAGTAATTGGGATTTTCAGTGGTGTGTGATATTGATATTCAGTGCGATGTGCAAAAGCTTAATTGTTTTTAATTGAGCGGTAGTACAATAACCATTTCCTTTCAATTCAAACGACCCTTTTGGGCCAAAGGCAATCAGAAATCCAAATGCTTTTTAAGATTCATTTTCCTCTGTTTATTTCAGTTTTGACAGTTGGAGCCTTTCTGTGTTAACAGGCTACAAAACAAAGAATTTTGTTGTTCTCCTGTGAATTACATTTCTGAACTCAGAGATGGCATACGGTTCTGTCATGATGTCTACAGAATTAAGTAACTACGGCAATACTTTTTTAATATATCGTTTCAAGCACATGCCGTTAAATCTTTAGTTTGCATAGTTGAATGAGCGAGCAGACAAATCAACAGTGGAAAAACTATATTGCCTGTATAACACTGTTAGGTAACAGCTAAATAGTTTATAGATCTTGTAGGATCACCAGCGTAAAACACGGAGGAGCAGAAAATCAGAAGTTTTATTTCCAGTAAGGTAGCCTGTGCATCAAAGACAGGCAAATATATCCTGAAGTTGCTGTAAAACACAACTGTGTGCAAGGAAAAAAAAGTGAAAACAACATTGCACTGAGACTTGCTGAAGGTAGGAGAGAGAGCATCACCCTTCAAAGCGAAATGTTTTGCAAGTTAGCCAGCCAAGAACAATGCTAAATACCTGCACCAGGGTCTTTGGAAAACGTACAGGTGGGCCTGTCACACCTGGAAATGGAGGCAAAGCAGGAGCGGGCCGTGGTTCTCAGGGGTGTGTGTGGAAAACTGACAGGGTGTTTGTGAGCTGTGAGGTGTGCCCAACTTATACCTTTGTTCTATCGCTCATTGTTGCCAGAGCTGTTTTATGCTGATGATGTTGCACCTGCCCTACGGATGGAAAACCAAATGTTTTCAAGGCACAAAGTCTGAGGAAGAGGAGCATAACCTGGAAGAGAGACTGTGACCTTCCTGAGTTTTATTTGTTTGTTTGCCCTCCGTTTTCGTGGGAGGTGGTTTCCCAGCCTAAACCTCAGTCCATCCCTGACACAGGCCTGCTCACGCGCTAGCCCATGGGACCCATCAGGATGTGGAGCTGTCGGAGAGGGTGCAGAGGAGGCCACGCAGATGCTGAGAGGGCTGGAGCAGCTCTGCTGTGAGGCCAGGCTGGGAGAGCTGGGGCTGTTCAGCCTGGAGAAGAGGAGGCTCCGGGGAGAGCTGAGAACGGCTCCCAGTGCCCAAAGGGGGCTGCGGGGAAGGTGGGGAGAGACTCTGCAGCAGGGCCTGGAGTAAGTGGACGATGGGGAATGGTTTCAAAATAGAGGGAGGTAGATTCAGATTAGATATTAGGAAGACGTTAGGAAGACACTGGGCAGGACCCTTAGGGTTCCAGATGACAAACCCATGCTACTGGGTCTCACAAGATCCTTGCTGCTGCAGACTCCCACTGAGCGTCACAACAGCTATGTTTGGGTTTTCTCATCAGAATAACAACAGGATGCTGTCGGGGGGCCACCGTGGAGACAGGGGGTGACACTAGAGCAATTTCATTTCACACTGCTTATTTCTTTCTTTGAAAACTACATTTCGGTCAGAAAATGGAAATCATATTTGACATTCTGCAAATCATGAGGAAGGAAATGGAAAGGAGAGAACAGTCTGGGTTTTTTCTGAGAAATTGAACAAAAACTATTCTGAGCCCCATTTGTTATGGCCAGAAGTTGATGTAATATCCAATATCATCGATGACAATGCTGTACATGCTGGTAAACTTCTGCTGATGATCACTGCTAAGGAATGAGACATAAAACTTGGCAGGGAAAGGTAACACAAGGAAAATAACTTCTGTTTTAACCATGCAAAACCAGTCTTGAAATCACACATATTTTGTAGGAGAAGCTAAATAATTTCCAAAGCAGATAGTGGACTACTTTCTTACAGGGACTGAGGGAATAAAACTACTTTTTTTTTTTTCTTGAAATAATTAGCTTAAGTAAGTTTCTACATATTTTGTTCAAATGCCTTAGAACTGGATCTGTATTTTGTTCACAGGAAAGGACCGGAGCAGGCTCTCAGGTCATTTCCTAGCTGATGTGGTTAAAAGAAGCTTCAAAGCTATAATGAGCATACCCAGGACAGAAATCTTGGAAGGTTAGGGGTGTCTTGCACCAGCTAGGATGAAAGATTTTTGAAAACTCAGATGCCTTATTTATTCTTCATTATTTATTCCTTTTGGTGGTATCAGGTGCGGTGTACTATTCTGTCTAGGCTCTGTGCGAATGTGTGGGTGAGCCACAAGTGAAGGCTCATGTGGGCTGACATCCATATTGAGGGAGGGCACTAGAAAATTCAATTTCTGTCTTATTGTAGGAAAAAAAGAGTGAGTTATGGGGCTGCAGAGAAGTTGTGGTGCAGTTTCTCCACCCAGGGATCTCCAGGCTTTCCAGAAACAGGCAGATCCACTCTCTGCTGTCACTTCCCCCAGATGGTTCCATGCTCGCTGCAACACGGTTCATATAATGTCCCTGTGCCCGTGGGTCTCCCTTTTCTCACACAGAGAGGAAGGAACGTGCAGCATCAAGCCCCCATGTAAATTCTATCACATCATTAACAGGTTAAACTCAAGTTTTCCAAAGTTAGGCTATCTGCATGAAACTCTGAACTGCCTGTATACTCCTGCGCGTATCGTATATTATTAATTATTATAGTCAAGCACAATCGCGCTATGCTTTCGTAGATCTCCTGCTTCATTAAGTCACAAAATCAAGACCGCTATTAGTACTTTAACTCCTCATTTTTTCAATTTACAGCCCATTTACTAGAGATGACTCCAACCCTGGTGTGAAGGAAGAATTATTAGTAATTAACGGCCTTTCTGTGGTGTTACTCACCGTCCTGGACACAAAGTAGTTTTCTGAATGCTGGATGAAGAATTGAGGCATAATCTGCATTTTACAAATGCAGAACCAATGCAGAGAGCAAGTAAAGGCAATGTACTCCTCTATTTAAATGGAGTCTGTTTAAACCTCTCTTGTGCTTCTAGATTTTTGACACTGTGACAATACCAGGCTTGGTTTTAAATTTATACTGAACTGAACAAAAACTCCCTCTTTTGTCTTTATCGCACGCTACTTTTCATGACTGACATACTGTTGCTTTGTATGCAGCATCCTCACAGACTATACTGACTTGCAAAAAACCACATGTATCTTTTTTATCTTTAAGAAATTAAATTACTTAAATCTGCACTCTTCAAATTTTGCTACTGAGTGAATGATTAGATTATTTTCACTGAGGCTGAAACAAGCATAGAAGTCTTCAGAGTTTTTCAGGGAATGTCTAGACTTCCAGGCAGTTTTTCAGTCAGATAGACAGCAGCAACTCAGTGCTTAGCATTGTCTACACAAAATTTATCATTTGGCCTTTTTGGGATTATCGCCGAACTCTGTGTGTCAGAGCTGTAACTGCTCAACACTGTAATTCAGGTCATTGAACAAAAAAAAATTCAAAGTAGTTCTTCTTTGAAGAGGGGTAGTTCTCCCATCACTGGTTTTCTAGTGATGGAGTGTCACTGAGTCTTTACTCTCCTTTGCTTGAACTCAGCTAGAAGGTAACAGTTTTATGGCTCCAAATTTATTTCCCTTTTATTTTTAGTAGCAAGACAAGAAAAGTGACCATCTGAAGTCAGAACACGTGAAAAGGAAGTGTAAGGGGAATTGAAAAATATGAGATTGCTCTGTGCCATCAATCTAAATGATCAAAATATGAAAAACAAATCGTGGCTTTTTGTCAAAAGAAATGAGTTTCCTGATGATTCTCCTGCCCGTCCACCCACATTCTTCTGTTCAAGTGTAGCCAGTCTTAATTAATTATGGATTATTGTATTTACATGCAAAATTTGTTGCATTATTTAAGTCTGTAGCGGTTTTCCATTAAATCTAGCAGGAAATGATAAATGGACCAGCAATTCCATGATGAAAATGTTTGATTATGAAATGGAAGTAATTTCTTCAATGACATTAAATATGATGGTGCAGATGAGCACAATAGACACTTCCACATTTTCCAAATAGATCACAAATTAAATGTAAAAAAACCCCAGAGTAATCATACCTGTGAGGAAAGACAGATACAGTATAGCATAAGGCAGCAGCAAGAAACTATGGAGCTGAAAAAGTAGATCTGAAAAAATGAGGAGAAAGTAGTGGTACATGCAAGACTTGCATGTCCTAGGTGAACACACAACCTTGGCAGCAGTTCGGTCCCACCTCATATAATTAGCAACTGTGCCAAACCCCTGGCCTTTCTTCCCCCTGCTCCTGGGTCTGGCCCCCAGAGACTGGAGCTCCTGGATGCACACCTACGTGGAACCGCTGTGTGCACAGCAATTAACCCTAAATTGAGGTGGAGACAGCAGTGAGTGACCAGCTGCCTTAGCGTCACGTGTTTTACGGTAATCTGTACGTTTCGAATCAATGTGCTGTCATACATTGGAATAGTGAACTCTCTTAGGAAAACCATATTTTAACTGGATTGTCAAAGCTCAGCAGTTTTTTCCTGGTCTCTAAAGGCAGAAATATTAGTAAAGCCATTACCTAGTCACCTGGCACCATCTTCCCTGATGATTAATGCATTGCATGCAGTCTTGCTGCCGTGGGCACAGCACAGCTTTCCAAATAACAGCGGGGGGCTGAAGCGCGATGCTGAAGAACATTTATGTGTGCAGCATTTAGTGACTCTTTAGAAAAAAATCTGACTTTTTTTTTTTTTTTATTGCAGAAAGTCCACTAAGGAGGAGGCCAGGAAAATAAATCAAAGTAAGGATCGATCAATCATTTGTTGAGCTGGAGGACAATTATTCATTACTCTGACCGGATCTCTCCTGTGCATTTGCAGGACTGTGTGTTAGTATGGTAGGCAAATTAGGTGCATGCATTAAATGTGAAAAAAATTACCTACTCCTTTTTTCACCTAAAAAAAAAAATATATATTTGTTTATAGATCTACTATACTAAAATAGTATATATATTGTAAACCATGGGGAAGAAAAAGTTGAAAAGAAAAAAAAAGAAAAGGAGCCTTCATACACAAGTGTACATGCACAGACAAGTAAGACATTCTAGTAGGTGCCTGGCTATATAATATAAATGCACCCAGAGACACATTTTATTCAAGCCTTAAATGTGACGTTGCGAAGGATTAAGGGTTTCATGGTGCATGGAGGCCCGAGGAAATTCAGTGCTAGAGGAACGTCATCCTGTAGCACCACTGTTTTATTACCTCGCCTCAACCCAAAAATGCAGGTCAGAAAAAAACCCAAAACATTTGGAGGAAACACAAACGAAAGGAATTTGGAATATGAATAAACTGTTGAGCACATCAGGCACAGGAAGCCTGCCATAAAGTCTGTAGGGCCAACAGGTGATCGTTGCAGAAATGTAGTGCTTGGAGAAGATAAAGTCATCACAGAGAAGCTAAATAAATCCTCTCTTTTGATTGTGTACAAACCAGAAGTTCCCTGTGGTGGAATCCTCAGGAATGAGATCTTCAAGCTGTGACAATTCAATAAAAACATTCCATTGCTTGGCAGCATTCAAAGTGAAACCAAACATTGAGGATCCTGAGAAAAGAATAGAGAACCTCTTCTTCCCCACTGTATGAAGCCAAGGTTCATCTGTGTCTTGAATGCTGGATTAGAACTGGAGAAAGTCCAGAGGAAATGGAAGATGATTAATCAAATTTACACAATGGCTTCTGCATGAGGAACACTAAATAATAAACAGCTTTGGCCCGAAGACATTGCCAAAGAATAAACGGTCATCTCTCTCTTCTAATCAAAAAACTAGGGAGCACAACGTGAAACGGATTGCAACCAGCCTCAGAACAACTAGACAAAGCTGAGTCTTCATGCAAAAAAAAGGAGATAATAAGGTCTGAACTCCTCCCTCCAAAATAACTGAACTGACTTGCTCTCATGGTTTGAGTGTCAGATAAAATTTACTGTTCCTATTGCTTTTCAGCTGTGACCCCTCTTTTGATTTTTCTTGCTGTGACCCCTGTTTCCAGGCTGAGCCAGGACAGAAGCTTCGCCATCCCTGTGAGGTGCGTCCCTTACACATGTGCAAAGCACATGAGGGACTACGGACAGGTCTGGAGACATCTGGTAACCTTGTGTGCTAGGAGGAGGCCTCTCTGTGCAGGTTTCTTCCTTTCTAAAGCAAGGTGGTAGATCCCTCATCCCTGGAAACATTCCAGGCCAGGTTGGCCGGGGCTCTGAGCAACCTGATCTGGTTGGAGATGTCCCTGCTCCTGGCAGGGGGTTGGACTGGGTGGGCTTTGAAGGTCCCTTCCCACTCAAACTATTCTATGATTCTATGAAATTATATTATAAGGAGTTGTGAGGACGCTCCACACCAAAAGTGCTCATGTTTTCATTTCTATTTGTCCGTATGCCTTTTTAAAGTGCCCGTGCTTGAAAACCTTTGCCAGCAGAGCCGAAGAGAGCGGTGAGCCTTTGCACTGGTGCCAGCACAGCAGCTTTGCGCTTCCCACCGCGGCTTGCTCTGCATTGCAAAAGGCGCCTGTACAGCACAAGGCATCCGTTTCCGGAGGAGCAGCTGATGTGAGCTTGGCTGACTTTGGCTTCTGTGAGCGGCCTATACAAAGGAATGGCAGCAATCTCATACGTCTTGGGTAGAAATGGCCAGAGGGAATTTCCAAAGGTGATTTATGTCTTAACAAGAAAAAAAGAAAACAAAGTAATCGAGAATTCAGAGCAATTTGGAGGAGAATTTTTTTAAGTAATGCTTCTGAACAGCAACAAATCAAATGTATTTTAATGAAATAACATATTTCACTCTTCAAATTATAGTGCTTGACCTTGATAAGCATTTAATAAAAAGCGCATTAAAAATTTGGATGTAAATTACTCTGCTCCTTCAGAATTAGTGAATTGAAAAATGAGTTAATAGCAGATTTTAGTCATAAAAGATTCAGGTTTATAAAAAGACTTGAATAACAAATCTGTAGATCCCCTTTTTGTTACTCTACGCTATTTGAGAGCATTGGGTTAAAGCAAATCCATTTCAAATTGTAGATAAGCATTACCGTATCCTTTCATGCCTACTTAATGATTAAGCTTGTTCAGTGTCATTAAAGGATTTCTCACTGAGATGAACATTCCTTGTACGTTAAGTTGGTGAACGTTTATGTTGCCTCACCCTCAGTATGCATTTACTCTTTTTTAGCTTACTGATATACATATATTCAAGGTTATTTTAGTAGCAAAGGATCAGCTATTGATGTTTAGAGGTGAAGAAATTGGGACTTGTTTACAGCAATGTTCTAGTTTTAATTAGTAGGGGGGAGCTATGGTGGCAGGTTCTGTAAGAAGCTGCTGGAAGTTTTTTCCCCTTTGTTCCACGGACTCAGCTGGGCCTGGGGCGGACCCGCAGCTGGCCAGGGCTGAGCCAATTGGTAGCAGAATGTTCCCTGGTAACGGCCCTGCGATAACATATTTAAGAAGGGGAAAAACAAAAAAAAAGGAGAAGATGTGAAGACGTTGAGCAGGGGCAGAGAGGGGGAGGCGCGAGCCCTGTGGGCCTTGCAGGCCTCACCCTCTGGCCTCCCGCCAGGCAGCGTCTGGGCCCAACTCGGCCCGGCCCGGCTGCAAGGAGTGGAGAGGAGATGGGATGTGAATGAGATGTAAAAAGGATCCTGAGAGGCGTCTGCCAGCCTGTTGTGAAGAATTTTTTGTGCGAGGAACGGCTGCAGACGCCAAGGGCAGTGCAGAAGGAGGGGGAGCAGTGATGCGGCTCCTGGGCAGAATTCCCCTGCAGACTGTGGAGGCCCACGGAGGAGCAGAGATCCCCCCGCAGCCCATGGGAGAGACCCCACACTGGGGCAGGGGAGGAATGTGAGTAGTTCTTCCCCTGAGGAGGAAGCAATGCGTAAAGCGACATGTGATGGACTGACCGTAACCCCCATTCCCTCTTCTGCCCTGTGCCTGTTGTGGGGGGGAAGGTGGTAGAGAGAATGCTAAGCCTGGGAAGAGAGAGGGGTGGGGGGAGGTCATCTTGTTCTCTGTCTCATTCTCCTGCTTTGGTTTTAGTAATAAATGAATAGTTTTCCCCAAGTCGAGTCTGTTTTGCCTGTAATGATAACTTTAAGGATCTCTCCCTGTCCTTATCTCAAACCTCGAGCCTTTTTTTTTTTCTATTATCTCTTCCTGTTCCCTTGGAGGGTGGGGGGAGTGAGAGAGAGACTGCGTAGTCTGGTCCTGATCAGGGCAAAACTACAAGCAGCAGGAAAAAAAAAACCCACAAATTCAACAGTATTCATGTAACTTTTGTGGGTCCTTGTGCAAACATCATCCTCAGCAAACATGTCATATTAGACATTTTCTTTCTAGGAGAGATTTGGACTTCCCCTGATGGAAAAGTTTTCTATTAATATTAAAAATATGATACTAGAGACAGACTCTAACCTGGAGAACGAACACAAATTTTTGCATATTTTTAATGGCATTATCTTAAATAGAAAATTGTGAATATCAACTATGAAGGAGCTTCCTTGCTTTTCCAGTCAGACTGTTTCAAGAGGATGACACAGAGGAGCTGAACAGCAGTTCTACAGATGTAAATGTATTCATATGATGGAGGATGCGGTTTGCCGTCTTGACTGGAGATGTGGCTCTGATTCAGATCATGCCTTTAGCATTTCTCATCTTAAAAATGAAAATGGCAATATTTTCAAACTAGCTCAAAATGTAACTATTTATTTTAAAAATCTGTTTCACAGGTAAATGCTGAGACTTTCTTGTTTTGTTTTGTTCTCATGTTATAGATAATTCAGAAGCTTCAGAAGAGTGTAATGGATCATGAAGGCACTGCACAAACAGAATTCACTGTGGTTTGGCATCCAGGAGAAACACCTTGGCTATGTTCTCACACACTTGGATAATCCCAACGTTTGGCTTTGCTCAGACTCTTAAAATTAACCGAGTAGCTGAATTTTATTCTGTTTTATTTTCAGCCTAAATTGTGCAGTGCCAGTAGTAAAGGGATTTCTACCTACATGAAAAAAGAAAATAAATTGCTTGCAGTGAGGCCTTATTCTCTGGATATATTTAAGAACTTTAGCAAAACAAGTCAGGGATGAATCAGCCGTGATTCACTGATTTAATTGGAAAAAAGCTCAGCAGTTCCAGGTATGACACAAAAGACACAAGTTCTACATTAAAACAAGCTATTAAAAATGAAAATAATAAAGATTTTTTAAGCGGATTGCAAAGTTCTTTCTGCAGAAAATGCTACTATCACTTATTTCCAGAAGCAGTTTCTCAATGCAGCCGCTGAATTTTTGAGGCAATGTTGTATCCAAAAAAAAAAAAAAAAGAGAGAATTCTTAGAGTTTCTGATGGCTATACAGAAGATGAAGACACGGGGCAAACCTAGACTTTGTTCACTTTGGGAGGGCAACAGAGCTTTCCGTACCCGTGCCGCTGTGTAAGTGCAAGGTCTGAACGCTTTACATCCCAAGCAGGTTGGTGTGAAATTAGCTCTTACCGTTGGCATACACACGCTTGCTATAGCACAACTGTCGTGTGGAAACATATTATTGCTGAAGGCTGTTTATTATTTCCTAATAAAATTGAAGTGCCAGTGTGCTCCAGAGGCTTGCTTGCAGAGTCATCCTGCTTTTTCATCAGTCTTGTCAAACTTTCTTGTCTATGGTCGAAAATAATCTAAGCCTGGCCATTGATTCTGCTTCTGCGATGTTGGTTGACATCAGCAGTTTGATAGTCAAAACAATGCCAGAAATAAACCGGAATTATTTTTGGATGTGAATATAACAGTAGTTAGAGATCAGAGCTGATGCTGCAAATGAACTCAAGTTATTTTGATGCACACTGGAAATAGATACGGAAGATGGAAATAGAGCTGAGGAGAATGCTTTGACAAAAGCCCCGCTCAGCAACAGCTCTCATTTATTTCTGAACGGCAAAGTACAAAGGGAAAATAAACCCAGCTTATCTACATTGTCGCTGTACCATTTGGTGTGAGCCTGCGTCTTAACTTGTCCTTTCCTTTTCTTGGTGGTGGTTTTAGAGTTCCCGTGTGTCTGATGTTCACCCAGAAGAGTGCAACTCAACTGATGAGTTTGGTGCAGAGAGCTGTGAGCAGGATCACAACGGCT
>WHYT01015733.1:303916-373676 GCA_009806455.1 Tetrax tetrax | reverse complement strand
GAACAGTAGGAGGAACTGAGTTGTTTGTACATTCAACCTGAAAACTGTACAATGAATAGCTGTATTTAAGTTTTTGTTTCTTGAGAATGAGCTTCAGATTGCAGTTCTTGAAAACTTGCAAACAAGTTTTGGGTTTGTACTGCTTTCTAATATCTTTTCACTTCCCAAGAGCCAGTTTTAATGTCTGTTGATGCTTAGAAGACCAGATTGGAAGTACAGCAACAGAAAGGTTTATTAGCCAGCACAATTAATACTTTCTTCTTTGAGAGCCAAATTCATCTAGTGTAGTATGTTTACAAAAGAAAAGACTGGAATGTACAATAAGGTTTTCCCTTTATCAGAGACATATGGAGTCACAATCTCTGGATATATTTGTGAGACGCTCTAACAAAGAACACTACTCAGGCATGTCTCACATTTCAGGGATCGAAGGGCAAACTGGATGAATGTCCCTTCTAGGAAATGGATGAACCAGCTTTTTCATATGCAATCTCCAATTTCGGTAATCCCCAAGAAGCTTATAAAAGCCTGGATGGAGTCAGTAAAACCTCCTCTTATTAACCTCCAAAAGAACACAAAGGGGTTTGGATCGCAAGGCTGGTCTGGATGCCAAGTGCACCTCTTAAGTACTCTCATACTGTCTCAGCCTGCTGTAACTTTTGGTAGACAAAATACAGTAAGTTTCATGAAGTAGATGAGTACAGTAGATTAAAAGACCAGGTTTACTGGGAGAATTCCCACCTGAGAGAGTCAACTCAAGCTTCTTTTTACAGGAAAGCATGTAAATGTCTTTTCCCTCCTCCACGCATCCTAAGGAGAAATTTTTCCCCTCTTCTCCTTTCACATATACGTAATGACATGTTTCGTGTATTGAGTGGTCTCTGAGATTCATTTGTCTCTGCTGATAAACATTGGTCCTATGAGAAGATCCTCAGGTCAGTTGTATTTGAGTCCTCTTACTTTTTAGGACATTAGTATTCACTTTACATGCTAAACACAGACATAGGGAAGTTCTACAGAGGTCTCCTATCACATAATTGCCTCTATATGCTATTGCGGTAATAAAAACTGACATTTTTTTTTCTCTCATTAAGCATCTCCATTGTTATGCATTTACTTAAATAAATGAGCTTCTGGGTTTGTTTCCTCATTTACTGAGGTACAACTCTTGCTATGTGTTATTAGGACGCATGGAGTCTTCAGAACTCCAAAGGAGTGCTTTATAGGACACACCATTTTTCCTTCTGGGTGCCTTGAACCATTATATATCCATATGGCTTTTAGGGAAAGATGGATTAAAGAGTCAACAACTATGTAGGCATGAAGTCAGCAAATCTAGTGGTTACTTATTTCTTAACCATTTTATTGAACTCACATCTTTGTGGTCCTTCCTTTGGTCCTGATAGGGATCACTGATGTGTTTAGGGGGAAATTCTCCTTGGCACTCCTGTTTTCCTAAGTTTCAAATGTGCTTAGAGATCAGTGAGGTGGGAGCACAGCGAGGAGCTTGGAATCTGGAAGAATGACTGGGCAGGGATTTCTCCCAGGTTTCTGGGAAGCCTGGGTAAATGAGCTGAACTTCTGGCTGAACTGCTGTTAACCAGCATTGGCGAGGCTCCTTGCCTTGTCAGAGAGAATCTTCCTTCCTCTCAGAGCACTTCTTTGAGGAAAGGCCAGGAAGGAAGTAATCCTGCATGATTCAAGAGAGACTTTAAAGGTCTATGCTCTATTTTTTACGAAACATGCAGGCAAGAGCCTACTTTGCATAAAACTGTAAAGCTTCAAAACTTTATTGCTCTTTGCTTATTTTATAAAGCTTTTACTTTTCTGTATCTTTACTGTCAACACCTGTATATTTAACCTTAAAAAAGAAGCATAGTAAACTGAGCAAATGGAGTGATGTTCAATTTGCTTGCTTATTTTCTGCCTGAGCAGGTCATGTACCTGCTCTATGTGGCAGAAGGGGCCATATGCCATGGTTCCTTCTCTACAGTATGACCAGATCTGTTGTGTGTGCACAGTAAAACTGAGCTGGGCAGAATTTGGTCAAGGTGCACCAAGCTTACCGCTTGTGTGCGATACAGCTGTAATAATGTCCATGCCTAGGAGCTCCAAAGCTTCCTGGAATTACTGGATTTACTGTGAATGCGCCATAACTAACTTGGATGTTTGAAGTATGCCCAACATGTCCTCGCTCTTTGCAGGGGGGTTGGACTAGATGACCTTTAAAGGTTCCTTCCAATCCAAACAATTCTACGATTTTGTGTCCCAAAGTTGCTGGACTGCATTCATGGTAGTTTTCTGAGCAGCTATGCTGGGCTTGTGTGGGAGTAGGTCCTTCCAGATGAGCATCATCAAGAGAAGGTAATGAGTGAGATAAACAGAAGTCAAGCATCCTGAGTACAGTCCTCAAACACCGCACTTTATTGTCTTAAATCCAGGTACTGTTTATAATGACCTTAGATAGGGTACGTATAAGAAGAGAAGATGTGAGAAATGTAAATAAGAGGATGTTTTGGGTCTGCTACAGACCTTACTGATCTCGGTACTTCAGCTTCACCTTTGTGCTGTTCTGTTCCCTAGCAGTAAAATGGAGTGATGAGAATAACTTCTACATGCCTTGAAGCTTAATGAACATTTCGTGAAGTGCTCAGAAATCTTTATGTGAAAAAGGTGGAGGATAAAACAGCTATTATTGTCACATTTACCTTCTCTTGATCTGAGAGGAATGAGCAGAAAATGCAAAAACTTGTGTTACCATGAGAAATGAAGATGTGTTCATTTCAAAAATTTTCACAATAAGGTAGCCTTTCATGCCATCTTGAAATTTCTCCAGAAAACTGTCTTCCAAAGCTTTAATACTTTCCCTCCTTATAGTGTTTTGCCTGAGCATGTCATTAGTGGAAGAATACAAAGGGTAGTTAGTGCAGAAAGGCAAATTTTGATGCTTCTAAACCTTATATCAGATGGATGTCAGTGGAAATCTTAATTCCAGTCGAGGGTTGCAATTAGTTCGCAGAATTGCAGAGGATGAGCAGAGATGGATATTTGGGTGGAGAGGAAAAGGACCAAGTAGCATCCACCTGGGTTTTGCAGAGGACTGAAAGACTTGCAGCTGGGAGGCTAATCCCCCCGCAGTGGCGAAACGTGGCTTTGGCATGATGAAGGATGCTGATGTTTTGTTTGTATCTTAACCCCTGCCAGAGAGAAGTGTTGAGGAGGGCGAGATTTAGAAGTAGGATAGAGGTGAATCTCAGTTAGATGGGAACAAAGGGTGAAAAAGAAGAGGAAGGTGCAGTTCAACGGCAATAGCTCTCTAGATGCCTGCGTTTGTTCTGGAGTTTGTGGTGGAGCCGAGTCTCACCAGCAGCAGTGCGTGTAGTGTACTCAGCGTAAATAGAATCCATAAATAGTTTCGTAGAGAGTCAGGATTTTATTTTGCTTGTGAAGTCAGACCTGTTGTGACTCTTGGCTCTGCCATTTCTTTCCTTACCTTATTGGTGGGATAAAGTTGCTATTGCTTAGCCCAAATCCACATACATGAATTCGCTTTCATCTCTTTCTCTGTTGCTTTGTTTATCTGTCTCCGTCTATCTCTCTGTGCGCCTGCTGCTTGTCTGCCTGCCAGTTTTTTCTTTGTCTCTATCACTTCATCATTGAACCCATCTGTGTAGAAAACGGGATATTTGGCTGTCTTGTATTTTTTTTATTACTATTTTTTTTTTTTTTATTTGTGTCATTTTGTTCCCTCAGAGTTAGGAGGATAAAACTCACACTCCTGGGGGTGCCAGGCATTTCAGATCTTGCATTTAGGAGGAGCCGTGATGCTTTTTGCGTCTGTTTGTCTGTCCATCTGTCTGCTGGTCTATAATAAGCTGTGCAGCGAGACAGCAGCTTACTATCTGTGTGTGTGAAATTAGCTAATTGGTGTTAGCAGCAATATTTTCACATGTTTTATAAGCAAAGTGCAGCAAGGTATATAAATGTAGATATGATCCAGAGACACACACACATACACACGCGCACGCAAGCCTGTCGCTGCTCATGCATAGACGCTCAGAAGTAATTAATGTTAATAAGATTTTAATGTGCTTGTGAGATCATAATGAGGAGAAATGAATGCTCTGATTAGAAAAAGGTAACTGTATGTGTGTTTTGGCTTAGAACAAGATTTCCCCTCTTTTTTATAAATCACAATTTCAGAACTTGTTTGTGATTGCATCAGTCGGTTTTTATTTTCAAATTAGAGGTCTGTTTAGCCATTTGAATGATTAGCCAAACAAATGGGTAAAACCTTGATCATAAGGAATAGTGCAGATTTTTTTCTTCCTCTTAGAAAGCAATGCTACTAGATGACAGGGCTGGGCAGCCTCATCCTTCTAGCATTATATTTTTTTGATGCTGCTTTTAAAGCCTCATCAGAAACTGCTCTCGGAGACAGTGCTCATTTTTTACAAATAGTGATGTTTATCTATAGGTGTCTGCAATGCATAATCAACCACTGAAACTATTGTGCCAAGGCACATTCCTGTTCATCAGTAATGATGAATCCTCAGAGTCCAGATGATCACATGATACCTTGATAATATTTTGAAATAATTAGTTTAAGAAAGCAGAACTGTATACATGTTTTTTTTTTTTATTCTAATCAGTCAGCTTCCAAATAAGAGAGATGAGAAAGTGTTTGCAGGAAATATTTTACAAGCTAAGATGGTTTTTTTATCCTGGGTGCTCTGTAGTCACCAGACCCCAGGCTGGCTAAAATCCAGCTGGACACTAGGGGTCCTTCTCTCCAGCAAATCAGTGAAAATATTGTCCAGAGGACTTTACTTTCATTTGCATACTTGTTGTTATTACTTTGAGTAATAAAACATATAAAAATATTTAAAAGTTCTTGTTTGATAGTGCTACACAAACCACTTCGGGATTGGGATATTTTTTTTTAAATTGACACTGAGAGGTTAACTATTCTGTTTTAAAAACATCTAGAATTAAAAATATAAGTTTTAGAAGTCTGTGCGCCAGTGCATCCCATGTTACTTACTACCTACGTCTTTATTTTGGTGGCACCTGGCTTAAGTGGTGTTTTAAAGTGTTAGGTCTACATTTGAATTAATGGAATATGGTTCATTCCAGAAAGTGCTGAGGTACCACAACAGTGGTTGCAATGAGAAATGGTAAAGCATGGTGATAAGATTGCAATTTCCAAATTGTGCTGAACAAAAACCAGTGTCAGTAGATACAGCTTTCACATGATTTGAAGTCTCTAAAGATGATGATATGACAGTTCATTTACAATGAATGAATTTATTTGGGGGAAAGGAAACATCAGGCATTATGCATGCTTGTTTGTTCCTCTAAACACTCATTTCAGCCAGCTACTATACAGTACAGCCTCTAACTGTAGTTTATCATTCAGATAGTTCAATCAATGAACCTCATACAGGAGCTTTAATTTTCTGAGGTACCTTAGAACATCATCTGCACGTGTATGTGCTTAACAGTGTCTGTGCGAGTGCACTGAAAGCGTCACTGAAACCTGAATATCCATCCAGTAAGGTCAAAAATAAAGTATTGCCCAGCTGCTGCTGATGTCCAGGTAAGTTTTAATGACTATGCATGGAACAAGGACACGTTTACTTTTCCTAAGCATTTATAATTTGAGAAGTGCTTTAAATTTTGACTTAAATAAAATGATAGTCTGAGTGCTCACTGTAAGGAAGCAACTAATTTGCTTTAAAAATAATTGATCCTTTCTCTAGATAATTTTATTAGAATCTTTTGAGAAGTATCAATCCCAGTTCAGGATTAGTATTGAATTGAATTAGTATTGAATTAATGGAATATGATTCATTTCCAGAAAGTGCTCATGTACCACAACAGTGGTTGCAATGAGAAAATGCAGAGCATGGCAATATGATTGCCGTTTCCAAATCGTGATCAACAAATCCAGAGCCAGTAGATACAGCTTTGTCATTATTTGAAGTCTCTAAAGATGATGATGTGACAGTTAAGATCTCACGTTGGGATTAGTATCCTCTTGCATTTTTTTTTTTCAGTGCCTGTTTTTTTTGCATATTTCCTGTACGTTAACATGCCAGTTTCCCAAGACTGGCTTCCACAGAGTCAAAGAGTGAGAGAAGGAGCAAGAGTGGGAGTAGGAACAAGGTAATGGTAAACTCCAAAACCACTGAATTTTCACCTTGGAGCAGGAAGCACTTCAGCAATGCAAGGACTTTCTCTGTAGTTTTTCTGTGTTCTGGATGGAAAATGTTGAAGAAAACTCAGTTTGATGTTCTCAGCATCAGAGATGAAGTAGCCAAGCTCCATTCAGCTGTAGACTGAAAACTGCTTAAGGCTTGGAGAACTCAGGAAGAGCTGAGGCAAATTGGCAAAATGCATGAAGTCAGTACACAAAAATGAGTTTTGCTGAATCCTTGGGGGACTGCTTTAATTCAGGAGTAAATTAGTCTTAGCCCAATGTAGCTTAACTGAATAAGGAGCTACAGAGGGCTTTGTTGTTGAATTAGAGCATCTATTTACAGCTTCAAGATGATAAAATGTGTGCATATTGATGTCAGATTTTTAGCTGATTTGCCTTAGCTTTCTCAACATCTCCTTGCAGACTTGGATTAAGGGATAGGTAAACTGTCCCAAGCAATTCATTCTGTACCGGGGATCCAGAACAAAAGAAATTTCAATAGCTTCTTTGCTCTGAGGAAAATACCACAACGCCAACTATTGCACTGTTCTTGACAGTGCTGGTTGCCCTGCCCCTCCCTGGACACCGTTGTTTTCCTGTGCAGTTCATAGAATCATAGAATGGGTTGGGTTGGAAAGGACCTTAAAGATCATCTAGTTCCAGCCTCTCTGCCATGGGCAAGGACACCTTCCAAGAGACTACATGGCTCAAAGTCCCAACCTGGGCTAGTTTTTGGAGGGTTCCACAAATAGTAAAGATTGCTTTCTTACACTCAGTTTGTACATACAAAAGCTCCAGTGTTTGGGAATAAAACATACCAAAGACAGAGATGCTATCTATTTGCAATGATTTATAGAATTATTACAAGAAAAGCAAGTGTATTGCAAATTCTGTTTCTGCTTGGCAACTAGCTACTTTACTTACATTTGGCTACTCTGGTGAAGGGTTAGTTCAAAGATGAGAAAGAGGGTTTTGAGATTTTTATTTTTTTTTATTGTGATGGTTGAATGGAGTATGGTGCGAGCATAGTAATGACAAGCTACCTTGTGAGAAACTAATTTTCTCTTAATGAGACCTATGCACAGTGTGAAAATAGGAGCTTATAATTGTATGTTGAGATTGTGCCCCGAAGAATGCTTTAGAGTACACATGCCAGCTTTACTTGTGTGCACTTGTTTAATTTGACTTTGTTCCTGAGTACACATATAAGGTTAAAATGCTATTAATTCCTAAAGTTCATAATTAACAAACTGATTGTGAGTTAGTTGATAGAATCTCCATGCTAAACAACATTGGATTTGCACAGTGAAAACCCTCTGTATAAGGATGGATTTGAAACATACCTGTAGGTTCTAGCTGTACCAGGTCAGTAGAGAACGTAAGCAATCAAATTGAAAGCTTCATTGGAGATAGTCCCCTCCTAGCCTCAAAGAGGGGGTGTTTGTTCAACTATGCTAACTGATCCTAGGCTTTTTTCCATATGATCTGGAGACAGAAAACATACATCCTAAAGCTGTCGAGACTTAAGCTTTAAAAGAACTGATTATCTCATCTTATTTGCACAATTCCATATTTATGTTTCTAAATAAGTAGCTACTTTTTCCAAAGTGCTTAATACTCAGAAGCACCTGCTGAAGCTGCTAGATGCAGAGAACTTGTAGTAGCGTATGGATTTAGAAGATAAATTTTTGATACTAGTTTTGAAAATGTTGGCCAGAAGGCTTTTACGTCTAGATGAGCCTAGAAGTTCCAGATAATTGGTGTGACATTTCTGCCAAAAATGTTGTTTTAAAAAATTGTGTAATTGTAGAGTATGTATTTACATGAAAGTAGAAAAATATGGATATCTGTAAGAAGACAGAAACTGTTGAAGAAATTAAGTAAGTTGTTCATGTAGTTCATTCATCTCTGCTGATGAAAGTGTCAAAAACTTCTGAGACAGGTAAGGAAAGCCTTCTTATGCACAAATATGGAAAAACCTAGCCGTGGAGGAAGTTCCTACATTACTCATGGGATAACTGGCCAAATCTTTGAACAATGTAGGTGTAGGTTTTCTACTCAATTCGAGTTCTGTTTGACTTAGCAATGGATATTAATACTAGCCATATGAAAGTTTGAGGTGGTTTTTTTTTTAAAAAAAAAAAGCTCTTGATCTTAGTGTTGCTTTGCAGCAGATATCATGCGATCTACAGGTTGATTCACACATGAAAGGAAATGGCTTAATTTTTCTGAAGTTTTGTGTGTGGATATTGAGAAAGCTGGTTGGATATTTGAGGTTTCAAGTAATGTAGAAACAGACAGCACTGAGCAACTAGATGGAGTCAGAAACATGAATCACTATGCCGTGAATTTGCTTCCTGGTATCTCAGTTTTGTTATCTGGTGGACATGTGTGTCCTGTCATTAGTAGAATTCCAGTGGCTTCAGGGTTAGCTACAGTCATCACAGGAATATACAAAATAGTTTATATATGTCTGAACTCCTACGCCTATTCCTGTGTTTACAAGTAGTGCATTTGGAAAGAGTCTGAATGTATAAGAAGTCTTTGAATAATAAGTTTGGGTGATGGTTAACAACTTAATCTTTGTTCTCATTCTGCAAACCATTCTGCCACTGATGCGAGTCAGAGTAGGCCTTTTTATCTATGCCTGCTTCAGTGATTCGAGAAAAAATGCAAACTTCCTGTGTTTCCTGGAGCAAGGTGTTATGTATCTATTGCCTCAATTTACCTGTCTCTAGGATGGGATTGATATTCTATAACTCTGTCAAGCAGGTGGGATTTAATTGATGGAAAGAGCCTTTGCATTCTTTCATGTGAAAGCTTTTCAGATCTGATGGGCACCGTGATGTTTGGGACTCACTCATTCAGTTGATCTCTGCATTAGACTTTTCAGCCATGTAGTTTGCGATTCACATGTTGGCAAATGCAACACAACAGCATCTCTTCTACTGTGGAACTCCGTATTCTAGATGTGTCGGACCACCCTGCTGGCCAGCTGTGTCTTCTGCCTGTGATCCTGGGAATCGGGTTGAGATCATGTGCTTGGCAGTATCTGCAGGGCTTTATGCCTCCAAGTGAGGTCATGAGCTCAAGGAGATGTGCTGGCAGGCGTTTTATCCAGAGTGACAGCCCAGGTAACGCAAACTGCTGTGTGAAGTCTTATGCATTGGGCCAGCTGAGGTGCTTGTCTTTGAGGCAGGCGAAAAGCTATGTAATCTAACTTGGAAAATAATTTCTCTGCAGTCTTCTTTTGCGATACTTGCTACAGACTGGAGTAATCCATTGAGATACTTCAGCCACTCAAATAACTAGAAGCTCCCAACCCTGCCTATGTGGAGATTCTTATCTGACCACATGATAAACGTCCTTCTTCGGATAATTGCCCCAGTCATCTGAACGGCACTAAAGGAAAGTCCTGTGGCAGGTGGTGACTTGTTTCTGTTCGTGGTGGTAACCCAGCCTGCTCCGCTCCCAGCAGCTGTTGCCAAAGCACCGTCTGTACCAGGATCTGCACTTTCTCTTCAAGACTGGGGATGAGTCCCAAGGCAACGTGGGACGGGGATCGTGGGGAAGGTGAGCAGGGAGTGGGATTAGAGGGGTGGAGACCGTGGGTTTGTGGAGGTGAGGAAGGCAGAGAGGGAATGAAGCAGGGACCAGTGCCCTGGGGTGGGCCGTGACAGAAGGGTGTGGAGGGTGAGTTGTGTAAATAGGTGATTGAAGTAGAATCTGTGTTAGAAGGATGGGAAGGTCAGGGTCTGTTTTGGAGGGAAAGAAGAAACAGTACAGATATGCCCCCATCTGTGCTCCTCTGGGGTTCATCACAGAACTGGGAGATGTCGTTGTCAATGTGTTAGTACCATAAGAAACTTCTTTAGTTTTGGAAAAGCTTGTACATGTTAAAAATAAATTTAGTTGAGGCTCACTCCTTCTTAAATGATCTTCTTTCTAAATACAGTAGTCCAGTCTTGATAAATGTGTTTATAACAAATTCATGCTTAAATACTGTGCCCTGGTTGCAGCTGATTTACGGCACTCTACCTGTGCTGCTTCTTTCGAGGCGTTTCCTACCTTTTATTCCTTTTTCTTCTCCTGATAGTGAGTAGTTAACAAAAAACTGTTAAATTTGCTGCTGCCACTTTGTTGTGACTTGTTGCTGCTATCAGGCCTGTTAAAAGGCCTAGCAGGTACTGGCTTCTGTGCTAAAGACTCTGTTAGTCTCTGGACTTGATGGATTTATTTGTAAGCGTCTCATGCAAACTGAAAGCTAAAAGATTGACAGTCCTGGTGTAATGAGGCTATCTTGAAGGATCGTAAGAGATATTCACTTACTTCTGGCCTAGATTACTGTATAAACACATATCTTGCTGAAATCCAAGCACAAAGATGGTCCCTTTCTGGGCTGAAATTTTCTCTTCCTGAGCTATATGATCATTTTGCAGTGCTTCATAACTGTGGTTTTTTTTCCTTTTGTGGGATTTTCCTTTAATGCTTGTCAGTGATTTTAGCCATCCTAGAACCTTCAAAAAAGAAAAAGGCTTGAAAGAGGATAGACTGCATTTTTTGTTATTCATGACAAGTGATTGTCCAAACTGTTAAGTTGTGAGTCCTACTTCAAGTAATCTATTCTAGTACCTGATTATTCTTTCCTTTTGCCTAACCTCAATCTTTCTTCCTACGCTTTATTTCCATTACCTCTGTGGCAATTAATCCCATTCCCTTTGCTGTAGCCTTTTATGTACTGGAAATCTGGGTAACGTAGTCATTTTTGGCAGTTTTTCTACACTGTTTATTGTATCTGCGTTTTTGATCATTCATGCTTTTTTCTCGATATTCTTCAGCTGCTTCACATCTTCTTGAAAACTACTGCCCATAATTTGACATTTTGAAACTGTCAAGTTGAAACTTCCTCAAATGGAGTAGAACTGAAAGATTATTTCCTGTGTCCTTGGGGCTGCATGTCTGTTTTTACACACCCCAAAATGATAACTGACTCCTCGCTTCACCAAGATATTGCTAACTTATATCAAGCTTATATTTCACAATAATCCTAGGTCATTTTCTGAAAAACTGCTACCTTCTCAGTTATTCCCGTCTTATATTTGTGTCATTATTTCTGGCCAAGTACATAACTTTACCCATATTCTTGTGGAATCTCATCCAGTACCTCTAGACAATTCATTTTCTTTGCCAAGGTCATTTTGGATTTTATTAAGTTATTCAGTGCCCTCCCAGGTTCATGTTGTCTGCAAGTTCAATAACCATATTTTCTATTCCATCATCTAGGTTATTAATTCAAAAGTCAAATAGAACAAAACTTGGGGCAGAAACCCAGTTAATGTAGTCTTATATTTTGTTAATTGCCACGTGGGTTCCCTTATCCAAATAGGTTTGCATCTGTGTGATACCATGATTGCGCTTGGTGTTTTTTTTTTTTTTTTTTTTTTTTTTTTTTTTTCCCTGTCTTTTCGTGGTAGGTGCTAGATTTATTCTTCCAGTCTTTTCTTGTCCTCTACAAAGTCTCAAAGTCTGTTTCAGACAGTTCTTTAAGGATACCAGGATGAAATTCATACAGAAATGACTTGAAGAATATCTAACTTAGCTAAATACTCTCTAATCTGTTTGCTCTTTCTTCTGGAGTAAGACCATTCCCCTCCCTCTTCATGAGTATTAAGTGAATTAGCCATGTCTCTCCATTTGAAATTTTGAATGAAAGATGGTACAAAAAAAAAAGGTGTTAAGCATTTCAGCCTACTCACGTCATCTGTCGGTTGATCTTCATCTCCATTGATTAACAGATCCACATTTTCCCTCATATACCTAAATGTACTAATAGAATGGTTTCTTATTACTCTTGGTATACCTTGTTAACTTGTGCTTTGACCATTACGATTTTGTGCCTACATGTTTGTGCAATTTTTATACTTATTCTCATGTATCCTGATATCCTTCTGCTTTCTTCAGGCTTTTTTTCCTATCTTGGTAGCAGTAAAGAGCTCATAATTTATCGATGTTAAAACTCTACTGTTCTCCTTTCCAGTTTATGGGGATAGCTTGTGCTTACGATATTACAATTTCTTGGAAGAACAGTTATGCCTCTTTAGCTTCTTTTTTCCTGTAGACCCTCCCAGGGATTTTTACCTTTTAGTTTTTCGAGGTCATTGAGATCTACGTTCTAGAAGTCTATTGATTTTATTTTGCTTTTCTTCCTCTTACTTTTCTGAAGAATTGTGAATTTCATGACTGTCTTTCTTGCACTCTCACCCACTCAGTCCATTCATCCATACAGGCTAGAGCCCAGTCTAGAAGAAATGTCTCTTTGGTCTCTACTTTCTGACTTTAAAAAAAAACAAAAAAAGTATTTTAGCTGTATTCCATGAAGGTCCTGGAAAGCTGTCATCTGCTGTATTCTTTTCTCCACAGAATATGCATAATTAATCCACATCTTCACTAGCTCTTTCATACAGATGTGTTGGCTTACTTCACTAATTGTGGTTTTCCCCATCATGGCAGAGCTGGTTTCTTTTGCTTTTAGTCACTACCTGTAGTTTTTCAGTAGGTTTTGGCTTGATATGTGCTGGACTTCAGAGCATGCTTGTGCAGTCTGCAGGAGGCAACACTCCTTTCCTTTTTTCTTCTTCCGTATCCTTCTCACAAAGGTTAGATACCCTTTTATATTTCTATTGCATCATGTGAGTTAGCCCGTCAAATTTCTGTTGTACTAATTAAGTTACAATCTGACGATGTGTTAAGATTTCTAGTTTTTTTTTTCCATCCACCAAACTATGTTTTTATATGGATATAGTTATTATATGGATAACATAATAATCCATGTTATTATATGGATATAAGAGATGCTTATCTGATAGACATTTTATTCTCCTTTTTTTTTTTTCTTTCCCCCCTCTAGCAACCTATTTTCTGCCTTGCTCACCTCTTTGGATGTCCTGGCCAATTTATTGTTGTTTATACTTAACTGTTAAGTTTTTTTTTTCATCTGCCCATTTTAGTCCTTGTTAGAAGACCTTCCAGCAGGTTAGCAAGTTGGTGCTCAGACATCCTCCTCCTTTCATGTGAGGTGAATGTCCTCTTGTTCTTAATAGCATTTCTCATGGTCAAAGAAGTAAAATCTCTCCTTAGTGATGCCATCTATATTTGTGTGACACAGCTATCACTAGCATTTGTATCCTTGCCTCTGCTGTGAGGCTGGGAGGAACACTGATTCCTTCAGCATTGCTTCTAGAAAATTGTAGTCACTTTTGAACCTTGATGTTCTTCAAGTGTTTTTGTAGATATTTTAATATTATTTATACCCTCTGTGCTGTGTTGTGCTTTTTTCCTGTGTTCCCTCCATGAACTGGAATGTCCAGGAGACTATCCTGGCCTCACTTAAAAGCCACTTAATTTCATTATAATCTGAATTTACTGACTTAAAAATTGGTTTTCAGTATCAATATACTGTATTTCTTTTCCTATACTTCTGGTTTCTATTTCTTTTTTCTTTTAAACTTTACTCCCTCTTTCTTTTCTTCTTTTTAAGAATCATGTTTTCCTCTTAGCTTGCAAACTCCTTGTGGCAAGAGTTTGTCTTTTCTTATGTCGCTGTGTCTTAATAGACTTGCTCTTCCTCTCTGTTTTCCTTGTATATAGTTTTCTTTACTTGGTAGCATTTTTGAAAGTTTTGCAGATCAGTGCCATTGCAGCCATATGGTTCCCTATAATTGTCCTCTAAAATTAAACTTTTTATCCAAGTTCTGTCTCAGCTTTGTGTGAGTCTTCTCTATTGACTAACTTTCTTCATGCTCATTTGCTTTTCAGCCTGTTGTAATCCAGATGAAGGTTGAATGCTCTTTCCTAAACCTTAGTTAGTTAGTTAATAGCCATTTCGGAGCATTTGAACCCTACATCTTAAGGCAATGACAGATTTCAGTAGTACTGAACCTGCCATGTTGTCATCAATATTTGCAGACTTGTTTGGAAGGAAATATTCCACACAAGCAGGTATTCAGTACTCCTTGGTTTAGTACTTGTAAAGATGGGAGGACATCTGAATATGAATCGGTAGGTTTTCCCTTTTGTTTGTTTTCTTTTTGGTTTTAATACCAAATAATTGGAAACTTCTAGAGAAGATAATATTTAAAGTGCCTGCGCAATCTAATTGCCTATATTAATTCCTTTAGAGACCAGCATTTAAAAATGATGTTTGGATACTGGTTAATTGATTGTGTTCTCCTTTAAGATTACTAATGTTAAGACAGCTATTTAGTCTCCCTCTGTTTTCAGTGGAGAGGAGGAGAAATACCACTAGAGAGCTATTCATCCTAAATATATTACAGTTTTAGGATGGGATTAATGGCTCTCTGGAGATGATTATGGTGGCTTCAGTTAGATACCTAACTTTTAGGAATATAATGGTTAGATTGTATGCCTCTTAGTCCCATGCCTAATCACATTTATCTGAAGCGTATTTCTACTGTCCAAATATACAAGAGAGAATGCTACCATGCTTTGTCTTATTTTGTAGAAATTTTGTATATTGGACTTTTCCAAAGTTTAGAAGAACTGTATTTATTTGAAAATATTTCCTTTTTTAAGCCTTGCTTTGTCTCCTTACCTTTTTGATTGTAACTTGCTGCTTAATGTGGTTTGTGGTGAAGAAACTGTTTGGATTCTTTGTTTTGGTGTGCCTTCTTTTTGATGAGTCACATCTTTTGAGACTTTCCTTCAGCCATTTGTTCTGCAGCATCAAAGGTTACCTTCCTCACGGTTGACATGAAGATTAATTAAACACAGTTTTAAGTATATTAAACTCTTAAGTTATTATTTTTAGGTGAATATTTGTTCTTGTATTTCAGAGCATTTCACGATGCAGCCACTAAAAATAAGTGATCCTGGACAACAGATTAGACATATTTGTTGTTTTTTGGGGAAGAGCTAGTGTCATTTTGGTGTTGCACAAGTTTCCCTCTTTATCTCTGTACAGCCGTAAGGTGTCCATGACACTATTATTCTGGCCACTCTGTTGCCAAAAAGATGTCAAGAAATTAGTGGAGAATTCAGAAAAGAGCAACAGAAGTTAAGAGGCTGAAGAGATTGAAATATGAGCAAAGATTACAAGATTTTAATATGTACAGTTTGGACTAAATGATGACTAAGACATATGATAACAATCTACAAGTATTTGAAGGGTGTAAAATATTAAGACAAAAAGGAATTATTTTAAGACGTTCAAAGGGGTAAAACTCGGCAAGGAAAAACTTCAGTGTGAATCACAAGAACTTCCTGAGAATTGCATGTGCTGGAGTCATGGAGTGGATTGAGCAAGAAAGTGGTAAAAAGCCTACAGTGTTACATAGCCCAGAGATCACACACGCACACGCACACAAAAGCGCACCGGTCTCGTGCCATCCATTTCTGAGCAGCTGCCTAGACCAAGTAATGTTTCAGCAGAGGCCGTTGGGCTCGGTGCGGCCTGGCTGGACAGCCGGGTTGGCCTGTGTCCCAAGTCGGGCTTTCCGCAGAATGAGCTGCAGCATGGAGGGTTCGTTCTGGTGGCAGCAAACTGCCTTCAGCTGCTGTTTTTATGGAGAAGCCCCTTTCCGTCATATGGCTGTACATGCACCCATCCTTTTGATGAGTGTAGGCAGAATCAAGCTGTCACCAGCAGAATATAGGCAGAAGAAAGGAAATGTAATGGAAAATTTTACAACATCCTGGCAAAGGATTGATACGACATGTTAGGTGTTTTCCTTTTACCCTCTTCTTTCATCTCTGTAAGTTGGTGCAAAACCTGTTTTTATTTTTCCCTGGAACTGAAGTCCTCAACACCCATTTATTAATTTTGATAACAGCTGCACATTTACACTATATGTTTAGTTTAGCGGAGGTCCTTTATCATTCTAGTGAATTGTAGTGGACTAATTTAAGTCTAAAAATATTTAACTGTCGTGACCACTGTTTAATCGGGATGGTATTTTTGCTTAATAGGGACATCTTTACTCTTTACAGCTGGCTTTGCACTCATAAAAGATACAGACAGAAGGAGTGAGGACTACAGTTCTTGCTCCTTCCTCTGCCCTTTGTTCCTCGTTTTTATTTTCTTGTGTGCAAAACCATCATGCATGCCAGCTTGGGAAGCTGGCATCCCTCCTGTTAGGACCAAACTGGCTCTCTTTTGCAGTATAAATAGTGCTTGCTTCCAACTTCAGAGCAGTACCCAGTGTTGCATAGCGTAGCTTACTGAGAAGCAATAGCTGTATTAAAGGGTTTTCCATGTATAGAAGGGTTTTATATTTATGGCTTTGAAATCACTGGTCAACTCTGCACACACATCTGGGTATAGGCCTTTAAGCTTGTGTGATATTAGGTTACTGGAATATTTCAGTTGTGGAGTGGCTCAGTTTAAGAAGGTCCTACTTCACTGGTGTGTACCGGAGAAAGCAAACCAAATGCCATTCTTTATAGTACTCCAAATATAAAGCTGGGAGCATGCCCAGCTTTGGTAATCCTACATTATCTGTAAACCACTGGAAGCAGAGGGATAAATTGCACCAGGTGAGCCAGATATGTTTTGAAATGTCATTTAGTTTGCTAGCCTGGGGCTTTTGATTTGATAGAAGCACCTTGTTCTGCTTTGTGGAAGTGGCTGGCTGGACAAAACAAGAGACCGTTTGGTCAAACAGAAGCCACAGAGGAAGGCTGTCAGGTTAAGGCTGAAGTGATGGGCCATTTTTGATTGCAGAAGAGATGACTTCAGCAGAGCTACTACAGTCTTTGCTGACAGCACGTGAGGTCCCACTATGACCTAATGAGTCCTTGTGCTCTTGAAGAACATCCTCTGAAAGTTATATGATAGTTGCTGTCTTCCTCAGCCTCACTAGGACTGTTAGATTCCCAATTGAAAATGCTGGGCTGTCTTCCCCTCTTGGGAACAGCCTTTCCCATTTTTGCCTCTCTGGCACATGTGGCCAGCTATAAGCTAAACCCTGAAGGATTCTTTTATCCCTCTGTCTGTTGCATTTCATTTTCTGAGCATGGATGATCCACTTCTTCACCATCAGCCGTTGTTTAGCTTCAGCCTGGACACACCAGAGCAAGTGTTGCAGAGAGGGATGCTGGGTTTTGCAGTTATGCTGTGTTACTACAGATCATGTCACCTCAGTGGGTAAACAGTACAAAAATAAAACCAGCAAATGACACAAAAAGGAATCCAGTTATATTTTTATATCTCATTAAGTTTTGCTCCTCCTTCTGGCTTTATTGGCAGAGATATCAGGGGAGTGTACATCTCTGTCTGAGAAGAGACGAAAAGATTTGCAGTGGTTGTGTGCATGGACACTTTTTCTTCTTCTTCTTTTTTTTTTTTTTCTATGAGGATTAAGTGGGAAGGGTTTTAGGATATCCCACACCTGTCTCATTTGAGGAAATCCTTGTTTTATCATGTATAGAAAGCAGCTGCTGATTTAAGATTTGTTACTAGTATCCTGCCCAGGGATTCATTATTTAGGCACTTAGCTCAAAGAGCTGCTATCCCAAGCTGTCGTTTAAGAGAGGGGATTGCTTAATATTGTTGTGAGCCAAAGGTATAGTTGAGTGGAGTTTCTTTTGAATCCAGAACTTTCCCTGCATGGTAGTGACAGATGAGTAGGGTCAGAAAAAGGCGAGATTCCCCCAACCCAGGCTTTGGAAGTCAACAATGGTCTGTCTCCAGAGCTCTGCATGACCTTGATTTGTGACTATGGAATACTGGCCGCAATGGCCTGTCCTTTTCAGTCCCTACAGTTCAATGTGAGATCAATAATTAACCAATACTGTTATCTTCAATTTTGAGGGGTCCTTGACTGCCTACCCCTACTCTCCAGGGGTTAGCTAAGATGTGGCTGGATGGTTCTGTTGGAACTTGACCCTCATTCTCTATCCAAACACCTAGTGCAGCCAAAGTTAGGAGAGGCAGTGTGAAAGAATACTGCATGCCTTTGGTTTTACTACACCTAGGTCCACTGAGCAATTCCTTACCATGGAGCTTGTTTGTTTTTTTTTCCCTAGCTTTGTGCTGGGGTTCTCCAGCATGCTCAGCACCTATGTGGTTAATGACTTTTCTGGAAGTGAATTATGGTTGCCAGCATTGCTAAGGCCTGATCCCAGATATGTTTCCACATCATGTTTAAGTTTATGCTTGGATTATGGTCCAGGCAGCTTTTTTGGCTTTAAGTTGGAATGGAGAATCCTTCTCTTAGGTTCATCTGTAGTAAATGTTTTAGCTCTGTCAGGTTTTGATCTTGAGAAAAGTTTTTCAGACAGTAGCTATGGGTTTGATAGAATGAGAGTTATTGTGACTCTTTTTATGGCTGTAATCCTGTGCTGTAAGAATTCTGTTTGTCTCATGTCCTCTACTTAGGATTTCTGTGTAGTTATTTTTACCATACTTACTGGATCTGGGATGCATGCAGTAAGGGGCATGACTCGCCAATGTGGATCTGCAAACTTGATGACGCATGGAAAACTTCAGTTAGTATTTAATGAACTACTTCATATAGTCAATATGGGAACATTGCTGAGAATATGAGAATTGGCAAGTAGAAGTATCAACTTTTTTTTTTTTTTTTTTTTTTTTTTTTTTTGCCATGACTTTGAAGTTCCCTTGTTGTGACAGCTGCTAGGCTGGCATTTCCTGGACATTAGTGGGATATGATGATAGCTTGCCTGCTTCCCTTCTTTCTGATGGATTTTCTCAGAAAGGACAGTGAACTGGCGGACTAGACTCTTGTATTAAAAAAGCAGAGGGTGGATTGTAGTGGGCTAGAGTTGGGAGAAGTACAGAGATCCAAAGAACTATCATGGTTTTGTAACATAGTCAGCAATGTGATCTACAGGCAGAATCAAAAAGATCTCAAAGTTAGGAAAGTTCATCCTTCTGCTCATCTTTTTTTTTCTTACTTTATTTTTTAAGAGTTTTGTGCAGCAACAAATGGTGCTAGCCTGTCAGCCTGATACCAGCCTAAGGAGAGGCCACATTATAATAAATGCATATTTTTACTATGAAAAGATAACATACTGTTGGTTTAAAAAAATCCCAAACAGCCTTGCACAGAAGCATTTTCAACAATATATTAAGCCTCATATTTTTCAATTACAACAGGGTTTTTCTTCCCTGCTGATCTTTTTTTTTTAATAACCAAAGAAGCAAATATGTCTTGGTTTTGAGCTTTAATCTGGTGCTTTGTGTACTCTGACGACCTCCTAATCACAGTCTCTGTGAAATGTCAATCTACTCCTATGGAAAGTGTTGATATGCTCATATATCCTGTGCACTTAGGACAGGGGAGTTAAAAGAAATGCATTAACCAAAGGAATGAAATGTTGTGGGAACCCGTAATTCATCTACCAAGTGTCCCTTTCCCAGTTCATGAGTGGTTCTTTATCTGTGTTGTGATTTTAAATGTGAGCACCAGGTGTGAAGATTTCTGTTTATTTTTATTTAAGCAAAAACAAACACAAAAAAATTTCAGAGCTGATGCAGGTGATGAAATGTAAAGATGTGCAGTGGGTTTAGTAAATAGTCAGGGTGCATATGTCTAAACAAGGAAGGAGATTGCAGAATGCGGTTTTAGTTTATAATGCTCTCCTTTCATTACTATATAACCATCTGCCTCTCTGGCATGTTCCTTAAAATCTGGTGATCTTACACTTCAGTTTGTAGCCTTCAATGTTACACTGGTGTTTCCTCTGCTGATCTAGTGGGATCATCTGGATCACAAGGTAAATGCTGTCAGCAACATCTACAGTTCTTTTCTTCATAAAAACTAAAAGGTAGAACTGACCTTTATTATCAAATGGAGACCTGCAATTTGAGAGGCGTGATGTGAATTTGAGTCTGTGAGAGAGGATCTACTCCTCTTGGCACTGATAGGACTTCCTCTGTGGTCTTAGATGCGATACCCAACTGTTCTGCCTGGAATTTCCCATCTGTAATGTGTAGATAATGATACTTGCCTTTCTGGTAAAGATTATGACAGTTCGTTAATGTTTATAAAGCTCTGTGAAAATGCAAAGTGTTGTAAAAAAAAAAAACCCAAAAAAAAAGCCAAACCTAACTATGCATCACCATTAAATTGAAGACTGGCTAAGCGAGCAGTATTACCTTTGTAATCCAGCACCTTTTATGCTATTATTCAATGAGTTGGGCATAGATTTATGATATTGTGGAATTGTCCTTGTTTGAGGAAGGCATGGTCCAACATCTTAAATACACAGAGAACTGATTTTCCCTGAGAAACAGCATCATAATTTAAAACTTATTACTGAACCTTTTTTTCTGCAATTTTTTTCTTTGTTGGTTCAGTTTCAGCAAATGACTAGGAGATTTAGATTTCTAGATCTGCATCTCATGCCACCCTTGACTTTCTAGAAATCCTGGATCAAGTTAATTGTCTGCTATGCACTGAATATTGACAAATCTCCTTGGATCTGCCTAATGCTCTATTGAATACTGTGGTGAAGAATGCAGAAGACTTGTCCATGGATACAGACTTGAGGCGTTAAAATTGCCATTCCACTTTTTTTTTTATCCATAAGTTGGTTACAAGAATGAAAACAAACTCATGGTCTGATACGTACTTGTAAAAGATGCAAACATACAGTGTTTTAATCATTGGCCTACCTCAGTGAATATATGGTGAGGGTTTTAAGAGTGGTGAATGTTTCTTTTTGATGCGTGGTCTTTGGACAAAGGGTTAAAAGATCAGGAAGGCCAAACTCAGGTTAGTGGGTTTTTTTTTTTCTTGTTTGGTAGGTTCTTTTGTTGTATTTGTTTTTTGGTTTTATTATTTTCCTTTTTTAAAAAAATTATAGATGCTTTTTAAAGTGAAGCTCCTTGCCTAGTCTGTTCTTGAGTTGTGGTGTAGATGCTTTGAGGGTATAAACCACAGAGGAAGTTGGGATAAAATAACTACTTAAAAAGAGATTAAGGGATTTACTTCAGTGCCTCAATGGGCTGTGATTTAAAGGGAGAAGAGCCTAATTTTTCATAGTGCAGCTACTTTTATTAGCTACAGGTTTTATCTTCTTGGAAAGATTCTCACATCTTTCTATCAGCCAATTTTGGGAAATAATCCAGACCAGTCAACAGAACTGTACATTGCACTTGATTTCTTGGTAATTTTTAAAGCTTTTCAATGTCTAATCTGTCCAGTATAACTACCTAGTCCTTTGTCACAGATGGTATTGATCAGCAAGAATAATAGCTAACTATTCTTAAACTCCCATTTTCCAGAGATTAAAAAAAAAAAAAATAAAATTGAAAGTTGGGGTGTGGAGGGAAGAAGGCATTACATAAACCAGAATTTCATACAGAATGATGATTCCAGGTCAAAAGACTCTTGAAACTTCTCCTTGTGGTTAGTTAATTTTTTTTTTTTCCATGTAGAATTCTATTTGGGACAGGAGCTGAACTTTGTCTTCCAACTTGCTTTGCCAGTGGTGATCTGTGGGGACACAGGTTGGTCAATCTTTGAGTTTGCTGGCACCCTCAGAATTTTACAACCACAATACTTAATATTTTTGTGGAAGTTCTTGGTGGTCTTTTCTGGAGACTGGTTGCTGTGTGACAGAAATAGAGGATGGCGTGATATTGGGCAGTTGAGATGGAAAGCTCAGCACTGTTATCACTTCCAGTAAGTAGAGGTTTTCTTCATTAGTCTCAGAAGAACAAATTTGAATGCCAGGTAGTAGATGTTTGCATTTGAAAGAATTGTCTCAGTTGGTTCTTACTCACTTGTATCTTCCTATCCTGTATGAACCACCTTCAACCTCCTTAAATTTACTCTCACAAAAGCTTGGCTCTAGAATTGTTCTCCATTTGTACACATTTATTTTTTTCTTTTTCAAATGCCATCTCAGTATTTCAATAACAGATTCAATCATGCCTGAAGTTCTTTCCATCAATTTTCAGTAGTGGATCATTCAATTAGGAGATATTACCCTCTGCATTTTTGTGAGGCTGAATTTGTCTTAGGATCAGAAGTACTCAAAGTCACTTTTGAAAATAAGTTGTAGCTGCCAAAGTAACTTCAGTGGAAGTTTGGAAATTGTGTACTGTGGGTGATCTGTTCTCCTAAATGGAAGTGGGCCAGGAGGTGAGTTTCAGTGCTTGACTCTGATCTTCTATGCAGTTTGTGTGTTGGCTCTTCCTGTGGCTCCACTTTGTACTTTTTTAACTAATTCTGTTCAAGACAAGTCTGCTGTAGAGACATTTAGCTCTACACAGTGTGGATATGAGCTGTTCTCTGCCACATCGGCTTAGGAGTTTGAATTGCTCCTAGGTTTAAAACTGTTTTATGTCAATGTA
The DNA here is from genome assembly GCA_009806455.1 of Tetrax tetrax. Lineage (NCBI taxonomy): Eukaryota > Metazoa > Chordata > Aves > Otidiformes > Otididae > Tetrax > Tetrax tetrax. The sequence continues at coordinate 351,132 of WHYT01015733.1, read as the reverse complement.
GAGATATTGTGCAACCAGGAACTAATCCCGTGATACAAAAGAGGGAGACAGTCACAATGTCTTTGGTAATTTCAGTTGAGAATGGAGTAGACTCAGTTGATGACACTGAAGATGTCATCAAAGAGGTGGTGGATGCCCCATCCCTGGAAACATTCAAGGCCAGGCTGGATGAGGCTCTGAGCAACCTGATCTAGTCGGGGATGTCCCTGCTCCTTGCAGGGGGGTTGGACTAGATGACCTTTGAAGGTCCCTTCCAACCCTAACCATTTTATGATTCTAAGATCCTGTTGAGGTGAAACAATAATTGGTTCTTTTCCATGCCATGTGTGAATTGAGAATTCTCTCTGTCATGCGCTGTTTGTAGCTGGTTTTTTTCATAAAGAATGCAGAACAGCAGCAGATCTCGTTGACATGAAAGATGCCCGTGACCACATTCACTTTAATGTTGAGGCACTCTGCTACCATTTGGGGATTCTCTCCTTAAGTTAGCTGAAGACTTGAGGACTTCTCTGATTGCTAAAATGGATATACTGTGCTAGTGAGTTTTGGGCAAATGGAAGCTCTCCTTTCCTCTGTGGACTCTCTGCTTCCAGCATTAGTCAGGACAAAGTAGATGACCAAATAATCAGATGTTTGCTGCTGGCCTACTTCTGTTGTCTGTGGTGGTTTATGCTTGTTGAGAATCTGTGTGGTGAGGCTGAATCAAAATGTGAGGTTTCTGTGCTGGCCCATACACATCACTTCTCTTTATATGCATTTGGGTAGCTCTTTGTCTTGCCTGTGAAAGGGAAAAGAGAATTTGATTGATCTGTGAACACAGTTGCTTTCTTTACACCTTTACACATTTCTGTTTCTTAGACTAGGTTGAATCTTGTTTAGTGGGTTCCTGTGGAAGGCAATCAGTGGTAAAAATGTTTTCTTTCTTGGGAACTGTTTAATAAATATGAATAAAAATCCAACACAATCCAACCCCCAGTGGTTTTTCTCATGTAACTTTTTCTTAAATTTTTCTTAAATTTAATTGTAGTGGGGATAGTAGTGCTGTTGGAAAACAAGTGAAAAGGACAAAAGCTTTGGATTGAGACTGGCAGTCTGTATTCCAGAGGTTTTAGAATACTATGTGAAACTTCTGGAAGGTTAAGCTTGAATAATAGGGCTCAAAAATGCAAATAAGAAAATAAATTTAGAAATATTTCAGGTTAAATCTTTTCAGTCTGCTTTTCTCAGTGCTGCCTTCCAGCATCCTGTGTTTTCTCTTTGCATTCCATTCCTTTTCTACTTTCAGGAACTGTTTAATGACTGGCATAATACTCAAAGTTCTCCAACTTTAGGTAACTGCAGTGAAACTAATGGTATACCCTTCAGTGCAGTTCCCTAAAATTCTGAGTGAGAGGCACAGATGAGAAAAATAGCTTCTGTGCGTGTATCCTGTAGCTTTTGTCCAATACACCATAAATTTAATCCAAAACCACCCTTGGCCTTCAACACAAAAAGCCCTACCAGCTAGCCTTAAAAAATAATTGTTCAGTCTGCAGTTAAAGGGAATGATACCCCTCTTACCTTCATATTTATGAACAGAACTTGAACATGGTTAGTTGTGCAACACTGATGGAGAGGCAGAGCTATTGTTTTCATTTCTTAGATGAGGAATTGGAGCATGGTGAGATTGCCACTTGCCAGAAGTAACCGCGTACGTACAGAGCCTCTGGGTGAACCTGATGCTCTGCAGCCTATGGCTGGTGCCCTAGAGTATTGATTGTTCTTCTTTTATGGCAAACTATTAGAACATAGTACATGTGCCAAGCTATTGTGGAGAGATCTATCACAGCCACTTAGGAAATCTTTCATACTATTCTCTCACTCTTAGGAAGAAAAGAACATCTTAAGTCTTGTCTGCATTGAAGTGAGGTTTCTGTGTTTATACATTAAAACACAACCTGTTTGTGTAGTGGAACTTCAGAAGAGATCTCACCTCTACAAAGATTTGAACTTCACAGGTCTGTTTGGTATCTTTACAGAGTAAAGTATCTTTCAACCTTACACCTTCTTGAGTGAAAATACACCATGAACCTACTGTAAAAGGAAACAGACCGAGATTGAGAACAGTAATTTCCTGCCCAGGTGACACCTGGAGGGCAATTTAGGGATGCGATCAGGCACTGTTCTTCGAAGCACCTTTTGGCTGTGAAAGAAGAGAGAAAACAGGAAACTGAAACTTTTCTTCTTATCTTTTATGAAATAAAAATAGAAGTCAGAGAGAAAAATGGAAGTCAGAGAGATGCCACCAACTGTGAGTGCGAAAGTTATGGCAGGATGCAGATTACTGAAGGTCTCTGTTCCCCTTATAGTCATTACCCAGGTGCCCTCCAAGGTGTGAGACAAAACAGGAATGTAAAGTGTGTAAGCTCTTGACTTTTCTCCACCTTCCCTTTACATCCCAACGCTTTTATTTTCAAGAAGCCAAAAAGGAATTGAGATTCCAGCTGTATTGTGTGAAGGCTGAATCAAAGGACTTGATCTGTGATTTGCTCTGCTATATACCTCTGAAATGAATGCATATGGAAAAAATTGTCTCTGTGGGAAACCCACCTGCACAGCCATTGTAAGTCGGTGAAGGGTTGGATCTGCAGCTGCTGAGTTTGTTACCATGTCCTTGTTCCTGCTGTCACCACAGAAGTGAGTACTTCTGAATTACCTTTAATAGCATTGGGCTCAATATAAACCTCTGTAATACTGCTGAGGTGCCTAAAAATTCTTGTGATGATTCTTTATGGCAGCTGGACCTCCTGCCACTCCTATAATGTCCCCTCAGCTTAAATGTCCGTGTGCTTACAGAGGTGCCAGAGAAAGCTGGGCCAAATCTGGGGGCTCCTGGGACACCTGAAGGTCTGTTTGGACCTCTCTTTCCCCCCTGACTTTCCCGTTTGAAAGAAAAATACACTTCTCTTAAAGTTTTCTCAACTTTCCAGTGGAGCTTGGTAGCCAGAAAAGGCCTTGCAAACAAAGGTGTGCAAACACACTTGCAGAGAAAGTAATCAGCTCAGAGAAACTGATATTTAATCATTATATGTAGTAATATTGACATTAGTGGAGATTGCATTTGGTTTAAGTGTTTTAAGGGTTTTTACTAGATATTATTAATGATTCCCTGGGTTTTATAGCATTTCTCAACAAAAAGCTTCATCAAAGTAACAGAAACTTTGAAAATTCTTTTAGAATGGCCAGTTGCCTTATGATCGAGTCAGTTTACCTGAGATGGGCAACAGCTATGTTCAAGTCCTCTTTTAGAGTAAGACAGCAACATCTTTTCCTTGAGCCTCACAGGTCTCAGATGAAGTCTGTTTTATCTTTCTATTACTTTTATGAAAGACGCAAGAGAACATGGTTCTCTTCTGCTCCAGAGTGGGAAAAAATGAGACTGTAAAGTCTCTTGGAACAGGGGGAAAATTCTCTTCTAGTCTAGAAGATGCTGAAGCAATACTTTCAGTATTTAAAGCAAAAAAAAATGTTTCGTAAAATGACTATATTTTAAAATGAGAAAGAGAATCCTAGCTTCTACTATGCTGCTCATGAGGAGCATAGTCAAAGTTCTTTAAAAAGCAAAATTGTATAAATAAGGACTTTTTTTTTCCCTCCAATACTAAGTCAGAAGGACCTACGGAACAAGAAAGAAAATGCCGAAGCCCTCAAGCTTACAGAAATTTCTTAAGGGGAATCTCTGTAGAGAATTACAATTATTCCAGTTGAGTTGTGAGTGCAAATTGTGAAGAAACAGACCTGCTCACAGGACCTCCTGACTTCATGGTCAAGCAGTAGATCTTTTTATTACACAAGCTATGAAGTGCACATGCACTGAAAATTGGGTAACATTTTCTCCCACTGATGTCTTTTACTTCTGTTACTTTTAACCATTTAAGTACAAAAAATTGCAGGCAAAAGCAATTTTTTTTTTCAAGTGGAAGACATTTCTTTATAAGAGCTTTTCATTGATGTTAATAATCTACTACTTAAGTATCATTCTACTTGTTAGCATTTCTTGGGCTGAGAAGGTGGCAGTACAGATCTCTGATAGGGAATTTTACCCCTAAGTACAGTTTCCATAGCTTACGTCCACTGTCCGTACTTCCTGCCCTGAGGTACGCGATAGAATTGTGCTTTTTGTTTGTTTGCCATGGTGGTCTAGGAGGTAGGTCTGTCGAGTAAGATCCTGAATGAAGTGCAAAAGGAGGAAGGTATTACTGAGTAATGATGAGACATTTATGTACTTCAGAACAATTCTGACTCTTAGTCCATTTTCTTTTCGTAATGCCCATATCTTAATGACTGCAAGCAAAGGCAGAGATACTGTCCAGGTTTCAGCAGGGATGGAGTTAATTTTCTTCTCAGTAGCCGGTGTGTTTTGGATTTTGTATGTGAAGAAGCGTATATATGCTTCTTCAGTGACATTTATTTGATCCTCCTTCAGTAGGGATTTTAAGAATTTTCCGTGAAACCAATATCTGCACCAGAAGAACGTGAATTTGGAAAGAGGAATGAAATAATAAAAAATATCCCTTGATCTTACCAAAGTAGAATATAACTTGTCTAGGTGCTGTTTGCTGGTATTTTGCTTTGTTAAGGTGTGTTTAGAATCCATTCAGAAATACAATTAAGAAGGTATTAGAATTGCACAGAGAAGTGTTCAGAATTTAGGGAACCGAGAAGTCAAGACTGAACATTTTATTGCCGAGGGAAGACTGGCAGCTTAAATTCATCACTTTAATCTCTCACTATTGTTGGCTGTGTATAGTGCTTTTATAGCTGGATGCTGAGGAAAAATCTGTATGTTTTGTACATTTGATAGACCTTTGGTAGAGGCAGTTTGTCTCCCTGGTATATGTATTTTACAATGTACATCGATGTCTCACACAGCAATGGAAAAAGGAAGAAGCAATAAGAAAAGGAGTGAAATATAGGTTGGGTAGAGGGGGAAATAGACATGCTCGTGAATCTCTGGACATTCACAGAGCATCTCAGGAGAAACAGTAAAACCCAGATCTCTGCCTAGCTAATTTTATGAAAAAGGACTAGATTTCACATGAGTGGTACCTGAAGTGGCTGTATAGCATTACTTAAGTTTTGTGGATGTTGAAGTGGGGCGGAATACATGATATCTTGTAATAGTGGAGGAGCATATATTAGACCTTATATTTCCTGCATATGCTAGGTTTTTTTGTCATAGGTATTGAGTTTATTGTGGTTGACCCAAACTTTCTAAAAATTTATGTCTCTCTGAGTTTTCTCTCTTAGAAACAAAGTGGCGTTTTTACTAAAAATATATTTATCTGCTACCCAGCATTTTTTTAGGTTCAGAAAAAGGGAACCTTGACTTAAATATAAAATATGTTTAAGTGGTCTACTGGTAGACTTTCAGAGCTATATTTTATCCTGTAACATGATTCAAAGTTTTTTTGGCAGCTTTTTGAGGAGCTGTTAGTCATTTACAGTTGATTGTTTGTGTGCTTTCTGCTATGCGCTTGAGTATCTCATCAGTCCCCAAGGCATCCATAGCATGAGCAGTACTGTAGAAAGCCCTGCAACTTCCACCAGTGTGGGTGTGGAGCATCGCGTGAGGAAACCAGGACATGGGGGTGAAAGAGAAGAAAGGCTGGTGCATGTTCAAGATTGTCTTTGGTTTGGAGTTGACATGTGCTGAGTGTTTCCTTAGGAATTACAACGAAGACCAAAGGACCTCTGCGCTGCGCTCTAGCTTGTATCTCTGTGGCCCAGGAGAGCCTGGCCTCCCATTCTGACACTGGCTTTTGGGAATGATGCAGCAGGAAGAAGAGCATGCAACTAAGAGCTCCTGAAGCAGTATCCAGTCTCTGAGAATGAGGTACTTGCCCACTTTTGCGATGCATCTTCAAGTACATCATCCAATACAAAGAGAAGAAAGCTAGTGAGTGGTCCTGTTCTCTTGAAGACAGTAACGGAAGAGCCACTATCTTTGTTATGACCCAGGGCCCAGCCCTGCGCCCAGCATCAGAGAGTCCTGGCTGGTGCTCAGCTCCCTTTCTCTGAGTGCTGACCGGCCCAGATCTTGTTTGTACCTTGCCTCTGCGGTGTCATCCTCCTGACGGCTTTCATTATCCGACTTCCACCTCCCTCTGCTCACCTCACCGCTACTCCAAAAGCAAAAACTGTTGGTACTATTGGGTGGATAGTTTATTATTATGTAGATTTTTTTTTTTTTTTTTGTCTGAAGGCCTGTTACTCATTCTGGGTGGAGGTGTTTGGCTTCAGTCACATTTATCTGTCTGTGTCCACATTTCAAGGATTTCCATGGTATTGACATTTCCATTACAGGAATCTGAAGAATGTTCAATTATATACAGGCCATGAAACATATTTACTTCTTTTATTTTTTTATTTTTTTTTTTTGTCTGCCAACTGTTCCCTGCCAAACTTTAAACTGGGCTGCTATGACTCTGAGATATTCTTTTGTCACTTTTCTGCTGTATTGTAATATATATACATAGTGTACACACAGATAAAAGCTCATACCGTAGCATTAGAAGACAGCACCAGATTTTATCTGGAGGATTACTGCAGGCCTGTTTCTAATTTATATAATGTTTTTGTTAATAGCAGTACCTCTTTAAAATGCCCAATAAAATAGTGTAGCATTGATTTAAATAGAAATTTCAGTTATGTTAGATATCCTCCTATTATAACAGGTCAGGCTTTTAACAGATGTCTCAATAACTTTGCTATTAGCAGGAATATTTCATGAATTAAAATAAGGCCTATTTGTCCCTGTCACTCATTGAAGTGACCTACATATTTGGCAGATGGAGAGGACTTGCTTGTGCATTAGTACTGATGGGGTAGAGTTTTTTCAGTTGTGTATTTTTGGAGAAGAGAGAAAGATTTAACATAAGTTAACATCGTTTATTTTTTATTAATATCATACTTCAGTTGCCTTTTACAGCAAAATCGTGTTAGGCACATCTTGCCTTTTAAGCACAGAAAACATCTAGGACATTTCTCCTGGGCACCGGATTTCTGTCTTAATGTAAACCTTTCAGTAAGGCAATGGACAACTTTTTTGCAAGTGTATGAACTAATGGAGCTGGAGCAGAAGGTGCAGTAACTCACTCACTGCAGAGGTTCTAGCTGAAATCTCCTCCAGAGACCTGAGGGCTTCCAAGCCTTTCTGGGCTGCTGATTTTTCTGCCTAAGTATTTTTGTTCCTCTTCCTGGCAAAGCGAGAGTTTTTCAGCATTATACTAAGGGTCTCACTTAAAGCAGCTCAGTGACGCATTGTTATGCCAGCGCGTGTCTCTGTATTCTTTGAAGACTCAAAAAAGACCTCTGGAGTTGAAGATTTCATTGACTTTCATGATGACAGCAGAGCCTGAATCCTGCTGTGAAGAGGCAAACCATAGAGAGAGATGTGGTTGTAGATGTGGTCTGTTTATCTACTGCAAAATCACTCTCTGGCGTCCTGTGCACTAGTGCAGGTAGAAATAATTTCTTATTATTTTTGTGGTAAGTTTGATTGGAATGTGACTAATTACATAAGGAAGTAGAAGAGCTCCACACATAAATATGCTGCCTGAGCAAGAAATATATCCCACAGTAATTAATCAAGAGATAAAAAACACTGTGGGATAGAGTGAAGTTACTTAAGGGATACATTTGACCCTCTATCCTTGTTTTTTCTCTTTGTATACTAAAGGCCTAAGTCAAGGGAAGATACTAAGTTTCTGCAATTTCCACTGACATCAGGGAGCGGTGCAAGTTTTTAACGTTTCTTCAAATCAGGCTATTTGAAGTCATGTATGTCGGTACTGTCTGATCAAATTTAATTACATTAAATTTAATGACAAGTTCACAAAGTAGCAAAATTAGTTACAGCCAGTACAATGGTATTTTTGATGAGGATTCTGCCTGTTTGCGAGGAAGTAGCACCTTGTGGCTCAGTCACCAGCCAGGAGTGCTTTCACAGTCAGCTCTCAAACCGTAAGGATATTCCAAGGATTGAAATGGCAAATTGGGAAAGGAGTTATATTATCATAAACTTGTCATAACATAATACTGTTTCCCTGGCCTGTGCTCTCTAGGACTCTGAGTGTGGATACCAGTAAAGTGGTTATCTGGTGGTGGTGGTGATAATAATAAATATTATAATTTTCAGCTCTTATCTGAACTAGTTACTTAGGATAATATGAATAAATTAATACAAGAGACTTGGTTTTCCTTCTTGTAATTTTAGATCTTTTTCATACTTAATTCAGGTAGAATCTGAAGCTTTTCTGGAGTGATGGCCTAGTTCGTTTCAACTCAAGACTCACTGTTTTAAGGAGCTTCTTCTAGGGATAGAGGAACTGCCATCATTGCACTTGGCATGCTCTGTTATATGGTTTGCACCTGTGTGCTATTAGGGGAAGGTGACTGAAAAGAAAGCATACACCTTCTCAAAGAAGAACAAAATTCTTGAGCTAAAAACACTAAATCATTGGGTTATTCATCATTTTGCTGAATATCAGTGTTGCCTCATTAAATAGGAAAGGAGTTGCTTTATTTATTAGAGGTTTTCCTGTAACAAGGGCTAGAAGCACAGTCCCATAGAATACTACTAATGTTTATTATTTACGTGCCTTAGTCAAAACAAAGTAGTGATGCCCTTTTAGCGTTATCTTTTAACTCTTTTGCTTCTTGCACAAGGAATGATGGTAAGGAGTGAGAAAGACACTCAGGCAGCGACAACAGGGGAAGGGATGTGGTACTTCCTGCACCCATTAACACTGTCAATTAGCACCATTTATCTTGAAATTTGTCCAGCTTGGAACACAAAGTATGTATGTCAGGGTTTGGGCCAGACAGAAACATAGAAAATAATGGTATTTGTGGAGACACTAGCCGATGTCGGGGAGAGAGCAAAGGCACACAGTAATTCTAAAAAGAGCTGCGTTTCTTGTGTGTGAAAATTTGATTATAAGATTATTCTTTCAACATAAACACAATTCTCTAAGGACTTATTAATGCTTCAGTAGCATAGTGGAAAGACTCTAGTGCAGTCCGCTTTAATAGCTTTCTGGCTTGAACCCCAATACATAATGTTCTAGTAATAGTTTATGGGTGACTGCAATAAATTGGTAGCAAGTGTTTTCCATTTTTTGGCTCTTCTTATCAGATCTGCTGGTGGAACATTTTGTTCTGAGAATATTGCAAACGCAATTGATCTGCTTTGGATGTGTGCTCAAGAGTTTTGTGTCTTTTAAAATATATGTATATATGAGCTTTTTCGCCGTGTTCCGAGATGTACAGCGTAAAGCTGTGGGCCAGTAAAATGTTACCAGGGATCTGAGCAGTTGGTTAGACCCAGCAGGGCTCCACCTACCCTAACTAATGTTCTGCAAGTGCTGCCAAAAAGGCAGAGCTTTCCTCCCCCCCCACCACTTTCCTTCCCAATACTTTCATTGTTCTAGTCTTTTCACGCACCAGTGGAAAATTTGTTCCTGTCCACGCAGGAATAAAGATCTTTCACACAGGTTCATTTTAAAACCAAATGGCTTTTTGAAATAGAAAGAAGCATGGAATATTTTGCACTTAGTGGTGAGGGAGAGAGCCACTTTTGATTAGAGATGGGCCTGATATGGTCACCTTTGATTTCTATTGGATTTGGAGCTGAACTTTGCTGTAATTACAGGGTGAGATTCCACGGCCTCTATTATGCAGGAGCTGTCCCTCTTGGTCTTCAAATCAATTAATTCACAGCTCCAGATCATCTCTATAGCCAGCCTAATTGAAACAGCCTGCTTTCATCTCCACTCGCACAACTAGAAGAAGAGTTTGGTAGCTGAACTCAGATTGGAAAAGTCTAGCTGCTTTCTGTATGTAAGAGGCCAAAGAAAAACCACCAGCCTGATTGCCTCTGGATTTTAATCCTCTGGATATGATAAATAAAGTCAAAAGTACCGAGTATTGGAGAGTAAGCAAATGTTATCCATTATCCAGTGGGTTGTGCCACTGAACATCCCGTGCTTGTTCCTGGCTCCATTTTGTTTCTTTAAACATCTAGCACGCTGGCTCTTTGCACAATCATCCAACATAGCTTGTAGATTAGATTCAAAATGAAAATGGGTACATTTCTCCAAGATAACATTAAACACATGTAAAATTAAAGGACACCGAGTACCTCCTTCATTCCTTTAATAGTCTGCATGGACTGAAACATATGTTTTATATAAAGGTTATATTACAAAAATACTGGACTTGGGGCAAAAATCAAATCTTAAAGAATGTAAACTAAAGTCTTGAAATCTCTTAAGCACAGAGTGAATAGATACTTGAGAAATATCTGAAGTAACAGAATGTGGACTTTGCCCAGTTAATGTTAAAAGTATCCCAAAGGACAGCAGGGAAGTCAGTTTAGTTGTCATACAAAGCTGCAGAGAGAGCTGGAGATGAACAGAAAAGTACTGAAAATCTTGCTCTGAGACAATAAAGTGACAAGTGCTGAGTGGATGAGAGTGAGAATTGACAAAGGAAATTAGAAATGGAGCAGTGCAAAATAAGGGTTGTCATACCAGAACCATTTCTAATGGTGTTTACACTGTCATAAGCCTAATAAATGTCAGTATTTCTTCTCTGATGCATAGGAGGCATATTAAAAAGACATGTTATGAACTCATAGAAGGAGAAGAATAAAAGAGTGTGCAAGTTGGACTTTGACCATGGACACTTTTAGGCAGTTCCCATCCTGTGGTTCTGTTCTACTTTCACCACCTGTTCTGAACAGGGATCTTTTTTTCTTGTTGTTTACTTACTTAACCAAGTTATTAAGATAATAACTATGAACTAGTTGGGAGAACTGCCTTAAACAGTTTGATTTTCTTATTTTCCAAGAAAAAAAAAACCCAACTTGTGTTCAGGTACAGTTCTGGGAATCAGTTGCATATTGCGTTCACGTAGGAGCTACAGTTTTTTCCGTCTTTCATCCTAGGTAATGGAGGACAGTTTTCAAGCACTGCTGCTAACAATCCACTGGGTTGGCTGTTACTCTCCGCAGACAGAAATCCATCCCATTTCCTGCTAAGGATTCTGGGCAGGGTTGTCCAATAGGTGATTTCCTGTGGTAAATATTACAATAATTAGAGTTCTCGTTCCAGAGCACTGAACTTTCAGTGTCTTTTGTTAGTGCAACCACAGTCAGATGCAGCTATTGCTATTAATTTCAGTTGTGCTAAAGCAAATATACAGTGTGAAAAATGCAGAAGCTAGATGGTCCTATATTTGTAACTGTTTATATTATTAACATACCCTTAAAATGTATGTGAAAGAACAAGCATGTAACTCAAGACCAAAGAGAATAATCTAACAAGAATAGTTAAAACTCCATTAAAAAAAAAAAAAAAGCCAACCGCTTTCTTGTGCTTGTCTTATTTATGAAGTAGTTTATTTCTTTTTATTAAGGAGCAAGTTTGTGAGTATGTGGTTAGAAAACTAGTTACATTGCAGACAATCAGTAAGGTCTAGTGTTATAGATAATATTAAAATGAGCCTAATATTTAAATTAGCAAAGTTCAGAAATGTGGTGATGTTGAGAATACACAAGGAGAAGCCCTATAGGAAGGCTCAGTGAGTTTTGGTTCAAATTATCTGCCCTGATTTATAGAGGACTATATTTTCCTAGATTTTTTTCTTTTTCCTTTGGATAGAGAGGTCAGAAGCAGAGAATTTGAGGGACAATGTTGTATGTAAAATTAAGGAAAGTGGGAAAATAAATTCTTGAGGTGTGTTCCTTTTATGTTTACTGTATTTCTTCATTGTATAAAGTGGTCTACTTACAGTGCCGTGATGTGTTTGGAATAAACAGTAGAGTGCTATATTTCATTGTAAGATCTGTCTATAGAAAGTACTGGCTCTCAGATCAGCTGTTTACATTTTTTTGAAAAAGCTCCTGTCTGTTACATCAAACTTGTTAATATAGGTCTGCAGGGTACAATAACATTAATGCTTTAAGTATCCAAATGAAATGTCAGAGTCCAGTTGCAGATACTGAATTCAAGTGTGGCAGTGTCCTGAATCCACCTCTTCTACTAACAGGCCATTTAATAATCCCTGTAAGTATCTATAGACGTCTAAGTCTTTGAAGGTCTGTGAGGGGCCAGATGTACAAATGCAGTTACAACATCAAATCCTCCCAAAAGCTTTTCCACCACGCTAGCATGACCACGTAAAATTTGGCCTCGTTTTTTTTTTGGCTCTGCAGCTACAGCACCGTCAAGACCTATTTAGAGTGAAAATAGGCTTGGTAAGGGAACTCTGAGCTTCATGCTGTTCCCAGTGAAATTAAAGGCAAAGAGATCGCATAGATAGAGATATACCTTACTTCCATGTATATTTAGCCCCTCATTTGAAAAAAAAAAAAAACCACAGGCTTTATGGTTTGTTTTGTTTCTTTTTTATTATGGTTTGCTTTGTTTCAATTTAAAACATAACTAAGTCCTTCATATTTTTGTTTCTCGTATGAGCTACTATAATTTATTATTATAGTGGCCATCTGACTAGAATGAAGATGTATGCCCCTGTTTTGATCCTTGTGATGATGGAGGATGGAATGTAAGTTTGTTATATTACCTTTCTTGTTTCTACTCTTTTGTATCCATGGTTTTTTAATTTACATTGCATTGTGAATGAAAAGCCTTATCTTCTGTTATGTTTTTTTCCTGCCACTCAAATTTTGCATCAACACAAAAGGTTTGTTCTTCAGTTCGTGTTCAGTATTTGGTCACATTCATTATGAGGTGTATCTAGAATACAGAGATTACATATTATACATAAAATATCATTTCTCACTGCATTTTCCTTGATATGTTATTATTAAGGGCTATTTTTTAGTGGATAGAAACCCAGTCCATGCATAAAACTGCATTCAAATGAGCTTTGCACATCTAATCATATCTATTTTTATTCCCAAATGCTCGGTGATCAACAGTAATTTCAAGTACAATGGTTATAAATCATATTACTCGTAAACACAATGAAACAGGCTAAACAGGACCATGCAGAGGGTTAATAGTGCAATAATAATTAAAATAATCCTCTTCAGTTCTGTAATAACTTTGGCCAACTACTTTCATCTAACCCCCAACACCACTCTCAGTACTCCTTAAAAAAAATATTCACATTACAGACAATCTTGTGCAACAGATTAACATAACATATCTGGAACATTACTCAGATTTTTGGGCAATGGCAATCTGAACATGTTCATAAGTTAAGCTTTTTTCTCGACAGCATCCTGCTGTTAACTCTTGACTTTTTTTAATTGGCGGGGCTCTGTGTAACTGGAATGCGCTGCCTGTGGTATCCCAGGGAGGGTTCTGTAAGTGTATGCATTGGAGGGACTCTGCTGAACAGAAATACCCAATGTTTTAAGGGGCTTACACAGATAAACTCAGTATTGTAAGGACTGAAATTTTACAGTTACTTCCAGATTTGAATGGCCATGATACCTATTTGATAGATTATTTTAGTCACGATAGTGGATTACACAAATATGGATGCACAGGTGGATGTTCAAGAGAGACATTAAAAATGCAGGATTTATTTCTTTAAAAAAATGACAAGATGTATTGTCTCTGGGCGAGAAACAGTAACATAACCATCTAAGCACAAGACTGGAAGTTAGGAAGCCTTTTATTTTCATCTGTTCTTTGTCTCACCCTGACTAATTTTTCAGATACATTTTTCTCACTTGTAAAGTAAGAATCATGCCAGTCAGATTTGTGGTGGAAAGCGTTTGGGGCACCAGTTATTACTGTTAAAGTATGATACAGTCTTTCATTTATTGTCCCCTTTTTCAGGTGACCAGACCTAGAAACAAAATAACTCTCTGTTATAAATGGGATTTAACATATAAGTCCCATTTTTTAGTAACAGATTTAATCTTATCCGTTGGTAAAATAATTGGCATCTGTAAAGAATTGGAAAGTAAAGAGCCAAGCAATTTTTGCTAGTACATATCGTAATTCCTGTTCTTAAAATTACCTAATAAAGATTGCCTTTTAAATAGAACTATTTGGGTATATCATGGAGCATGTTGTACTAAACGAAAAGAGGAAAAAATTTCCCTCTGTCATTTGAAAGAGACCATTTAGCCTCTGAACATCTTTGCTCCACACTAAATAATATTCCCAGATAAATAGAACATAGTATATATCCTTCTATTGGAAACTGTTTTGTTTTGTCTGACTACTTCACCCACTCCATCCACCTGCACCCAAACCAACAAAGTTGGCTAGTATGTGTTGTAAGCAAATTTTAGGAGTGTCATATAAATCATTGATTTAATAAGGTTAATATTTAAGTAACTTTTAAATCATTAACAAAAGTTGAAAGTTCAGAGTTAAGATATTCTTCTTCCTCCTCATAAAAATAAACATTAACAAATCAGTCTAATTCCTATGCGTAATGTTGGTTGGTCTGATTTGGAAAGTTAAAAGTTGTAGATGGATATGAAGATATTATTCTGGGAAAGTATTAAGATTACTTTCATGCCCTTAAAAAAAATTGTCCAAAAATGTTACTGATGAGTTAGTCCTTGCAGTAGAAATTATTTGCATTATCAATATTAACATGTGATATACTAATCACTGAGTTAACTGAGAGCTTTTCCATTTGTTTTTTCATCCTGTTACCTGGGGAGTCAAGGCCACTTTGGTTTTTGATAGGTCCTCTTTGTTGAGCACGGCTCTTTTTGGAACGGGCAGAACAAATAAATAAATTGTGCATTTATCGAAGAAGGTGGTAAGATCTGCAATGCAAATTTATTGCTAGGAAAGGCCATTCCACTACTATTGCCCTGGAAGATCCTTCTGCTCTTTGATAAATGAGCTGGTCGGCTGCGCTGCTCAATCCTACTGTGCTTCCCGGTGCCAGGATCTGTGGTCAGAGTCCTGCTCCTTAGCGTCCCTCTCCCTTCTCTCCCCTCAGCTGCGAAACAGTGAGAGGTCGTCTGTAGCTGCTGCATTCTGTATGGACTCTTCTCTGCTGATAACAGATAAGCATTTATAATAGCGATACAGATACAGGTTGGGGAACTGTTAGCATATTACTTTCATTTTAAATAAAAGGACTTGCTAACGCAGAGACACACGAGCGTGGTGGTGGTGTTTCTGGTTGTTGGCTCGGTGCTAACTGCTGGGCTCGTGATAAGCGTGTACGATTCGGGCTCATTTGCTACACAGCAGTGCTTTGTTTTAAAGCAAGACTTTAGTGCCTTTACGTGTACCTAATGGGTGCTTTTTGCCAGTAACTGAAGAAAGAGAAGAAGCTTAAATTTGCAAAATCTGATTCTTGAGGTACTGCAGCTTTCTCATTCCCTTCAGGACTTGCAAAGTGATTGAGTGAAAGTGCTGGTATTGTCTCATGCAATTCCATTGGTATCCTGTGATTTCTTTAAAGAACTCCTTTTATTTGGTGAAAACACTGAAACATGTTACTTGACTTTCTATGCATAGCATGGAAGCTGTTAGTCTAAGTCATTCTTTTGTGGGAGAGACAAGACAATGTATCTTTCCTTCCTGCTCTGTGCTTTAATGTTGGAAGAGGCATCACTTTAATTTTGTGTTAAATAGTTTTTGTTTTGGAAGAGCTATTTGAAATACCACTTCACAGTTACTTCAGAGCTTCAAGATCCTATCGTGTACTGTAGTGACAGATTTTTCTGATGTGTGCAAATCTGCGTAGAAAAGTCAAGCATTTTTGGACCCCCAAATCTGATCTGTGGGTTGACAGAGAAAACAATATAAGCACTTCTGGTTTTTAAAAGTTATTTCAGCCACAGACAGATTCATTTTCACTGGGATTCAGAAGTATTTCCTTTTCTGAATAGTAGGACATCTGATCAAAGTCTGATAGCGGACTTTTATCACCTTTCTTGGAAAAAATCTCATTTTGATGTAAGTTTTATTTATAGCTGTTATTTATATTGCGACAGCACCTTGGGCATTCCTGCTGAGCCTCCACTGTGGGCTGAGAGAGGCAGAAATCTCAGCTAGACCCTGCAACTTAACGGCCATTTGTTTGGGTTGTCAGTAGCTCAAGAAATTGTGGTCAGCTGTTAGATTGCCCGCACCAATAGAAGCAATGAGTTCTGTTGGTCTCATTTGCCAGTACACTGATAGGTCTAGCAGTGTGCACCTAACTTTCCGTGCGTGTGTGTGGTGTCTAGTCAGCACATACAGATCTTGGCAAATCACCCATTTTGCCTCTTAAAAAGATGCTGAGGAAACATTGAAGTGAGATCTGCTTTGTGATAGGATAGGGATATGTGGCTCAGTCATCTAAGCATGAGGCATTTAGTCCAGGCGTCTAGGCTAGATGGAAGAAATAGGCAGAAGAAAGGGAGAACCTTCTCTGGTGATTGACTTAGCCACGTATCTGAGAAGAGAAAGAATCACCCTCTCAAGATGTTCACCTTGTTCCAGTGGTGAAAGAAGCAGCCTTGCAACAGTGTCTTTTAGGTGGACAAAGTTAGGTGAGATGACTTTACCCTTAATGACTCTGTTTTTATTTTACTACTTGCAAAGTGAGGATAATCTAGTTCTATTTTGTTTTGCTTTATAGTTGTTTTGAGATTCTTGATGCTAGAGTTAGGTGAAAGCAAAGTAGTGTGATACTTGGAATTGCTAAGTTAATAGGGCATATGAAATACTGGGATTTTTGGAGTAGGCTTTATATTAATTAATAGAGAGGAAAGAAGCCTTTGTTGTTGAAGTAGTGGAGTGTAACCCGAGATAAGAAGTTCAGCACTGTACTCTCGTAGATTTCCTGAGTAACTCCAGTTTGTGTGTCCCAACTCATCTGAATAAGTAGTTCTTGCTCTTTCACACTTTGGCTGGCACGTCTAAAAAGTTTTTTCTAGTGAGGACTGTCTCCCAGTCTGTGTCACTTCAGTGCCCAATATATTGATCTCACTGCGATCTCTAAACTGTACTGCAATTTATTACCTGAAAACATAGTTTCATATTATATGATATATTTCAGAAACTTTATTTAGTCTCATTTAAAATAAACCTGGATAATCCATTGACCTGGATTAAATGGAAGAAAAGTGGAGGTAATTTTATGCAAGTTTGAGGAAAATACAGATAAAAGTTAAATGCATAGGTCATATTAGAATAATATCAAGTGGATCACATGTTTTGAGGGATATCACCTCAAGAAACAGATTTTACTATGTAAAGTATTTGTACTAGAGTGTTCTTAATTTTAAAAGTTAATTTGATAATATAGTTTGGTCCACAACTATCCCTTCATTGTTGCTGCTAAATTTTCAGCTAAAAATGTCCCTTTTGGATTATTTCCTTCAGATCTTAACCTGTACAAACTTTATATTTGTTCTGTAAAATATGAGGCATTCTTGTAATGGAGATATCTGCTAGCTTGCAATATAGCTCCCAACATGGTTTTAATCCAAATACTGTACATCGATGTATGTCAGCTAAGATTTTTACTAAATCAGCTGTCCTCATGTCCTTGAAGCAGGATGAATGTTAGAACTAAAAATGTGCTACTGATCTGACTATCTCAGTCTTCATATTGATTAATATAATAGTTATTTTTGTAATAATATAAATTTTTAATTAGACCCATTTTTGTTACTTGGTTTCTATGTACCGATTTTTACATATTAATCATTATAAAAAATAAATACTGTATCAGTAATGAATGATAGAAATTACAGAAAAAAAATAAGGGAAAAAGTGATGTCGGGAGGAGAGATGTATGGTGAGTGTCATATTTAGTACTGTTTCAAGTGTCTACTTTTCTTCTAGTTCCCCTTATGTTTAGACTGGAGGAACTTATTGCAGCATGAAGGAACTACTTTGTGTCCAGAAGTCATTGCAAGGTGGCAAATATTTAATTTTTAATGTTTACCACTGAATATAACTGGAGAAAGATACGTTTTCTAAGATGTTTTGTGGATTGTTTTGTTTTGTAGGGCTTTTTTTCTAGAGGAAATGTGAACTGAATTTCTCTATTGTCAGGCATTTTAGGGTGTGCGATGTAAGTGGTGTACATGTACAGGAATAATTTTGAAAAATTCACTACAGGACAAGAATAAAAAGAATGTGAAATAGACTCAATTTTGTTTTGTTTTTGTTTTTCAAAATAAAAATGTTTTTGTTGATAAATATCAACTGAAGATACCCAGAAAAGCTGTAGAACTGATATTTTGTCAAGGATCGTAAGAAACAGTAAGGGTCCTTTGTAATAATACTGAACATACTTCGGCAGCTGAAAAAAAAAAATGCTTTTGCTATGATCATATATTTTTGCAGAAAAAAAAAAAAGTTTGGTATTTACTAAAGTCTTAGCATCTGTCTTAGCTACCTTATTATAAAAGGATGTATAGATACATTGACAAATTACACAGCAGAATAACTATAAAAAGCTAAACCATATTGATTATAAACAAGATTTCTTGCCTTTTGATGGACTTTTACTTCTTAACTGGGGTGACAGGAGCTTCAGGGGCAACTGGAGACAATTTGTCCTGGGAGATTATAATCCTTCCTTCATGCTAATATATTCCTGTCAGGTGATCTCAGAAAAACCTATTTCTGATAGATGTGAATGATTCATTTGTTAGAGATCAAGAGCTAGAATTAGAGGTAAGGTATAAGCCTTCTTTGCCCCTCAGGGAAAGTTACTATACCTATTTTTTCAAGGGTATGTGGTAAAAAGAGCCGCCTGTATCTGAAGTGGCTGAAATAATTGGAAAGTTAAGAAGGATCTGGCTGAAGCAAAGAGGCTAAATCACCTTCTTCTGCCCCTTCCAAGGTAGTAAGAACTGCACCAGAACTGCTTATGGGTCTTTTCTCGTAGGCCGAATTCAGGTGAGGCTGAAGTGTGTTCCCTTATCTGGCCGTTGCAAGCGCCTGCTGGTGTAGCTTTGGTTCACTTTGTAAATAGGAGGAGTGTGAAAAGCAGTGTACTTTTCCTCATGACTAAAGTAAGAATCTCCTTTTCGGTGGTAATTTCTGAACATCAATACAACCAAAATGGCTACAGCTATAGCTAAATAACTAGGATCCCTGCTCTCCAGCTCTTCCAGGGAAACTCTGATCTGATTTGGCCGAGCGGTTCTCCTTTGGTGTCACCCGCTGCTCATATGCACCCAGCATCCTTCTCTGGGGCTTCCAGCTGGCATTGTGTAAGTACGCATTGGAAAGGCTGCATCATTCATGAGGACATAGTTAACTTACTTGCCTCGTGAAAAGTGTCCTGAAAGCACTCCTAAACTCAAAGAAAGATCTTTTGGGTCTGGTAAAATACAGAAGGTTTTGAGGGGAATTGCTGCGTGCTTTGTTGCGGTTGTCTCCTCTGTGAGACTTCAGCAATTAAGAAAGTAACCTTTTACTTCAGCTGGACATCTGCTGAGGCTTCCAGAGGAAGATTTGAAATAAAAAGTTAAAGGAGGGATGGGCGTTGTGTATATATCTCTAATTCTGTTTCTTTGGTCTACCAAAGTATTTATAAGCGAGCTTTTAACTCCATCATCAGACACATTTTAGCTTTTTCTCTACATGTCTTCTGTTTATCCTTATTTTCTGTAGCATTAGGTATACTTAGAAGTATATGTATTACTTATATACTGTTCGCTATGTGTCAGACAGAATTTGTAAGTCATTTATGTGAGCAGTACACAGTAAACCATTTTCACACAGTGTACTAAATATTAAATACACTGCATAACGTGCTAATAAAATGTTGCTAACATAAGTAGGCCACCTAAATTAGAGGCTAAGCCAGCCCTGTGGTTAACCGTCTCATCTCCTGAATTGCACTTTTGTAAGGCTTTGGTAGGCAAAAAAAAAAAGTATAGAATATAAATATTGACAGAATCGTTAAGATCAGAAACCAGGAAAAAAACCAATTTAAGTTGAACCATTATAGCAATTAGGAGTAGATTAATAAATATGTTATCAGATGTCAGAATTTTACAGGTTTGTAGAAATGATGAGGGAATAGTAGTATGTGAATACCTTGTAACACTCTTCTGAAAGCTTCTGCTGGTGTGTGAAACTTCAGAATGGATTTCAGTGGCATGTCTCACATGTGCACCTTCAGCATATATGCATATGTCTTTATTAATCTAGGGCTTCAAAGCAATATTATAGAAGCATTTCCAAAGAAAAGCTAGTTAAAAAAAATTGCCTGAGATTCACAACCACGTTTCTTCTGTGATGATGATGATGTGGATAGTAATGGCTGCATGATGGCCTGAGGTTACTGAGGAGACGTAACTTTTACACTGCTGAATGCAGGAGTCGTCAAAGGATGTGTGCTGACTTCAGCAGGTGCAGAAATGTCACTGTTTTATCCAGCAAGGAACTCAGAGCTTTCCTCGTTTTCAGCCTATTACAGAGGAAGGTTGTGTCAGGTCAGTGCTGGGTTAGGCAGAACCATGTGTCAGAAGGAGGAAACACAAAGATAGACTCAGCTGCAGGTCAGGCCTGGAACAGCACCTTGATGGATCATCAGGGACTAGTGGCATTGACCTTTTTTTTTTTTTTGTATTTGCAGCACAGACAAGGTTTACTTCAGCAGGGTAGCTTTATTCAATAAAGAAAATGGGATTGTACATGGGACTACTTTATCCTTCATTGTAGAATTTCTGTCTGGAGCCTTCTCCAGGTTCTCCCTCTGAATCTAGGATCTTCCTAGCAGATGTACAGAGACAGGAGAGGGTGCATATGCCTCACAGGAATCTCCTTTTCGCTCAGCTGCAAGTCTGAAACAGTCAGCTCATTCACTAGCAAACACGTGAATACAGGATCTTTATGCTAAAATTTTTATTTCTGTATTTAAAATTCCACCAC
This sequence comes from Tetrax tetrax, assembly GCA_009806455.1. Lineage (NCBI taxonomy): Eukaryota > Metazoa > Chordata > Aves > Otidiformes > Otididae > Tetrax > Tetrax tetrax. The sequence continues at coordinate 330,250 of WHYT01015733.1, read as the reverse complement.
AGTTCAGTGAGAGGAAGGTATTTTGGGGTTAATAAGAAATGTATATTCTTCAAAACAACCCCCTCCAAAAAAGAAAAAAGTCCACAGCCTTATAAAATATCTGGTTTGTATCCTAAAATAAAGCATGTATTTCATGCTCTAAAAGTCTGAGGTTTGTAGCTGAAAAAGATTAAGTAAATAATTCAGAATTTGTTGTGTTTACCTGTTAATAATTAAGCAGGTTAGTCTGTGTACTTTTTATAGACATTGAAATTTATTTATTTATTTTTATTTACTTGGCTCATGTTCTCATTTTTAAAATTGAAGAAGTTTCTGCCAAGGAAGAGATCACCAGAGAAAAGGCATCAAGGAGTTAAGCGTTGCACAGGAAGCAAAATCTGTAGGGATGCATAGTCTCTGGAGAGGACGGAGAATAGTCATCTCTCACTTCCCTTCAGTGTTCCCCTAGACTAGTCTCTAGTGCGTTGAAGGAGCTAAATTTTAAAGATCATAACAATATTTTGGACAGAAGCAGCATCTTTGACTCCTGCTTTGTGATGCCAGTGACCAGAGATAGAGGAATGTGTCTTTGTTATGGGGTGACGTTTGGTTCATCTCAGTCAAAGGAAAATTTCAGCCTTGTTCTGTTTCAGAAACAGAGCAGAAATTTGAAGGAAAAAAAATCAAGTAACAGACACATCATGTATGTGTTTTCTTGTCGTCTGAGTGAATTACAGTCTGGTGAAAGGTTGTAAGCTGACGGCTGTAAAGTCTGAAATCTTGTTTGTCATTTGAGGAGGTACAGAGAAGCCAGCAGCAGCGAGAGCTGCTCTCACAGACACATTTAGAGCCATCCATTGTGAGATTGCATCCTGTGGCAGGTGACAGTTCAGTCCAAGTGGATCAGTCGGGGCATCTTTGCTTTTGGTGGTAATAGACAGGCCAATAGTTTCCCAGGTTCCTCTTGTATCTCAGTGTCTACCCTTTGAGAAAAGAGTGCGATGAGCAGCAAAATAATTCCATGTTTTCCATCAAGTAATTTTCAGTTGCCGTTTAGATAGTCTAGACCTCAGCATAGATTGAAACAGAATGAGGAGAGATTTGGTTTGAGTTTGTTTTTTCCCCTCCCGTGCCAGGCAGTGATCCACCCCACTGCTAATCACCTTCCATCCCTGCCTTAAGCAAAGTCATTGCCTAATTTTTTTTAACGTTTGAACTGTTCCTTTGGTCTTGGCAGAGTAAGATATCATTTGATATTTTCACTCACCTTTTCCAAAGGGGAGAGAAAGCACAGGGTAGTGAGAAAAGTCAGTTGAAATGATTGGCATTAAAAGACAAAAGCTGCTGAAATGTGAGAGTGATCTTTGGACGGTATATTAAAAATCAAAGATTTAAAAAGACTGTTTATGTGAGAATTAATAGCCTGATTTTGTTGACAGTTGAAGTCTTCATCTGTTACCATGGCATGTTTTAATACTCTGTCTGCATTGGTATTTCCCTCTGAAAAAATACACAGGCTAGTTTCTAGTACCTCTAATATTAAAAAAGCCATTTGCTTCTCATGTTCCAGGTGATGATTTATGTTGAAGTGAAGTCACAGTACATGAAGTTAAGAGGAGGTTAACCTGATAGATAATGTGACAGATATTCCCCTTTGTCTGTCACATGCCTGTTGCCTTCAATGGTAATTTTGTCCTGGGCCTAGACAGTTAATCCAAGTCTTCCATGGAGAGAAATAAGGGAAGGTAGTCCTTTTCAAGTAGAATTTAGAAGTTGTCGTAGTTCAGCCCCGATCAGGACCAGACTACGCAGTCTCTCTCCCACTCCCCCCACCCTCCGAGAGAATAGGGGGAGATGATAGAAGAAAAACGGCAGGGAGAACTTTAAAGTTACCATTATGGGCAAAACAGACCTGACTTGGGGAAAACTAATCATTTATTACTAAAACTAGCAGGAGAATGAGACAATGAACAAGATAACCTCTCCCCACCCCTCCCTCTTCCCAAACTTAACATTATCTCTACCACCTCACCCCACCCCGAGCAGCACAAGGGGAGGAAGAAGGAATGGGGGTTATGGTCAGTTCATCACGCGTTTTATGCTGCTGCTTTGTCATCAGAGGAAGAACTCCTCGCATTCCTCCCCTGCTCCAGCGTGGGGTCCCTTCCACGGGCCACAGTCCTTTGTGAAACTGCTCCGGCGTGGGTCATCTCATCCACGGGGTGCAGTCCTTCCAGAACAGCTGCCCCAGCGGGCCCTCCACGGGCCACAGCCTCCTTCAGGTCTCCACCTGCTCCAGCGTGGGCTCCTCCCCGGGCTGCAGGTGGATCTCTGCTCCTCCATGGACCTCCATGGGCTGCAGGGGGACAACCTGCTCCACCATGGTCATCACCATGGGCTGCAGGGTAATCTTGGCCAGGAGCAGTGTTACTGCTCCTTCTCCTTCTTCACTGACCTTGGTGTCTGCAGCCATTCCTCTCACAAGAAATTCTTCACAACAGGCTGGCAGACGCCTCTCAGGATCTCTTCACATCTCCTCTCCTCTCTGCTTCATGCAGCCGGGCTGGGCCAAGTCAGGCCCAGTCGGCCACCTGGCGGGAGGCCAGAGGGTGAGGCCTGCAAAGCCTGCAAGACTCGCGCCTCCCCTCCCTGCCTCCGCTCAGCTCCTTCACATCTTCTCTTCTTTTTTTTTCTTTTCTGTTTTTCCCTTCTTAAATACATTATCGCAGAGGCGTTATCATGGAACATTCTGCTACCAATCAGCTCGGCCCTGGCCAGCAGCGGGTCCGCCGTAGGCCCGGTCAAGTCCACTGAACAAAGGGGAGCGACTTCTAGCAGTTTCCTACAGAAGCTACCACCTTAGGCCCCCCTCACTAAACAAAACCAGAACACAGGGAACTTAAATTATTTTCTGAAAGACTTTTTCATGCATTAAGAATGGTGTTGTAACACTGTTCCTTCTTTAAAATTTTTCCATATATGTACTAAGCTTCCTTTCCTGCAAAAAAGTAAATTCATGTACAGTTCAATATCTTATACTGCAGGGCAGATCAGTGGTCTGCTTTGGACAGTTGTCTTCAGAAATTCTCCAGAATCTGTCTTTATCATGGAGTTTAATGCTAGTCCTTTGATTTGTTCCTTTCCCTGGCCTCTCCCCCACCCCTCCCCCCCGACAGACAAGCTTGTCTCCTAAAACAAGTTAAAGAGATATCAACTGTAGTTCTCAGTGGACAGAAGTCTGTATCACCAAAAACATGACTAGAGTTAATAGTAATTGGTCTGTGGTTGTAAGTTCAATGAAAGAGGTTGAACCAGCCACAAAACTTGACCACTGGTCCCTCAGTTCAAGGCCAAGGGGTAGTGGTGAGCCTATGTGAGTCAAGGTGTTAGAAACATAGAATAGTTTGGGTTGGAAGGGGCCTTTAAAGGTCATCCAGTCGTCGCCCGTTGCCTCGCCCCCGCCCCCCCAGGTCAGGGTGCTCCGAGCACTGTCCGATGTTTCCAGCCTTGAATGTTTCCGGGGATGGGACATCCACCACCTCTCAGGGCAACCTGTGCCAGTGTTTCACCCTCATTGTAGAAAATGTCTTCCTTATATCTAGTGTAATCTACCTCCTTCTAGTTTAAAGCCATTACCCCTTATTCCATCAAAACAGATCCAGCTAAAAAGTTTCTGCCCGTCTTTCCTGTAAGCCCCCTTTAGGTACTGGAAGACCACTATAAGGTCTCCCCGGAGCCTCCTCTTCTCCAGGCTGAACAGCCCCAAGTCTCTCAGCCTGTCCTCATAGGAGGGGTGTTCCAGCCCTCTCATCATCTTCATGGCCCTCCTCTGGACTTGCTCCAACTGGTCCATGTCCTTCTGATGTTAGGGGCTCCAGAGCTGAATGCAGTACTCCAGGTGGGGTCTCACGAGAGTGGAGTAGAGGGGTAGAATCACCTCCCTCAACCTGCTGGTCGTGCTTTTCTTGATGCAGCCCAGGATGCAGTTGTATTTCTGGGCTGCAACTGCCCCTTGCCAGCTCATGCTGAGCTTCTTGTTCATTCTCTGCCCAGTCTGTATTTGTGCCTGGGATTGCCTCAGGCCATGTGCAGGACCTTACACCTGGCCTTGTTGAACTTCATGAGGTTTGCATGGGCCCACCTCTCCGGCCTGTCAAGGTCCCTCTGATGGTATCCCTTCCCTCCAGTGTGTTGACCGCACCACACAGCTTGCTATTGTCATCAAACTTGCTGAGGGTGCCACTCTATCCCAGTGTCCATGTGACTGACAAAGATGTCAAACAGCGCCAGTCCCAGTGCTGACACAATGTTCTGCTGCTGAAGGTACTGTCCTGGAGAGGATTTAAAGCTCTAAGCTTGCCAGATTAGACTTTTCCATAACCATTACATTCACACACAAGTCAAGTCTCTTTTTTTTTTTCGAAAAAGCATTGCTGTGATGCATTGTACATTTTGCTAAGGACATACTTGCATAGCCAGTGGTCGTGCCAGGTTGACTGAATCTCAACGGAGACCAAGAGATTTACTGGTAGTCTCACAGTGAATCATTGTCTGAAACCCTTTTGGCTCCTATATTCTTAGCATTAATCAACAGTGATTTCTTTCATCCACTTGCTACCAGAGGTTAGTTTGTATGTATGATGACTGTGTTTGGAAGGAATTGAACTGAAGTGATGCTAATATAATTTATCTTATTCTTTCCATTTTGTTCTTTGAATATAGAGTCTTACAAAGAGAAGATCCTTACAGTTACTGTCCTTTAATATTTTCTCCCCTCTCTGTGAAAGCTCCATAACCTTGACAAAAAATGTAAATAAAATTGACACGTTCTTTACATATTCTTGAATGGAATGTGTTTCTTGGTTTCACTTAATCTGATGATAGTTCACTGAATAGGATTTTTTTCATTAGTAGCAAATGTCAAAAGGCCATGCAGCTTATAAGGCATTAACATAAGGAAATGAACAAGTATGTATAATTCTTTCTTGTTTGCCTTTCAACGGTAGTACAGTATGCTCTTGTTACTGTACAAGCTACTGGCATAGCAGAAGAGGCATTTTTAATTTAGCACTGCTTAACTTGTCCATTTCTGTATTTCTTATTTTTGTGGTAGATCTCGTTCTAGTTAGATATTTTAAAAAGCAGGGTTAGTAAATGTACCTAATTTACTTCATCCTTGAAAGCAAATTTTTCTAGGAAATTACCATGGTCTACCTCAAGTCTCTCTGTGTATTGTAATCTATTTTGTGACTTTGAGGTCAGTAAGCCTGTTGTCAGCCTATGCAGTTAAGCATTCACTTTTGCTTAGTGCATGGGATTTAACTTTCAAGTGGACCAAAAGCAGTTTCCTGGACTAGGTGCAGTTTTTCACTTTATTGATGTCATATGGATGCATCAGATTTCCGGAGTATTACTTGGTATTATATCATATGAATCACCAATAAGCTCTTGATCCAAGTGAAACAATTAAATGTAAACATGGAGGTTGGAATTGAAAACAAAATGTATTTTGGATACAGTACCCTTTCGTTCTTGGTCGAACAAATAACCATCTGAAGTATGAGGCTTGGTTAATTTCAATCACATATAAAAATAGTTTTAAAAACCTACATGGTAGAAATGTTGCCACTAATTAAACTCAGACATTCAAATGTTTGGGAGGGATCAATTAATGGTTATGATAATAAAAAAAGTAACCGTAACAGTTATACGGAATTTTGTCTAGCACTTTCTGGCAAGAATCACAGCTGACAAAAAGATCACTATGTATATATCATGGGTAGTTGTACAAAATTTCAAATGCCAGTATACCAGAGAAAGGAAATTGAGACTTTTGACTTAGATTTAATCTTTTGCAGAGCTTGAGAAGATAATATCTAAGCACCACCATGAGTCTGACTGGTCAGTGGGTTTAAAATACAAAATACTCTCTTTTACCTTGTGATCAATTTTTCCCATGCTGTTTCCTGCTTTTCCTCTCTTCGGGTTCCCCAGCACCACCCTCTCTTTACTGGGCGCACTCAGCAGAGCCATCTCTCGCTGCATCACACAGTGTGCCAGTAAGTACAGAGAGGTTCTGTTGGTGCATGCGTTAGGTATTAGGCAAACAGCACAGTTTCAAAACGAATAGTATCACTTAAATCAAACATATCCTCATGCAATACATTTAAAGGTCAAAATCCTGTCCTCATTACTCAATATTTTAGGCCGCCTGCTTTGCTTTATTCATTATCTGCACAGAACTGACAGACTATTCGAGACCATGGTTGTGTCACGTTGGAAAGTGCTAACAGCTGCCATGCAGCGCATCTGTTCAGGCAACTGCAGACCTTATGAAAGCTGAAGCACATGCTACACGGCCTTAGTTCAAGCAAAATAAACGTTCTTCCCTGAAAACACTGGAAGCTGCCATTGAACAGACTACGCTGTGTGTGCTTAGGATTGACCACGTAGGCTGGAGGAGGATTGCTGTAGGGAAATTTCGGCAGATGCTAAAGCTGGGACATCGTTTGGTTGTGATGATCAGAGGTAGAAAGCACCCAGAAAACAAAAGGAAGGCTGCAGATCAGATAGGAAATTGCAAGCGTGTCTTTGAGAAAGCAATGGAAGCATCCGAGTAGTAGCCGGGAACTGGTGGGAAGTCAGGCTTGGAAATGCCAAGCCTGAAAGCCTGCTGGTGTTACATCTTCTTTATTTGAGAAAGGAACGCTTTGTCTCCTTTCTTTCTAAATAAGCAAGGGTGCTCCAAAGAGCAGTTCTTTTCTGCTAAGTCATCCATTCTTACCTGTAATCTCAGTGATTAAAATGTCTTTGTGGCGAGCTTTGAAACCCCTCACCAGCAAAGGATTAAAGCATGCCAGAAGGTGTAGTTAGCCTAGTCCTGCCATACTTGAGCTGGTATTAGCTTTGGATGCAGGTTCTCGGGTGGAAGATCAGCACTGGAGGAGAACGAAGGGATCCTGCTGCATCTGTGAGGAGGCAAGAGTGGATTTAGGCACTGTAATCTAAGTGAACTTCTTATAATTGGTATTGGAAATTGGAAATTGGAAATTATGCCAATCGGGTTCCTGAACCATATTCTAAATTGGTGGAAGGAGAGTGCCGAAGTCTTATTTTCAGACTTCACAATACTTACTTTTTCCTCAGCTGTTTGGCAGCCAGTTATGAACATTTTGGTAATTAGTAGTATGTTGGTACTAACTCAGCTTTAGTTCTTTTTTTTCAAAATGTAGCCACTAGAGAGATTTTCTGAACATTTCAGTCATTAAAGCCATTTATAGTTGGAAGATGCGAAGACTTTATACACAATTATTCATTAAAGAAAAAATGAAAGAATGCATTCAAACTCGTGACGTGTTACTTAACTGTAACTTTTTCCACAAATGCATTTGAATGGCAAACATAAGTGGCAAAACTTTGGTTCTGACACCCATTTGTTTTTATTTCTAACAGGAATGAAGCTACACTTAGTGGAAAAACTGGGATTTTTTTTATTTATTTTTTTTTTAATCTTTAAGCATGGAGTTTTAGAAATCATTCCCTATTAATTTGGTGTTCAGTTGTATAACTTCTCTCTCTGAAGGATGTGCATAACATGACACTTCGGATACCAGTACATTTAGCTTATTTGTTCGTCGTCTGTGTACTAAATGTGAATGTGTAGGACTTTGTTTTGCCTTCCTTCAGATAGCTATATGTTTATGTATCTACAGCATTCCACCCACTTCCCCCACTGAACACCAACCTATTTGACTGTTATGAAAACTCAAGTTGTTGTGTGTGCAAATCCCTAAACATAAGCATTTCTTCTCTTTGCAGCAGCATAAGAAAGAAGTGTTGAGAGCTGCTCTTAACCCTTTTGGAGTCCCAAGTCAAAAGGTAAAACCAAATGCTAGCTTTTGGGTTTATGAAGGTGTTGATATCTTAATTGTTTGGAAATGCTATTTCCCTTTCACATTTGAACGGAGGTTTCCCACAGGAGAAAAGCAGGGATATGGTAAGAAGACTCAAAACATTATTAGACCTCTTTAAGAGCACCAGTATGTCTGAGCATGAATTATACAGGTAAGTTACAACTGGTAAACTGCAATTATCCATTTTACTTAATATAAAAACATTGGTGTTAAGAGTCAGTGGGGCTTTCAGTAGGGTTTAATATTGCTAAGGATTTAATGATTTTTGTCTCGCTATAACTTGATAGTTTTTATGATATATAAAGTTTTTTTCAAATTACAGTGAGACAAATCCTGTAGCTGTTTTCTTAGGCAAGAGTCCCTCAATGGGAGTTTTGCCTGAGTGAGAACTGAATGAGGTCTAAATAATTAGCAATTAAAATATTCAGTTATTGTGCTACTGTATATAACAAAGCACTGGAGGTATTAAAAATTGCTAATCTCGTCCTTATTAAAATGTTAACTGCTAAACATAATACAGTTTTGCATTTTCTATCATTCATTTTTGCAGTTCATTAGTAGAGGTGAAACGTTTGTGACAAATAGTAATTTGAACTTTTAAGGGATTGACTTTATTTTCCTGGCATTTTAGTTAATATTTCTGACTGAGTTAATTTGCAAGCCGAAGCGTTTGTGGAAGCCATGGACTTCAGTCAAAAACTAGATAATATACAGAGAATAACTTTTGATGTAACATTCTGAGTATTTGCAGAAGAAACCAGATGGTAAGCTCCTCATCAGGAGACAGAGGTAGGCAATTTAGGTATCCAATTTGTACACGTTTTGATCAGCAGCTTCTTGTAGTGAACTCTCGTAATAGATTAAGAATTGCCCAGAGAGTTTACTGGGCAAGTAATTTTCAGTGAGACACTAGCATGTGAACAGTTCAGCAGCAGGTTAAGAAGCAAAGTTGGTGAAATTGTTTAGTTGTGAACCTAGCTCTGTTAATTAGCATGTGAGCTGTTTATTACTATGCTAGTTAATATAAGGGCCAGACTGTGCTCTCATCCTCCTTCACTGTACAAGACAATAAGAAGGAGTAAGATGCATCTCCTGTCTCCTTCATCACATAGCGGGATGTGTGGAAGGGGAGAATGGTATTTGATGAGTGAGAAAGGAGGGGTAAGCGAAGGTGATAACTGGTAGAGGAAGAAGGTGAATTACTGGAAGGATTTGGTGACAGGTGAATTTGCTGTGGGAAGGCAGCTCCCTCAATACTTTTTCTCCCATAGCTGCTTCCTGGAGTAGATTTTGTTGCTTACTGTGTCTAAAGAACTTTTCCTAATCTTTCTGAAGAGCCATTCTAGGCCTCGATGTTTAATTGTGCCATATAATGTTGTTGGCAATTCAGGACGTGATACTGCAAGGGTTTACACGTGTATTTCACTTACAGCAACCCTGTTGAAGTAGATGAGATTAATTGCAGAACATAAAGTTAAGCATGTTTGTTAGTCTTTGTGGCAAAAGAAGTGTAGTTTCATTTATTTGTTTATTTTCAGTGTGGGAAATTATTTTTAAAAATACATAAATACATGAGATTTTCCACTAATTTTGTGGCAATTAAAAGAGGAGGTAGATGGAAACAAAATAAGCCTTCCTGCTTGTTCCCAAAATCCACAATTTTGTCAGGTTCTCCGCTGTAAAGTTTGAAGAAGAATAGGCTGCTATAATTTTCCTTTTTACGTGCACAGTTAAAACTCCAACTAGGAGGAGATGATCACGTAATTTATTATAGAGGAGTGAACAGGACAGAAATCAAACAGCAAGACAAGTGTGCGTGTGTGGACTCTTGTTTATAATTTCATCAGATTGGTGCACACCTAAGATATTTCATTAGTGATAAGATATGCAAATTGTTCTGGAGCCAGCAGCAATACTTTCACCTGAATGTCAAAACTGACAGAGATTTTTTAAATGAAACAACATTTTAAACCTCAACAACTTGTATTTTAAAGCAACTGTTCCTAAGATATAACCACCAACTACAGACGAGTAAGTGCAGAATTGGTTTCCTACCTTCCTTCATACTATTTTCCTTCCTTTCTCATTTACTTCCATGGAGGAACAGAGTTGCACGCTTACCTGTAAATACTGGGTGTAACTATGGGCAACAGGGCAGAGGAGCTATAAATTTATATGGAAGTATGCTCGAAGCGGAGGAATGCAAATTGAAAGTAGAGAGACTTAGGAAATGAGATTTACCGGAGAAGGTATCTTCTGATTTTCCAGATGCCTACATCAAACCTTCTGTATCTGCGAAGGAATGGGTAGTGCAAATTCTTGATTTCAACTAGTTTATCTCTCTTTGGTTTTAGTTTTATTGCGTTTGTGTCCTTAAATCAGAATGTGGTAGTAGAAGCCTGTGGATACAGCGGAAAGTTTGGATGATGGCTTTTTCTTGAGATTGAGAACTGAAATTTCTCAAGGCTGTGGATGTTTCACTGCAGGGGTTTTGATTCTGTGTATACATACAGTTGTGAGAGAAAGGGTGTCACTGAAAATGCAGCTTGGGATTTAAATGTTAGATGTGTTTATTTCTGGACACTTTGTTCAAGTCAGTGCCCACTGCCTATCAAGTAATAATCCTGTGTATCTTGCTCAGATTCAGTTCCTCTTCATCTTTCTGTGAATGTGTGCACATAACTATGTCCAAACTCTTCCATCTGAAGTTTTCCTAGGGATTTTTGGCTTGTTTCCTTCTTGTTGTTGTTTTAGTGTGTATTAACCAGAAAGATATCTGTATTGAAAACATTGAACAAAGGGTAAGAACTTAACTATTCCTGTATTTGTGCATGAGTATATGTGTGTCTGTGTGTGTGTGTGTGAGAGAGAGAGAGAGAGGAAAGAGGGTTGTGATTAGAGAGAATATGAAAGATTGTTACTTGGTTTTGATTACATGCCTAGTTATGTATGTTGTTCTGGTTCTCTGCATGGTCTTATATCACTTGGTCATCATGTCCTAATAAATCCTCAGATTAAAATTTCTGGTCAGTTGCTTTAGTTGGTACCAGCCTCTTCCAGGTGGGATTTTGCTTTCCACATTTAAATAAGAGTGACATTTTTGTTCTCCTACAAAATGAGGAAAAGGATTTATATGTGTTCATGTTTAGAAAGATATGACCTGTCCATACAATGTACATCTCATAATATATGTTGATGGACCTGGGTCCCATCACTTTCAGGGTCCCCAGAAGTACTCTTTGTGGAAAAGGACTTCCAAAATACTCAAGACTTACTACTTGTGCAGATTTAGGCCACTGCAAAAAATTTTGTTTACAACAACTAATTCTAGGACCTACTTTGGTGCTGTGGATACTTAACTCTTACCCACTCAGAGGCCCTTCAAAATAATTAAAGTAAATGAATAATCCACACACAGAGCAAAGCCTTTCAGAGGGAAAGCGAGCTTACTGAAAGAAATAATTTACTTTTTTTTTTTTGCTAAATAGTTATTTCAAGGTCTTCTTAAACAAGCAGCAAATGCTTTTGTTGGAAGATAAAAAGTAAAATTGACTCTTTGATTGTCATTTCTGCCATGGCTGATGAAGTTAAATCATTGAAGCCTAGAAAAAATCTGATGGAATTTGGTTTTTCAAGCTGAGGTCTAGGTAGTAGTGTATTGCCTCTCTGCAAAATGCTGCTGAGGTAGCACTGAGAGAAATGCAGTGGATATTGTGGTATGTTCACATTTAATGCACTGCTTTGTAAGAAGTGGAAAGACTTGAAATGATTTTGAAAGAAATTCTGGAGCTTGCTGGGGACTGCAGGGTAAAAGCACCAAAGGAGGTGGAACAGCCATGATGACACTGATTTCTCCCTGATTGGCTATAGGGATACTCATGGTTTAGTCTTGCACCTAAATGGATGCACTTTAACCATCTGCTCTGGTACTAACACCATTGTTGCAGCTATCAACAGTGATACTTACCAGTTGCCATTAGAGTTTTTTGCCTGCTGCAGTATAGGGAATAATTGCCTATAGCTGATACAAGTAACCTTATGAATTTTACCAAAACCTATGCATGCATATTTGATAAATGGTAATATTGGAATCTGTCGTACTCTTTCAACATCAAGCTTAACAGAAAATCTCTGCTCCTGCACATGTCTTCCTTATGTGCAAACTCTGAGGGGAAATTCAGCTTCTTTCTCATGTTGACATTACATTTGCTGTTTTTTCTGTGCTGAGTTTGATTCCAGGCATCCAACAGCATTCCAGAGGGAGAGGTGACTGGCATTGCAGCCTGCACTGCTGCTGCTCTACTTGTCATGAATAATAGCCCACCAGGCTAGTTAATCATTACACTAACTTTTTCCTGTTCCTTCATAGCTGATTGCTGCCCAGGGGACATGGGTTACTGCAGTCTGGCTGCCAACACAAAGTTCAGCATTGTGCGTACTTGTGTGTTTATGTTTACCTGCATGCATATGCATTGTGTTATTCAGCAGATATTCAAGTAAAACTAACAGTGGAAAGGCAGTGTGCCTGTTTTTCTGTATAAAAGGTGAAAGTGGGAGAGGTAACCTTTTACCCTTCCACTTTTATCATTTTTGAAAATGAATGCGAAAGTATTGGTCTCTTTAATCAACACACTGGCACAGGAGGTGTCTTCATTCAGCACTTTAAGAGTGGGGTTTCAGAATGCTAGAATTCTGTTTCGTAGAGCACACATTTGAATCATGCGGCCAGTGATTCGTGTTGATTTGCCAGAGGCCATGATCTGACACCTCCCCTATGAGGAAGCAACATCTCTGTCCGCTGGGAGTGAAAAAGTATGGGCAAGGAATAGATGTCAGTGAAGTATTTTGAGATGCAGAAGTAGGTATTTAACCACCATGGTTTTTGCTCAGATGTATGTAGCGGTATTGATGGCCAGGGTGGAAGCCAAGAAGAAACTTTCTTTTCAGTCATTCCGATTTTTTTATTCATCTTAAGTGCAGACCATTTTGTAATATCTGGAGCATGTGGTGCAGGTTACACTTGGCATTTTTGCCACATGGAACAAAATATGGTATTAAATTCTTTCTTCTGTGCCAGTGAGTCAGTTTACCTTCATTGGAAAGAATAAATAGCAATTTTGCTGTCCAGATGTCAGTATTCAGGTGGCCTGACAGATTAAAGTACTGATCTTTAATATGTCTGATGTTTGTTTTGGGAAAGTTAATTTTCTTCAATGGATAGCTCAGGACAGTGATTTTTTTTTGCTTCTTCTGGTCAGATTTCTGTTCTATTGTCTTTTTTTTTTTAACCCAGTAGGCACTTGGCTTCCATGGTTTTCCGTACAAGTAGAACTTGGGTTGACAGGAGACTAGTTGTAAAAGGGAGGGTTAAATCCTCCATCTGGTGATATAAGATTTTATCTTCAAAACATCACTGTATCCTGCAAAGGTCAGTAGATAGAACTTTCACCGAGTAGTACTCTGAAATTCTTTTCTCCTTCTTTCCCTCCCTCCTTCTTTCCCTCCCTCCTTCTTTCCCTCCCTTTCTTTTTCTCCTCTTCTCTCTTTCTCTCTCCCTCTCTGTCTCAGTATCTTCCTGTTTTTCTCCTGTCCCCTCTGTCGATTGACATCTATTTTCCTGTTAGAGCTGAATCAGACATTTGTATACTGACATTGTGGTGATGGTACTGAACAGCTTCCACATGCCTCGTTCATTTTGTAAACCTTCCAGTCAAAACCAGCCTTATGTTATGCAATAGTATGATTAGCAGAGCAGCATTACTGCTTAACTCAGTGTTATCAGCAATGTAGGTCATTAAAAGACCAACTTCTTCTTCCTGTACCAGCAAATAAAATAACAGACAACAAAATGAGAGACAGCAAGAAGTCAGCAGTAGTGTAAGCTGGACCATTTACATGGCAGCAGCACATTTCAGTGCCAGGTACATTAGGTAAACCATACTGACTCTGAAAAACAGCTTTGAGGCCCTTTTAACCATTCCCTCTGGTTGTTTTGAATCAAACCTGTATCATTTTCAGTGATATTAATAGGACTTTGGGGATTATCCAAGTCTCTTCACCTTCAGAAGGCATATATTAAGGATGGCAGAGAGTATCCATGAAAGTAGGCAGAGGCTCTTCTGAGAGACAAGCAGCTGAAAACTTGTATTTTTTCTGGGAAGAAATCAATATTGAAGAAAACAATAAAGAAGCAAGAAACATTGCTACTCAGTCACTCATAAAGCATTTTGATTACATAAGGAATTTTCCTTTAATTTTTAATAATCTGAATTATAGTAATGTACAGAACTTTCATTGGAAACTTTTTTCTTCCTCTGAATTAAAATATCTGTACAATAATCATAGAATCATAGAATGGTTAGGGTTGGAAGGGACCTTCAAAGGTCTTCTAGTCCAACCTGCCTGCAAGGAGCACAGACATCCCTGACTAGATCAAGTTGCTCAGAGCCTCATCCAGCCTGGCCTTGAATGTTTCCAGGGATGGGGCATCAACCACCTCTCTGGGCAACCTGTTCCAGTGTTCTACAACCCTCAGTGTAAAAAGTTTTTTCCTAATATCTCATCTAAGTCTACCTCCCTCTATTTTGAAACCATTACCCCTCGTCCTGTCACAACAGGCCCTGCTGAACAGTCTCTCCCCATCTTTTCAATGTTTATAGGCACATTTAATTGTTCTTTATGAAATGAGATTGCCACAAGATCTCAGTATCCATGCCTGTGAGTTCTCTTTTAAGTTATATTCTAAGAGTTTGATTGGTATTGGCTAAAACACAATGTTGCAGTCCCACCTGCTTGACTGGGCTATAAACATGAATTGAGCCATTCTGACAGAAGCTTTAGGCCTCCTTGAGATTCCGGAGGCCACTAGACTGTATGTCTCTCAGGTAAGCTCCTCCACCAAGAGTGGAGACTCTCATCGTTACTTTAAACGTCATCAAGGGAGAGTGTCTTTTTCTTTTCTGAGATGCTATACTCTAGCAAGATTGACTTCATTTAGGGGTGACTGAACCTCCCTAGATCTTTACTGAAGCATGTTTGAAAAACAGCTTTTCTTTGGTTAGTTTACAATTAGGTTTGAAAATCTTTATCTTCCCAAGGTTCTTCATTATAACTGGTGAATCTGAACAGAGAGATTTGTGCAGGCAACAGTGTCCTGGGAAAAACCTAGTTATTATCCAGACTGATACAAGTAAGCAAGCCCACCTTCCTCTCAGGCTTTTCAGAAAAGTGTGTTGTTTTTTTTCCAACCAGGTGTGTGGCAAGAGGAGCTGCATAGATTTTCATAGTAATGCCCACATCCATCTTTCTCTCAGGGGTATATGCTTTCTATGGTTTGGAGATTTCCCTGTGGATTTTTAAGGAGACAGTTACACGTGTATGTACACTGAACATCAGTGGCCTGCAGGTAATCCAATTGTCTCTAACTTTAGGACTTTGCTTTAGTAAAACAGATTAACGTTCAGTTATCCAAATTTGGTTTATGGCACTAACTGAAAGGCAGCAGCAGGTGAGAAGTAACTTGAATATCCTCTCTCCTGGTATCAACCAGTTGTATTAAGTGCTGTTTTCATTCTCCAGTTAGATTTTCCATAACGTATACTTGAAATAATGAGTTTAAATTTTGCAGATCCTCACAGTCTGTAGTATTTTAAGTCATTAAATTAAGCTAGCTGTTGGATTTTGTATTCAAGCAGTAAAGTCACCCCTCCTACTTCTGCTTCCTTCTTGGATACAAAACCTCCCCAATTTTCTGAAGAATATATCTGCGTGTAAATAATTTTCATCTCATAATGGAGTCTGTGTTTATCTGAATATTGATGTCTTAAATGGCAAAAGGAAGAATATACTGTCACTTTGAAAGCAAGTATCTTGTCTTTCTTGCTATGAGGCTATTAGCAGCTTTACATCTTACAACTTGTATTTGCATGTTTAGATCACGTTTTTTGGAACACAGTGTTGAGAGGGAAAGACATCAGTTACAAAATCTCACTTCTCTCTAGTTTTCCCTAACATGCAGTCGTATGAATGTTAGGGTTGCAGTTTGGTACATTATAGGAATAGTACATATAAGCATACATATAATGCAGAAAGAGACTTGAGCTTAAATTATGAAAGCTGTACAGTCAAAGCATGATATCTGCAGATAGCTTCCAGAATGACAGAGCTTAGCCATTAGATAAAGCCTCACTGTAGTAACAAGTACTTTGACAGTCAAATAATTTGGTGTTTTTTAAAAATAAAAAGCATTATTTAGCTGAAGGTTTTCCCCCTTTTTTGAACAATTTTCAAACCAGATATTTTTTTCTTGAAGTCTTGCCAATGGCAAGAATAAGGAAGGAACATGTGGACTCATGCAGAGTGCTCACTAGGCCAAAAAAGAAAATGAAGAATATAAAACTCTTAAGTAATGTCTGAGCAAACATCACATTGCTCTGATATGAACAAAATGCAGAACGCAATTCTTACTGCTTTGGAAAAATCAAGTGAACTAACCTCTCAGTTTACAGAACAATTTCTATGTGTGTTCCACTTCCATTTCTCTTTGGAAATCAAACAGCTTTGTTTTTCGGCACTTCTCCTGCAAACTTAGTCCCTTGTGCACACGCACAAAACCCCATAAATCCATGCATCTGAGGGAATCAAAGATTTAGGAAATTACGTTTTTCATAGGTAGTTATAAATATGTATAAAAAAAATTCCCATTGCATGAATTTCCCAAGGGGATAATACATGAAATCACAAAAGAAAATGTCATGGCAAAAGGTAATGAAGTAAACTCAAATCTGGATCTTCCTTTTAGGAAGATGCAGACTGAAACACAGAGGCTGAAAACAGAGCAGTTTAAGTAGAACTGGTTTTGGATCTGAGGTTTACAAGACAACGTTGGTGGTGTCTTCAGTTGCCTCTAGAATTTAGAAGGAAGATACCTACTCATGAAATATGAGTAAGATAAGAAGTCTTCATTGTTTTGTTTGACTTCAGGCTGTTGACTGTTAACACAGCTCTCGAAATAAAAGAACGTAGTAACTCCTACAGGAAACATTCTTGGAGATGATCCTTGCAAACTGGGAACAAATGCTTTGTTTTATTTTTAAAATTTTCTAAGAGGAGGGGCTTGGGGAATATCTATTATTCTTTTTTTTTTTTTTTTTCTTTTTCATACACTAAAATACCAGGCAGTGAAACTTTCTCCTTACACAAAGCTGTCATTGTTTTAAGGTCATTCTATTCCCTCCAAACCTGTGTTGAAACAGGTGCCTCACTTGCTTGGCTCTCCTGGAGCAGTTTTCTGGATTAAAGCACCGCATGTACCCCGCACAGTGGCACTATTAACAGTGCAGAATGAGGCTGGGAGAAAAACTCATCTAGGAGCTGCACACCTAGTGCAGTTAGTAAATAGAGAGAGTTACCCTCATTAAGCATAATTAAACCTCATAGTGACCGTAAACTGTTACTTACCTTAAACTTCTCTGCAGATCTTGTGGGAAAGGGATTAACCAAGCAGATAGGTACACTAATTACTACCTTCTTCACATTGAAGTTACCATCAGGAAGGCCTATATTCATAAATAAAACATAGTAGGGGATGAGAGACTGAGAAATATGTAAATTCATTTGCAGAAAAAAAAGACCAAATTAAAAAAAGAAAGTTGAGTGATGCTACTGGAAGCAAAATGGCACTCTAGCTAATTACCATGAAAAGTATGATAAATCATGGACGTGTATCCTTGACTTCTGACTGATAGAGCCTGCAGAGCGCAATCTCTCATGCGTAGCTGCCTCTGACTGATTTAAATCCATACCACTATCGGGTTTGATGGGAAAGCACAAAAGTGTGTTATTTTATTTCCTTGGGTATTGTTGCTACCTCTTTCTCCTAGAAATGACTTGCAATTATTGTAAAAATACAGTCTGATTTCTTGTCTGCAGAAGAATTGTTGTTTGATGCAATTGACAAACAAAGGCTCCAAAGATGGTTTAGTTATGATTTAATAGCTGTATTTTCAAATGCAATTGATCCAGTATATTGAGACAATTATAGAAATATAATAAAATCTCAAGGGAGGGGTTGCTTTTGCTATGGTGTATTTATTTTCATGGGAGAGATCTTGGGTTTCACAGACAAGATCAAAAGTCAGAAACAATTTTATGTACGAATTTCTGTTTGTTTGGTGTAGAATTTTGAGTGAGTCACATTGCTGTTGCGCTTCAGCTTTTTGATCCATTTCCTCAAAAATTGCATAGTTTTCTGCACTTTACAATACCTGCAAGGAAGTGCACAGTCTGAGTTAGGATTATTCAGATGAGAGAGGCTTGCAGGATGAGGCCATACTATGGTTATCATGTCACTGCTGCTACTGCTTAATCCTGTAAACACTTTACATTTGAATACATAATAATGATATGATTGCTGTTTGTAGGGTATTTTGTGTTTTCCTTGTATATCTGTCCAGAGTACTTTTTGGTTGAGTTATGTCAGAATAAAAGTCTTTTCTGCTGAGCTAGCTCATGCCAGAATATATACAAGGACAGACTTACCCTAAGCTTCCTGAGCAGAGCATTGCCTGAGCGACGGGAGCAGGAGAAACTCGAGTACACTGGTATTTAACACCCAAGGTGGAAATTTACCATCACAGTGGTATTCTTATTATGTGGATATTTTAACAAAATTATTATTGGCTTCTGCTGAGTGTTATCCTTTAACTTTTTACGAAGTTCTATCAATGGGCACACTAGAGAAGAAATCTGATATTTGTAATGTTCATAGTATGGGGTTTTACTGAAAGAAGGAGTGGGAAAAGTGAAGTTGGTAGCTGAACATCTGCAGATACTAGTAAGTACCTTTTTTTTTTGGTTTGTTTTGTTTCTCTTTTTGGTTTCACTTTTCTTCTAGAGAGATTTACCCCTATAATAATTATGTGATGTACGGGTATGAATGTGTAGTTTCCAGGTATGGGTATTATGCTTCAAGAAACAATACTAAGTAATTAACGGTATTTTCCTGCTCTGGTAACCCTTATTCTTTCTCTGTAGCTTTTTGTGTACCCAGCTGCAGTGTTTATAGATGTTATTTTCATATCTCTTTCATAGTTTCCCTGAGTTTTGACAGCATAGGATTTGACGAATTATATCAGAATTGAGTTTCAGAGCTACAAATTACTTTCAAGATTTACACGGCCAAATTCTGCAATGATATATACACCATAACAGATAGTTAGCAACCCAAAGAGATGCCCTCTGCGCAAAATTATTCTTACCTAGCAAAATCACAGGTTAAAGGAAGAGCAATTTACTGGAGTAAGTACAAGTTTAGAGGCTAGGTTGTTCCAGCATAAAGAATATCTGCATTCCTTCTTTTGTTTAGGGCTACAAAACTGCAGCATGGAGCTTTCACCTGGGGCTCACTTCTGAGGAGCCATTTGTTCTGTGTGCTTCTTCAGTGAGATTTAGAACAACTCTGTTACAGGCTATTGCTTTTTTCTGGTTCCCTTCCACATCTTTTCAAAGGGAGGAAATAGGTCAGTGGAGAGGAAATGGAGAAACAGACTTGAGACATGGAAGTTATGAGGCTGCATAGCCTGTATATTTCTGTTTATTAGCAAGGTGCCTGGCCAGATTTCCCCAGACCTATCAGCTAGATGTCATGGGGAGTCTTAGTCGTTTTGCATCTGTAACAGTGGACAGCAAAGCCCGGGCAAGCATTTCGGCATTTGGCCTCTTTGTAACAGCTACATGCTTTTTAATATTAAAAATTGAAATTGAGTGTATTGGCTTTCTAGGGAAACACTGAAAACATTTTTTTTTTTTTTTAATAAATAATAAATATTAGGAAAGCTCCATTACATAAGAAATGGGAATGTAAATAACAGCTGTGCTTTTGGGGAGAAAGAGATTATTCTACTTGGTATGTTAGCACCCTAAAACTAAACAGGATTAATTCCCATCTTCTGCCCATCCAGCTGGCATACACTGGACACTTTATGTCCACCGAACACAATAATAATTGGTCTCTTTGATCTCTTGTCAAACTCATTCCCTGCAGTCCTTTTAACAGTGCACTTGATGATTCTAGCAAAACAATTATCTAAGTTATAATATACTTGAATCCCAGTCATCTTTGCAAAGTATAGGCCAAATCCTGTGAATTCATACTGAGGCAAAATTTCCACTGAAGTCAAAATTAGAAGCTCTGTCACTTGCAGAATTTCTGTCAGGCAGAAATTCCCTACTTTAATTCTTCCCCTGTGGTAAGGATGACTAAACACATTTATGGATTGTTATAAAATTTGGATGTAGAAAATCGATTTCTTTTTTAAAAAGTAAGGCAAATACTTTTATGAGTTGTTTTTTTTTTTGTGAAGGGAGCATCTTATTTAAGCAATAATGTTTCTTGAATAATAGTTAAATGAAGTATTTTAAGATTAAAATTTTCATTGTCATCATTATCAGAAAGGCTGGATCCTAAGACTGACTTAAGACAAAATGACTGAATACGGACATATTTCTGCCAAGTATAGTATACAAAAATGGAAGGCCAAGCTTTTAAAGAGGGATGATACTCTTCATATGAATTTAAGACAAATTCTTAATCAACTGGTTTAATTTTATTTGAGTTAGGAAGAATGTGTCTGTTTAAAACTCTCTTAGATTTTTCTGCTGGGTAGGTAATAGGTTTCAGCCATTTTTGCAGTGTGGATCTCATCTGCCACATTCAGATACACTCAGCTCTGAGAGAAAGTCGGTAATTTCTTTTCTTCATCCAAAGTTGTTCCCAGTGGAATGCTCTCCAGAGTGACAGTAGTAGAGCTTCCATCATTTTCTTCCATTTGTAGTATCAGAACCTAATAGCAAATGTGTGAGACTGGGAAGACATTTAATCACAGTGGGATTTTTTGAAAGGAATCTGAGTACACTTCACCAACACCCTGGCATCTTCCTAGGATGTAAAGACAGTGTCAGGGAAATTTGCTTTTCACATGACTCCTTACTACTCGGTTGCAAATTCTGCTCATTGGTGGGTCAATTCAACAGTTGTCTGATATAAATTCCTTGCTGAGCTGAGGCCTGAGAGAGGGGCAGACTGTTGCTGCTTTTCGCAGTATTGGGAAGGGGAAAAAGGGTTCCTTCTCATCAGCAAACTGTTGTGATGAGAGCTAGAGAGGCAGTTGAGTTGTGAATACAGGTGGAGGAAGAGTGTGGGGGAAAGTTGGAGACTACCATTTTGGTATGGATGAAGAGAGGCACTTACAGAAAGTCTCCCAAAACAGGACAGCTTTTCCTGGTTAATGGCAGTAGATTCAGTTACTCATCTTTTGGCATCTTAAATACTGCTGTGTATTGAGCAGAGAAACTTGCAGTCAGTCCTGTAAAAGCTTTAACAAATCAATATGTGTCCATTGCTTCTCCTGTTTCTTATTCGTGTCCTCACATTTTCCTGTTTACTCTTATGCTTCCCCCATATGTTGTCTTCTCTAATGTTTCCTTCTCTCATGCTTTTAATTCTTTCTTTGTTTCCTCTTTCTCCATAGCTCTGCTCTTTTGTGGCTAAAGCCCTGAGTTTCATGGTCTGTCCTTACGCAAGCAAAACGTCTGTTGAAATCAGTCAAGCTGGGGTTTATCTTCCCATGTTTTGGCCTTTGTTTATTATCAGGTAGTTACATTATATCCACAGCAAACTATCTGCATTTTGGGACATGTGCTTCTGCCAACACAAGGCCGTTTATTTTACATTTACTTCCAGAATGAATCTGCTTACTTCCAGTCCCCCATATGGAAGCTTGTTAGGAGTCTGCATGCTGCTGTAACATGCAAATTCTAATGAGTAGGTGGAGAATAAGTATTTTTCTGTCTGATAGGTTAGTACTTTTATTTTACCCATTTAAAGACAAAGATGGCAATCTGCTTGTTTAATGTTCAGTAAGATCTCAGTGTTGAGTGTTCATGGGGCATGAAGTGCTTAAAACAAAATAACTTAGGACCTGAGGAGATAATTATATGTGAGAGGAAATACCGGGAAGGGCAGGGAATGCAAATGAAGGCAGGCCGAGATAGATTCAGTGCCACAGAATAACTCCCCATTTACTCCTCCCTCAAACACACAGACAATAACCCTCAATAACCTAGTTGAGTTAATGAAAATTTTACTGCATTTAAGATGCTGATGCAAGTGATCGTTACTTCTACTGGATGGCTAAGTGTCTGAGCCCACCCTTGTTGTTTGGAGTCCCAACCTACACTTTTTTGTGTTGGGTAGAAAGCAAAAAAAGTTAATTCATTGGAGAAGAAGGGTTTTATTTGCGTGTTAGGAATTTCCTATTAAGGTTATTTCCTTCTGCAGTGAAATAAAACATAGGGGCTTTTTACACAAAGGATATCAACTATGAGTGTCAGGTCATTGTAAGAGATGATAGTCCAAACCAGTGTGCAGTTGTCCATGATGAGTCCTGTGCTCCATTTCTCCCTTTACTGAACCAAAAAATGACCACCTTTTCTATAAGAGGATCATAAATTGGACAATGTCTGTCTGAGGCAAGGTTCTCAGCGTGGTGTCAGAAATCCAAAGCCTCTCTTCCAACTGACTATTGAAATGTAGCTAGTTGGCTCTACAGGGCAGGGTGGTCTGTCAGAAAGAAAAACGTCATGATAAGAAAACCCAAGCAGAAAGCAAAAATATGAATACAAAATGACTAAGATAATGTTCTAGAACCACTGTCCCTCTGAACCTTGGAAAGATGACTGCCTTCCATTTTCCGATTCCTCTGCATCCTGCAATGGAGAATGATGCTACATAGCTGTCACTGTAAAGTTCTTCCGAACAGTTACGGATAAAAGTATAGGTATATTTTGACTTGCAGCTATAACCTGAAGGATTTTTCAGTTTGCATCTCTGACATGCTGTAGATGTGTAGCAGAATGCTTACAGATGAACGTGTGCTTACCCTCTTTCCCTTAGCATCCACTGCTGGCAGTGAGACTGGGGCTTCTCAATTAAATGAATTTTTGTCTGCCCTAGTTTGCCTGTTCTTCTGCATGTCAGATCCATTGCATTTTTGATGCAATAGCTTGTGGTGTGTTAAGGACAGCATAGCTACTACATGCCTTTGAGTTAACAAATTTTAAGTATTTAAATCATGCAGGAAAAATGAGAAATGATGTCTCCTGTGTTTGGAATTACTACCACTGCCTTGTGGAATCTAACAAAAATAGATACTAGTAGCTTTAAAGGCATCAAACTGGGCTAGGAGTGCCAATTGACCCTTCCACATTGTATGTTGACTTGTGACTATAAATGAGAAATCTTTCCACCCCTCCCATGAGGTTATGAGACATGGCTATGTAGTAATTAATGCCACTGTATCACTTTTTAACTGCTACAGAAATATGATATCAGATGCTCAGATGGCATCAATTGGCTTAGCTCCACTGAAGGCAACAAAATGCGATGCCAGCTTATACCAGCTGAGGATCTAGCCCACAGTTAAAAGGAAAAAAGGGACAGGCTGCCAATATGGCAGGGAACATATTGAGATTTATGGTAGTGACTTAATCAGTAAAAAGTTTTGCTTGAAGTGGTTGTCTCTCCGTGCATTCACATTAGTCACTTGAGCTGGAGGCATGTGAAGCTCTAGCACGACCTGCACAGGCACGTTTCTGCTCATGCACTCTCTTCCACACTCTGTGCTCCTCAGCATCTGAGGGCATCCCACCTCACTCCCTTTCTTCTAGTTGGTGATCTCTCCTTGCAGGTCTGCCATGGACTCAGGGCTAGAAATCTTCTTTTTAACATAATTTTAATTTGAATGACCGTATTTTTTCCCTTTTGCTTATATTTCTTGCTCATACTTAAAAATGGGGGGAATTTCAAACGTTGCTCTTATCTTGCTCTCCTGTTTGCATTCAAGTATTATATTGATCTTGATAAGAATAAGAAAATCCAGTTTGCTGCCTTTGTATGCAAATATGTAGGTACTATTTTACTTGGAGATAAGGTGACTGTAGCTAACTTAATGCTTGTAAATTTTTATCTGCTATAAATATTATTGAATAACTTGATGGATAGAAATTCTGTTCTCTATATTGCAAAGTTAGTGAATGAAATACTTATTAAAGATGAAATGGCTGTAGAAATCTCCCAAAGTTTTTTCTCTTTCAGCAATGTAACTATTGTAGTATTTGGTTTATAATGAGTGCTCTCTCTAAACTTGCAAGGCATCCCCAGTTCTGATATCTTAGTTTTGATTGTTAATAATGTCCAGAGAAAATAATCTTTTGGCCTTAGCAGTTTCCACGCTTGGTCGCGTCTGTAATATTGATTATCTGAGAAGTTCTAGGATCCATTCTTATAATATGAAGTTGAGGAAATAGCTCTTTTCTGTGCTAAAATACCTGCCTTAAAAATGTAACTAACTGATTGATGACTTGGAATATATATATATAGCCACTTTTGGATTACACCTTACGAATACATATAGAATAAACTTTCAGAAGTACAAGTATTTGAATACTTCTAAAGCCTGAAAAGTATGTTGAGTTTTAAACATGTAATGAATTTGCTCTTCTGTGCTCTGAAAGTACAGAAAAAATAAACTAATCATTAAAATATCTCTAGATACAAAGCTCAGCTGCAGTTTTTGAGAAGTTTCAAAGGATGCTTTGAATGACACTCAGTCTCTTACCATGATTTATTTTCCTGCACTTCAAAGTAAGACTGAGTCTTCTGTGGCATCTGTATCATGTAGGTGCTAGAAAGAATGTCAAGGAGGGAGGACACAATGTTCATCTCTTTTTCTTTTAGTTTCCTAATTATTATATGTTTCAAAGAATGTAGTGGTACCTCAGCTGGAGGACTGTTGCCTGTCTTAGGAAAAAATACAGGACCAAGTCCATCTCTTACTGAGGTCCATTAAAAGATTTGTGTGTCAACCAATGTTTGACTTTAAGTTTAAATTTAAAGCATGTAGTATCTTCAATTATCAATGGTAATTGTAGTTAAATCACTTAAATAGTACATATAAACACTTGAGAATATTGTAAAGTCCTTGTAAGAAAGGTACGACTTGTATTAAAATATTGCAACAAACGTTTAAAGCAATACTTATTTGTATATTCTCCATGGTTTTTTTAGACATTCCAGTGCACTTTACACGTTTCCAAATAATAATATATTTTTTTAAAGAACCTTAGAATGGTTTTGCAAAGTGTCATTATCACCATTTGATAGATGGGGAAACTGAAACACAGAACAGTTAAGTAACTTTCTCAAGGTTGTAGAATATTTCATTGCTAAGCTAGGGATAGATTATTTCTTGGCATTGAGTGTTTCATGCATTATTCCACTGCTTCTCTATGTTAAAGAATGCTGTAGTACTTTATGATACAGTTTAAAGAAGAAACCTAACTAGTAGTCTCGTGTTTACAAGTCTCTTGAAAAAGCACTCCTTTAGCTGAACATCTTCATATGCCATTCTGACCTTTTATAAATATTAAGTTTTTGTACACCACACAGTAGAGAGGAAGACTGAATACCATATCTGACTTGCCTGGGGTTGCAGTCAGAAACAGAGGGCAAAATCTGGCTGCGGAATACTGAGTTGAAATTGTTATAAATGTACTTCAACCCTTCAAATACTCTTTCCTGTATATTGGACCAGAACAGAAGGTTAGTAGGAGATGGATGTCCCTAGTTATAAATAATTGTGACAACAACTATCAGTACAGTGCACTTGAAAGAACAGTTAAGTCTTGCTGCAAAATGCATCCTAACTACAAAAAAATGACAGCCTGCATGGTGCTGTGGATTGAGGGCAGCCTGTAGTGCTATTCGGAATAATAATATTTTCTTATATCTGCTTAGAATATCCCAGAGTTTTGTAAATATCTCCTAGAAAGTAATCTGGTGCTTCTTATTCTGGTATTATTTAGAAGTGCAAGAAGATATCGTATATAAGAAATCTGAAGTCGAGTTATAGCACTTCTAAGGCAGGATGTTTAACTGATACTCTTTTAAAATGACAGTAGCTTTTACCTTACAGCAGACTGTTGATGGTACACTTTGTGGTCTGACTGGCACCAGTGAAGACAATATGGTTTCTTATTTTACAGAAGCCACTGCAGAAAAGGATACATGCTTCTTTCAGGCTCCTCTAAGCTGCTGAGGTGCGCAGCCTTGATGCAATTTGAAGGGAAGTTTCAATTTACAGAAAGGATAACTTCACCCTAAGATTCTAGCCAAAATAGTGACTCCTGGCCTGTTCCACAATGTCTAGGATCCTTACTTAGAGTATAAAGAGTCTTTTGAATCACTGTTGTCATTAAACTCCATTGCACACTGTGTACTTTCTGTTCTTGGACAACCTAAGAAATATCTTTGCCCGCCACTTAGTCACTGGCAACTGTGGAGACAGATCTGAGCTGCATTTACTTTGGAGTCCTTCTTAAATGT
>WHYT01015733.1:260590-292108 GCA_009806455.1 Tetrax tetrax | reverse complement strand
TTATAGCACTTCTAAGGCAGGATGTTTAACTGATACTCTTTTAAAATGACAGTAGCTTTTACCTTACAGCAGACTGTTGATGGTACACTTTGTGGTCTGACTGGCACCAGTGAAGACAATATGGTTTCTTATTTTACAGAAGCCACTGCAGAAAAGGATACATTCTTCTTTCAGGCTCCTCTAAGCTGCTGAGGTGCGCAGCCTTGATGCAATTTGAAGGGAAGTTTCAATTTACAGAAAGGGTAACTTCACCCTAAGATTCTTGCCAAAATAGTGACTCCTGGCCTGTTCCACAATGTCTAGGATCCTTACTTAGAGTATAAAGAGTCTTTTGAATCACTGTTGTCATTAATCTCCATTGCACACTGTGTACTTTCTGTTCTTGGACAACCTAAGAAATATCTTTGCCCGCCACTTAGTCACTGGCAACTGTGGAGACAGATCTGAGCTGCATTTACTTTGGAGTCCTTCTTAAATGTTCCCACCATTCTTGTGCCAGTGTTAGCCTTAAGGGAGACACTGTCCAGCAAAAGGAAAGACACAGTCTCTCCTACCAATGGAGAACGTATTATTTCTTCTGGTGTCAAGTAGAATCATAGGATCGTAGAACAGTTTGGGTTAGAAGGGACTTTCGAAGGTCATCTAGTCCAACCCCCCTGCAAGGAGCAGGGACATCTTCAACCAGATCAGGTTGCTCAGAGCCCCGTCCAACCTGGCCTTGAATGTTTCCAGGGATGGGGCATCCACCACCTCTCTGGGCAACTTGTGCCAGTGTTCCACCACCCTCAGTGTAAAAAAATTTTTCCTTATATCCAGTCTGACTCTACCTCCCTCCATTTTAAAACCATTACCTCTCGTCCTGTTACAACAGGCCCTGCTGAAGTGTTTCTGCCCATCTTTCCTGTAGGCCTCCTTCAGGTACTGGAAAACCACTGTAAGGTCTCCCTGGAGCCTTGTCTTCTCCAGGCTGAACAGCCCCAACTCTCTCAGCCTGTCCTCACAGTAGCATTATGTGTACTGCTAAGGTTACTTGTCACCTTTGGTCCTCCTAACGTTTACATGTTAACATGCAATGAATAGGCAGTGTCTTTTGAGATCTTATTGTCTTTTAGATGGGATAAATTTCAGTTGTCACCATCTCTTTACCAGAGGGTCATGTTTATTTGCCAAGTAGTGGGATGCACTGGGTATTGTCAGTATGGTTCCTGTTGTCTTGTCAGTAGGCACTTCATACTTCCATATCTGTAGAACTGGAGATGTGTTAAGGGGAGTCAGAAAGCTCGTCAGTATCTGTCAGCTGCAGATGCTGTATCATCTGAGACACAGGGAGGGAAGGATGTACCCTGCACTTAACATAAAGAAACATAAAGTAACATGTGTTACTGTCTCAAAATCTTGGAACCAATCACATGAATAACACAGAAGTGGTAGCCAGTAAAATGGTTTCTTGGATCTTCGTTACTGTTTATGCTTTCTGAAGTTTATGCAGAAAAAAATAAGGAAGAAGCTTTACTACTGTTGACATTTTTTGCTGAAAGAATTGGTCTATCAACTGAAGAAGAAAATAGCTTAAAAAAAAACCTGAGAAATGACCCTACGTTTAACATTTCCATAGAATTCACAACCTTTTACTCTCCAGCCTCTTGCCTTTACTAGAATCATCCATTGTTTATCTGATGGAAAGTAAACTTAAGTCCTAGTTCATGAACTAGTCTTCTAGTTGAGCACCTCATACTCTTACTGTCAAGGCACAGCTCTGACAGTAGATAAACCAAAACTTGGTCGTATTGGCCTATTTCTGCTGGGGGATTTTTAGCAGCGAAGACAGATTACTTGGGTTATTTAATGCCCTTTCCACTGCAGCTCCAACAACATACAGGACGCTGTGATTATTCTTCACTGGAGAAGCTTGGATGGTTTGGGATGCTGCATCCTTCACTACTAGGAGATTCTGGGTCGAAAGATCTAACAGATAATAGTGTAAGGCAAGATAGCACATGAAAGCTTGTTAGACAGAGCTGACATTTGTGCCTCCTAGTTGTACAGGTGTCATTGGACTACCAAATGACAAAAGCATTATAATGACTAACTCCCATTCAGGCTTAGATGAGAGCAGCAAACCACTTTGGTGGTGGATAAGACACCTCAAGACTTTACAGTATTCAACTAGTTCCTAACCCATGGCAATACTATCCATGATAATTACATGCTACCACCAGCTATCTTGAGGATCGGTTTAGGAAGAGAGCAGTTGCTTTGCCCAGGGAAATTTAGATTAGATGCAAAATTGGTTTTTCATAAGGCCTTGTTTTTACCTAGTTACGAATGTTTCCTTAGCACAAGTGAAAACTTTACACATTTTAGCTCAAACTGTACTCTACTAAGCCTCCCACATTTATACCCATCTTCTTGGCAGTCATCCCAAAATATGTTTGGGTTGAGGCATTACACATTACATTTGGTGAAGCTTTAGCATTCCCTGTTGCTCACATCAATCCTTATTTCTGTTTGCTCTTGTAATTTACAGTTAATGAAAATTCTAAGTTTACCTTTGTTTTTGTTGGCATCTATACAAGAGAACCCTTTAGCCTTTTCAGCCTCCCATCCAAATGGAAAGCTGAATCCAAAAGGGAAGGTAAAACCTATCTGAGCAGCTTCATTTTCAGACAGAAGCTCTTTGCACACACGTCAGCACTGTAACATTTCTGAGCGAACAGCGAAAGAGGCTTGCTCAAGGCTTGACCTGTGCCTGCTCTTGGAGCTAGCCTTGTAACTAGCAGGAAGACACCAGACTAGGAGTTGATCGTAACATCAGAGCGCCAGATCTTAATGACCATCTGGCTAATGGCCTTAACCAGTTCCTGCTCCCTTCCAATTCAGGCAGGATTCTGCCTGAAATTAACAGGAATTTGCCTGATTACCAGCGTGGGAATGCGGCTAATAACAAACTCGCACTGGTGACCTTAACACAGTGTAGGCAATATTGACAAAACAAGCCATTCTGGAGTTAGTGCAGTCTTTTCTGATAAGCCTGTTAAAAATTGTCTCGCAGATCTTCAGTCCAGGAAATACTCTTTCTGTCTTGCTACGGTACCAACTATGCACTGAGCTGTGTACGTACAAGATTAGAATTTTAAGCAATGGGCTGCAAACAGATGGTACATATATAATTTCTGTACATACACAAAATTAGATAATTGTGTGATTGATATTGGGCTTGTAAAGACGCTTATTTGACAGACAGTTTTGAGCATTAAAAATTCCTATACAGGAACAGAAGTAAGCAAGCTTTAAAGTAAGCTTTAAAATGCACCCTTTTCATTTATTTTTGGTGCTCATTACATGTTCTGAATCATTGCGTGTTCTGAAACATTACCTCTTACATTAACAAAATATTTTGCAGGTGAGAAATACTATCAAATTTAGAAAAATGTATAGCTTGCAATTATAGTATGGTTGGATATTTCTGAAAAACACAAGTCTTCACAAAGGCAGGCCTGACCAAGTCTTCCTGTGTCTGCTCATAGTGCTATATACAAACTGTTGTTCTCATGCCCTAAAAGTGTTGCTTTATCAGTAGGAACTCTGATCGCGTTTTAAAACTTCATTTGCTGCTTTCTGGTTCTTCCTGCGTTGCCATTGCAGAGGCTGTGCTCTCTGGTGTGCTGGAGGAGAAGGCATGGGAGAAAAGCACTGTTTGCACCTGTTTAAAATCTCCAGTGCATTGTGTGGTTCCTGGGCAACAGGCAGGAATCCTGAAAAGCTAGGCTGCACTTGCTCAATTGTTGCTGGCAGCTGTGACTTTGAGAGAGCACATAGCAGCTCGTTAGCAGGTTGCTTGTGTTATGTGACATGCACTGAGCATGGCAACTCTGAGCCGAGCCCTCTGCCTTCGGCGGAGGCTGGGTTGCCTGGCGTTGCAGACTGGGCCAAGGAAGGCAGTATAGAGATGTAAGGTGAGTTCCTCCTTGGTGAAGGGGCAGGGAGGTGAAGCAAGTAGGTGTGAATCAGTGTTTTCTGATTAGAAAAGCGGAACAGCAGCATAGATTGTCTGTAGCAATGGGTGCTATTTTCCTTTAGCAATTATGTTCTTTCAGAGTGTATTTGCAGTGGTTAACATGGATTTGAGTGTGAACGTGTGTGTATGTGTGCATGCACACATCATATGTGCATTGCAGTGTGGAGTTACAAGATGACTTCATGGGATAGTTTTAAATTTTATTATGACCGACCCTTGATTTCTGGGTCTTGTTTACTTTGAGGGATCAGAATTAAATCAATCTTTACAACCTTGATCTTAGCCTATTTAGGCAGTATCCAAGCAGCATGCAGTCATGCTGCCAGTCTAACCGGCAAATTCAGACCCTTGCAGCTTCATATCTACTCAGTTTGTGCCTCTTGCCTCAGATTATGCATCTCTCTGGTCTTGTAGAAGGGAGTTAGTATGTTACAGATCTGTTTAAACAAACCACAAAGCTACAACATTGTTACGATCTGTTGAAATCTTCATCATGAGACAGGAACAGATCTGCCATTGTCTTGAGATGTGTGGACGCTCTATGCCAGTTTAGCTCAGGAGGAGTGATCTATAGGCCAATCTCTTCCTTGTTTTTTGTATCAGAGATCCTTTTCTGAAGCTCCAGAAAATCTTCTTTAGATGCACAGTGCAAATATTGACAGTAGAAGTCATTAATCCAAGATGAAGAAAAGGCGGAAGACAATCTGCCTACTAAGCAAATTAGATACACCCAAGAAAGAAAAGTCCATCAAGGGCTGTTTAACACAAATATGAGAAAATAACCACTTGCTCAGAAAATCCGTAGCCAATGGTTTGCCAACAACTGGAAAGATTTAACGGGGGTCAGCAAGACTCCTCATTTTGCGCTGCCCACAGATTGAGTAGGTAACTGCCCTGGCTAGTGTCAGGCACGTGCTGTTGAGCCTCTCTGTGTAGTCTGCAATGGGACATGTTGTGGACATGGTAGATTTGCAGTTGAACCATGCTAAGATACGTGCTCCAGTGCTTTTCTATTGTTGTTGCCTTCTTTCGCTGAATAAAAGAAAGCACTAGTTGTCAGGTACTGAGAATAAATATGATAAATGAATAGAAACCAGAGTATGACATAATCATGTATATTCAGCATGAGTCCCTTGATTTATTTTGTGGTCTAGACCAGAGCTTTTTGTTTCCTCATCTAGAAAATGGGAATAATTGGTGTTTGTATCTCATATTGCTATATAAAACCAGTATATTGTAAAGTTTCTTTTCATGGTCATTCTATGTTTATCTGTTGTCACTAGCTTTTCTGTCTTAAACTTGGGTTATACTCTGCCTCACCATAGAGGGCCTTCTGAATTAATCATTTGACATTTGTTTGGCTATCAAATAATAGAAAGGAATGAACAGAGATATATATGTAGGTCTGTGTGCTTTTTTGCTGCCTTTTGTCATGCAAGCTGGACCACACAACTTGCAAGTAGTCATGACTTTAGTTCAGGACTGTCAGTTTTTGTTTGAGAACAATATACATAGGGTATTATTCTTTAGGAAAGTACTTGTCATCCGTTTGGTTGGCCTTGTTCAGTGCTGTTCTTGATACCATCTCCTCACTTCAGTGAGAGAATTGCAGGTTTTCTCCTCCTCCGCAGGTACAGGGAACACAAATTCGGCAAATTCCTCTTAATCCTGCACCACTGTTTTTAAAATTCACAAAAATGAGATCTGTAGGACTTCCTCTGTTAGTTTAGAACATGTTGTAAGCTGGTAATAACAACTGTGCTGCAGAGCACACACACAAGGCAGAGCTGGATGTTTACAAAACACATGATAATAGGTGTTGCATTTTCTTATGTACTGATTCAATTTACGTAGACTGTAAAACACCAAAAACACCCACTCACAAATAAAGTGCAATAGAAAAATGGCATTCAAATGTTAAGGGTATGACTTAAACTCTCGCAACCAAGGACAGTAAAGTTGAGAGACTCATTCTGTTTATAAATTGTACTGTTGTCTCAGGTGTTCCAGCTCATGCAATGGAAAGGACAGACCCTACTAAGAGGATTACGTGAGTTGCTAGATGCAGGTACAGTAAGACAGCTGAATACAGTAGGATCAAATTTTAGTGGAGACGTGTTTAACAAGAGTCTCTCTTTAATTTCTAACTTGGGCCCCCCATGGTTTAATTCATTCTGTAAATTACTTTCATGTCTTTAACATCTCCAGGCACTGACAGTCTGCAAAATAAAATGTCCGCTATCTCAGAATGGCATACTTGCTTCGTTACTATAGAGTATAGCTGCATTCATATGCCAGGCTGGATCTTTCACCATTTCCCCGTGAATATAATTGTAGAAGGAAGATGTACTTCTGTGGGAGCCTTATTATGCAAGAACAGCATGGATTATTCAGAAATAGTAGCCAGTTTCCTTTCCTTTCCCATTCTTTCCCTGGTCAGAATTCAGGGCTACCAGATCCACCTTGAGCAAGCTGACATGCCAACAGACATCTCTGAAATGGCTGCGTTATCAGCTGAAGAACCTGAAGAGTTTCAGTGACTTTAACGTGGGTTACATCCAAGCACCATTTTAGAGGGCGAGAGGAAAGAAAAATAAGTCTGTCTCTAGGGATGTGAGCATGGGTAGAGCCTGTTCTTTCACCATGGAGTGTCGTTTTTTTTTTTTTTTTTTTTTTTTTTTTGCCTGGTTTTCTACACTGCAGCTTCCACACATATAGACAGTGGAATGTAAAGACACTTAAGAGGCTAGTGTTCCTTCTACTCTATAGTTCCACCATTGCAGCAGGTAGTGAGTGACACCTGTTGCCATATTTGTGTCCTTAAGATTATCCAGAGCTTAGTAAAAATGCACCTTAGCACTTGGATGCAATACTGGCCATCTTTGACTTTTACCTTTTGGAATGGTTTGTTATAATACATGTCAGATGGAGGAAGAGGAAAAGCAGAGAGGCCAAAGAAAGAGGTGTGTAAAAGTATTTAATAAAGCTACATTGACAGATGATATAAAACTAAAAAATCAACTAGAAGCTGAGCTTTTCTTCTGAACTGCATTGTCCTCCCTTCCTGGGCTTCCCAAGTAGCCATCCTGTTTCCCCACTGAATGTCCTTCTCAGCATTGCGTAGCTTGTGCAGCACGAGATAGCATCATTAATCCACTCTTCATTGCGTATAAGTTAGAGGTTTTCTGTTCTGGTGCATCATGTCTTCAGAAGTCCATCAGATGTGCCTAAGCACTCTAACAGTGCTTTAAAAGAGAGAGCATAGTCCAAAGACACCTCTGGGCGCTGAAATTTCTGTTACAAGAATGATACAATGATAATATCTGGGCTAAATTTACTAGCATTTGCTGCGTTATTGTTCTCCTGCGCATTATTGTTCTATTATTGACCTGCACAGAATCTTCACAGTGAGTCATTCTTCTAAAAAAACAGACCCTTAGAAAACAGGCTTGCATGGGGTAATTTTAATATTCAATAATTGAAGATTACCACGCCCAGTCTGCTTGTGGATTTAACTTGCTTTTTTAATCCAAATTCTGTTTGGTATCAGCTCAGCTAAATTGACAATTTAGGTGAGGCTAATTGTCCTAATTAATACAAGTGGGCCCAGGTAGGGATAGTTAGAGCTTGAGACCAGTCAGGTGGTATGGGCAAAAAGCCCTCCGACATTGGAGAACTAGTACCATAATGGAGGAAGTGGTGGTACCCAAGATAGTAATGCTCTTGTGGTAGGTTTTATTTCCATGATTTCTGCTTGGATTGTTGTGTGATATATGTTTGATGTGTGGATTTTCGTGTGCTAGTGGTGGTGTGTGAGGAAGGGTGGCTACATTAAAGAAAAAACTTCCTTTCAGAGACAAAGCGTTGTTCGGTTACTCCAGCCTTGCAACTTTTGTTGATCCTGAAGTAGTCAGTTGTGTATTTCTTACTGTGTCGGGATGCCCTGGATTCACCTAGCAGCTGGAGATTTATGGATTAGCCACCAAGTGAAGAAGTACTTAAAGGGAGAGTGCAGGATTTTGTCATGTTTCTGCTATGCTGTAGCTCTAAAATGAAAGCTATGACATTACTAACGAGATGAATGAGGGGAAGTATTTTTTTTTTTAAT
The DNA here is from genome assembly GCA_009806455.1 of Tetrax tetrax. Lineage (NCBI taxonomy): Eukaryota > Metazoa > Chordata > Aves > Otidiformes > Otididae > Tetrax > Tetrax tetrax. Next base: position 283,982 of record WHYT01015733.1, on the reverse strand, counting down.
GGAAATTTTTCATGGAAAAGCAAACTTGGAAATCTTTGAAGGTGTAGTTTCTGTGTAGGGCATGGCAGAATGTTATGCTCTTCTAACAAGCATCTATCATTTCATCACTATTTACTCTACTCCTTGATCGTCCCTCTCCATTTCTGAGCTACCGTTATGTTGATAGCTGTCACTGAAGACTTCCGCTTGCTCCCTTGCATCTGACAAAGATTCTAAACAGGGCAGATTCTGGTTGTTGACTTTGAGAGTAGATTTTAGCCCAATTTACATAGATAAGATTTGGCGTGCTATCTTGTCCCAAGTGTCTGTTCAGTGAAAAACATGCAGTTCTCTGTGCCTCCTGTCGTTTTTCTTGCCAGCAACCTGGCAAGCAAAACGCTTTTCAAGTCCTGACCTGGCTGATGGCTATTTGATGGCATAGAAAAAGAGGACACAGATAGCAGTTACAGTAGTCCAAAAAACGTTAATTGGATAAGGATTTAGACTAACATCCTGCAGTTCGCTATCACCTTCAAGAATCCTGCTAAACTGTACTTCTAACCACCACACTTTTTCTGTACCTGAGAGGTAAAGGCTACAGTCTTCATTTTTGTCTGTAGGGAAAAGGATTTTTCCAAGCCAGGTAATAAGACTGTTAAAAGATCCAGGAATAGGTCATCCAGTGCCTGCTATGGTCCTGTAGCCACAAGGTAATCTGTCTTTGCCTTCATAGCAATCTGGCTGCAGTATTGTTGTGTGTAACCCATGCTGATGCTAAAAAGCAGTATGAATTGTATACATCTCACACATCAGTTTCACTGTCTTAAAAAATGAAGAGTTTTTTTTTTCTTTTTCTTCTTCCTTTGAAGTTTTAAAGCAGAACTTGATCGTGACCCACTTTTGCTAACAGTTCTCTTAACTAACCCCTGTACTCGCTTATACTTTTTTTTTTCTCTTCCACCCACTGTCTGTCTAGCCTGGTTTAAAATTTTTATATATGTACTTTTAAAAAATTGATTAGTTGGAGAGCTGCCCATTCTTCTGCGCTGTATAATAAGGATTTAAAAACTGCACACTGAATTCAGTATAGTGTAATTAAAACTGACCCAGATTTGGACCTGAGAACACCAGGACTTAGCCAAACTTGCCACAAGCTGAGTTCTGATGGCAGATGGGAGCTAATGAGGACACACTACACTCCAGAATTTCCCAGCTGCTTGGCCCCTTTTTGTACAAACAAGGTTTGGAGTGAAGTCCCAATCCCAAGAGCATGTTCAAGCAAATGTACTGCACCCAGTGTTTTGGGAAACAAGGCAGTGCTGTCAGGCTGCTTCAGGAAATTTTTGAGGTGTTATTTCCAAAGGGCTTTTACTGTGTAGCCCGGTGTCATGCATATGCTGTCTCGCAGCTTCCATCTCATCCTGGACTGAATGTGATCACACACTTCAGACTCTGCCTGAATATCCTCCCCCAATTTCAGCTGGGAGGCTTCCACCTTAATTTAATGGAGTGTTAAAATCCCAAAGTACTGGATCTCCCTTCGACCTGAGGTTCCCTTCAGTGGATTCAATGTCCTGGGACTATTCAGGCAGATGTAATTGAATCATTTTGAAGCAGCTGTAGCTGGCATGTGGTCTCTTAGATTGCTAGCACCTGCTTGGTTGGTTTTTGGTTTTGTTGTTGGTTTTATTTTTTTTTTTCTCCTTTGTTTTGTGTGGGGGTTTTTTTTTGGGTTTGGTTTGGGGGTTTTTTTGTTTGTTTTTTGGGTTTTTTTTTTTTTTTTGGAACTCACTAGAGTGAAAATAATCCCAAAACCAGCATTGGTCTTTTGGTCTTGGAGCTGATAAAGCACTCCAGATCCTGTATCCTTTTCCCCTTCTAGCCTAGCCACCTCATTACTGGTGCCTGCAGTAATGTTGGTAGTGAGCAGAAACAGGTTTATGCTTCTCGTCCAACTGCCTCCCTCCCCTTCAAGCCCGTGCACTGCCAGTACTGCCTCTCTTCTTCATCAGCGGTAAGACTTAATTGTGCTCAGGTGTGTGGAGTGTCTGTGCCCTCCTTAGAAAATTGGGCAGCCTGTGGTTTGCTGTAGCTGCTGCATGCACCAAATTCACCTACTGCTCCAACAGCCTACTGGCTGTTCACATCTAACAAATGACCAAACGATCCTGAGGTATGCCGTTCAGTGCTTATGATCCCTTCCGCTGGTGTCATGCACATAGATTTTTGGCTACTGTATTGCTACTGCAGTCTAAGTTTTAACAGGGTAAGATTTCAAAAGGGACTGAAAGTCAACTTGATTGCCTCCCTGTATTGTGTGATTTACTGTAATCAAAGTTCAAATTAAACACAGTGGTGCAATTGGCCAAGTGCAGTAACAACACATGGTCGTGTGGTTTTTTCAGTGTGATATTACAAGATGCCATCTTGTAATATCTCTGAAACATTTTCTTTTTTTTTAATATATCTGTCCACTCCCTTACTTTATGCATGGAGTTTGTGCCTCCCTTTTTTGTCCTTCCCTGCCCAGAAGCAAAAGCTGTATCCAGATTCTTAATTCCAGCTGGTTTAATCTTCAGTGTTCACCCCACACATCACTTCTTGTTATTTTCTTTTGCTATTTCAGTTTCTGTTTCATGAACCACAGTTTTCAACTTTGCCTGGAAAGGCACCGCTCCACTGTGGGATCCTGATAGTGAGGAAGAGTGTATTTCCTGACACAAGAGTACTTATGATCTCTTATTTTTTTTCTTTGGTTTTAAATATTTGCGTAGGCTTCTGTATTACAGAAATTCCTGTATTAGCCTATTCCAGTGCCTCTTTTTTTTTCTCTGCCCCCCTCCTCTTTCCCCTCACTTATTGGGTGTTACCAGATATTCCTAGGGTTGAGAGGGCTTTGTTCTTGTCCCTGATGTACAGGGACTTGCCTCCTGCAAAAGCTTTAGAAACTGCTGTTGTAGGCAATTAAAGGTTAGTTCCACAAAGTGTTCCAGGCAATTCTGAAGTTATTTCTTTCTCTCCTTTTAACCTATATCTCTTATTTATATCACATATAAAAGGATTATGTGATTTGCCGGTAGATGTTTGTGATGTAAGTGAAGTCTCTCCTCTCATGGAGTGTGCCATCACTTCTCCAGCCAATGTGCCAGTCTGCAGCTCTCTGCATTTTGTTGAGCTCAGGCATTTAGAGGATGGTTGTCAAAGGCAACTTCTCTAGAGTCCAGAATGCACTTTTGATTCAGTGGAAGTGAAATGCCAGTTGAAATGTATAGTATGAACTGTTTCTGCTTTTTCAAGGACTGCAGCGTAAAGCAGATGCTTCCCTTTATTTATTTGTTTTTTGCAGTACAGAAGACTACTATTCTTACCTTCAAGTTGCATTAAGTGTGCTCAGATAAAAGTAATGTGAGGTAGTTTATCAGGGTGTCTGTGAAAGGGATGCGGCTAAACGTTTTTATGGTTGTCTAATGGAAATGCAAAGGAAGATGAAAACTGGAATTCCAGTCAAGCCAGAATTGTTTTTAGTAATCCAGTAAAGTGATGTCACTGCTTGATTTTTCTCTTATCCTGTTGGGTTTTGTAGTGTTTTCTTTGTTTGTGGGCTTGTTTTTGTTTTCTTTCCATCCACACTCCTGGTTTCCTACTCCTTCTGTTTGGTTTCTCAAAACATCTACCAATAAAAACATTCATTTGTAATGATAGCAGTTGCAGCTCTTTGTAGTCTGGAAGTGCTGCAGCTGCAGATGTCATCTACTGAATAAAATGTCAGCCACCAGTTCTAAGACAGGAAGTTAGGCTTAAATTAAGAAGTGGCAAAGGAGTGCACCTCTCCGTTTTTAGGGATAGTTGTGGTAAAGCATTTTCGCTATGGGCAGCAACACTTGCTATGAATCAATAATGGGGAATAAATATGGAATATTTATCTTTTTCAGATGTTCTGGGTACCCACCATTCTTGGTGAGATAAGTAGGAATATGAAAGGGAAATTGTTCTTGAGACCACTGTGAATATGGCGCCCGTGGATATCTAAATAAAGAGCAATAGCAAATCACAAAGTGTTGTTCGTATGCAAAAATACTTGTTAGTGGTGGTGAGGGAGAGCAAGCAAAGAGTAAGTATGCAAGTGTCTATCTTAGGATTTCTTGATGCCGTTTGTGGCCAGCCAGAACAAGAAAGCATCTGCCACTTTTATGGTTGTCTTGAAAATAAATATAGTTTTAGGTCAGCAGCAACTGCTAGCTGATATCTTTTATTCCTAGAATGCTTTTTTTCTTGTACTGAAGTTTAGTTTAGAAATGTAGGCGCTAAATAATTGTGAATTCTACACTAATTACAAGAGGTAGTAGAAAACCAACAGGATTTACGTTCTTCAGTTAAAGTCTGTGTGGCACAAGTGAAGAGAAAAATATATAGATGTGCTTTTCAGTCTGCTAACATTGTGGCTATATGCGTTGTGAATTAAGTAGTATTTACAGTGCTGAACCATCCTTTTTGTTCAGTTAATTTCAAGATATCAGTTGAGAGACTGTGAGCATCTTCTACTTGGATACAGTTAACTGATCAATTTTATGTGAAGTACGCTAGCTTTTTGTGAGCATGGAGTAGAGCACTTTCCAAACTAAGATGTATTAGTGACTAGCACAGGAGGGTGACAGAAAGGACAACAAAGGAAGTTAATAAATTGATAATGAAGTGGGATTATAGAGGATTGAGCAAGGATATTAGAACCATTTCAGACATACTTTTCAATCACTACCACTCTGCTCTGATTCTGTCTAGTGGCTTTCTAGTGGCACCACCCTGAAACGTATTGTTGGGTATTTGGAAAAAGACCACTTGACTTGTTGCTTATTGGCAAGCATGTCCACATCCTTGACAGAGGCCAAAAGGTTAAATGAATGACAGAGATGAGATTCTTCTGTTTGCCGTGCAGTTGGTCTCTCTAGCAGAGCCTTTAAATAAGTTGATAAAAATACTTGGAAAACTTGCAGTACTGTGTCCAATTTTTAAACAAAGCTTTTTATTTTCTGGGCTCTTCATTCCATCATGGAACTCGCAAACATACAAAATCAAGAAATCGGCAACCAATTTAACACTAAGGTGAATAGAAAAGATACCGTATCATGTTTGTAACTAACAAATAAAACTATGTAAGGAAATCAAACTAACTCAAAGTACAGAGAAGGAGATGTTAAGAAAAGTCTAATCAGCTCTTAATGTCAGAGGATTTTCAAGAAGAAATCCCATCCCTGTTCTTTCTGTTAGGTCAGTCAGGCAATTTCTTGAAAGAAGTGTAACTTGTCTCATGTGGTGCACGTAACTCCCGGCCACTTCCCAAAGCTTCAGTTTTCACTTTTCCCGAAATTCTGTGCTTGACAACTGGACAGAAGGCTATGCCGAATTAAATTTTATTGTTCTGGTGTTCTCCATCCATTTGCAATGCACATAATCAGGAATTCAGCTACGTCCCAAGAAACCCGTTTAACCTAATGAGAGCAAATGGCAATGGGTGTTCCATACTCGGGACAGCAGTGCCAGCGTTTCTGCTTAATTGGGACATATTTGGCTGGTTCCAGTGCTTCAAGTGGTTTTTAAACAGGTGTTTAATGGGCATGGAATTCTGAACTCTGCCCTTTTGATACAGAAGTTGCAAATAAAGATTAACAGAAATAAAAAGATCTAATGCAGAATAAATATTTTTTATCTCTATGTATTTATTCAGCATAATTTTTACTTTAATTTTTAAGTCACGGGTGAGTGGGGAGGTGTTTCTTGTCATAATTGAGAAAGTCCATTAAATAGAGCAACAGGATGTCTAACAGGGTGTCCTAATTAAAATTACCCTGTAATTTGAACAAAACATTCATTTGTATGTAGCTAAGGTTGACCTAAAACCCATCTAAATCGGGAAAAATTATTATACTACTTTTTTTTTTTTTTTCTACAGAAAATGAAACTTAGCACTCTGCTAACAAACAGCATGCTTCTGTTATTATACAGTATTGAGAAGTAAGGATTTTTTCTTCAGTGTTAAAGAATTACTGTTTTGAGAAATTTTAAAATAGATTTCTCTCCTACTTTCACCCTTTGATAGTATTCATTCATGGCTGCCTTTCTGCAGTATTTTGAAAGCGGAAACAATTTTGTTCCGTGCATACCGTAAGCCCATCTGAAGCCTTTGGTCGTGGCTAGTGTACTGGTGAACTCATAAGCAACTGAAACAGCAGTTGCTTAGTGGACTGATTGGCTCGGGCTTGACTTTGTTATCTGCAACTATGCGGTTTCTGACTGGCTTGGAGTGCAAGCCGGGTAATTTTGTTATCTTGAGGCATGTAGGCCTGCATACATAATCTAGGCGGTATACACAACTGGATAGATTATACTTGTGTGTGTAAAAATGACCTAGCTGTCATGCTTTAAAATGCTACTAAGGCAAATTGTACTTAATATAATTTATCAAATCAAAGTGAATGTTTGAAAGAATTTACTAGCTTCAGAAATATCGTTTGTATTTAAAAGGGAATTCTCAGCGTCTTTAACTTGACAGAACTGTGCAAGCTGCAACTTGTAGATGTTGCTTCTCAGACACAAGGTGGTGGAATTTTTTTTGTTCCTGCCCACTCTCTAGGCAGGCTGGGAAGGGAGAAGATTTTCATAAGCACTCAGAACTGCCTTGAATGTACTGCTGGTGGATTCAGCTTGAACAACTTCACCATGATTTGAGTGGATAGAGAATCACACCCTTGTTCCTTTGGATAGTCCCACCCATACTGTCTAAATCAAAATCTTATGAGACAGAGATGTATAAAAAGGGGAACTTTATAAATGCTAAAATTTAGTGAAGTGCAAGAGGAGCTACTTTCCACTGAATTTTTCTTCTGCTTACACCAACTTTTACATCTTGCAATATCTCTATCAATGATCTGGATGAGGATATCAGTGAGTTTGCAGATGACACCAAGTTGGGCAGGAGTGTTGGTCTGCTTCAGGGTAGGAAGGCTCCACAGAGGGATCTGGACAGGCTGGATCCATGTGCCGAGGCCAATGGTGTGAGGTTCAACAAGGCCAAGTGCTGGGTCCTGCACTGGGTCACAACAACCCCATGCAACACTACAGGCTTGGGGAAGAGTGGCTGGAAAGCTGCCTGGTGGAAAAGGTCCTGGTGGTGTTGGTTCACAGCTGGCTGAATATGAGCCAGCAGTGCGCCCAGGTGGCCAAGGTGGCTGATAGTATCCTGGCTTGTATCAGGAGTAGCATGACCAACAGGTGTAGGGAAGTGATCATCCCCCTGTACTTGGCACTGGTGAGTGCCACACACCTTGAATACTGTGTTCAGTTTTGAGCACCTCACTGCAAGAAAGACATTGAGGTGCTGGAGCATGTCCAGAGAAGGGCAACAAAGCTGGTAAAGGGTCCAGAGCACAAGTCTTCTGGAGAGCGGCTGAGGGAACTGGAGTTGTTTAGCCTGGAGAAAAGACGACTGAGGGGGAGACCTTATTGCTCTCTAGAACTACCTGAAAGGAGGTTGTAACAAGGTAGGCGTTGGTCTCTTCTCCCTAGCAAAAAGTGATAGGACAAGGGGAAATGGCATCAAGTTGTGCCAGGGCAGGTTTAAATTGGTTATTAGGAAGAATTTCTTCACCAAAAGCGCTGAACATTGGAACAGGCTGCCCAGGGAAGTGGTTGAGTCATGATCTCTGGAGGTACTTAACAGACTTGTAGATGTGATGCTTAGGGACATGGTTTAGTGATGGACTTGGCAGTGCTAGGTTTATGGTTGGACTTGATGATCTTAAAGGTCTTTTCCAACCTAAATGATTCTATGATTCTATTTTTATATCTCAGCTTCAATGGGGTATATAACAACAAAATAAAACAAAGGGAAAAATCTGATGAACAATTTGCTTAACCTTTTCTAGCTCCAAGAATTGTTGAAGTGAAGGTAAAATTTGAGGCAGGTGTGGTAGTAACACACCTTTAAACAAATCAAGAACCCTTGAATAAAGATACTCAAATATTGATGTATTTTAAAATTCTTAGATTTTCCTCGTTATTTTAAAGACATCATAACTGATGTGGGCACCTGTTGTAATCTGGAAATAATGAAATTAATTTAATCAAACTATTGTGGTGATGAGCCAATGATACTATCCTAATTAGTTTATTAATAACAGGTGCTTACCAATGTGTTTTGCATCTGTATCTGTTAGTGTGTAGACACACATGTATGTGTGTTTTCCAATGGACCATTATTTTATAGAGAAAAGTATTCAGTGACAATACAGTAAGAATATATGCATGAGTGGGTTGTACTGTTACCAGGAAGCTGTATCTTAAAGGCAGTTGAAGGAAAACAGAAGTCTTCAGTTGGGCAAACCAGCAGAGCTATTGTATAGGAGTCTCGTAACTTGAACATGTATAGATTTGTATAACAACCAGTGCAGCTGCCCATGATCGATAGAATAACCGTAGCCATCGTTAGAGTGCGTGTAAGACTAGAATGAAGACAATTAATTGTTTGAATGTCTTTGCTTCAGATTCACCTATGCTCACATGTATTGCTATGTAACAAGACATTATTTCATTATTGTTGAAGGGAAAACTCCAACAGTTCATATGTCTGATCTGGTGTTCTGCCCTTGAGGCTTGATTATAACTCTGGTATAAAAATTCTTACTGTAGTACTGAAAATGTCGGTATTAGTTGTTGAGCTGATGAAAGTGGATGAAGATCAGGTGTCCATACTGATTCTTTCAGTTCTCTCAGTTACTGTAATTTCCAAAGATGATGGATCCCCTGTGGGTGCTTACTGGCTAGCGAAGCTGTTCTTAGTGACTCCTCCTGAAGCAGCTGCAGATAAAGGTATCCGTGATTCCTTACTGCCATAGGATCTCTCTCACTTAGGGTTTAAAATGCTCCAATTTTCGTTACCCCTAGCGCAGGGAAGCTGAAAGAAGAGATTTAGGCTTCAGTGTCTTCTGTATTGAGCTGAAATCCAGATACGCATCCCAAAACCTCCTACACAACTGTTTGGGCAGAGTGACTTTAGAAGTGCTGATGGTTACAAAGCTTATTTTCTGCTCAGGACAGAATTAATGCTTGTGATCCAGAAAAGTAATGAAAGAGGTGATTATTACTGTAACTGTAGAGATGTAGAAGAAAATTCCTCCTCTTTATTTCCAAATGTATTTTCTGAAGTCCTTGAACAATTTTTCAGGAGCTTCTGGATGTCCTGGTAACAGTGGTTCTTAATCATGCACTTGATCATTTGCCTTTGGCAAGAAAGCTCAATTCTTTCTATTTGAATTTGAGGCCTTGCCTTATTGCCTCAGGGAAGTGTTACTTTAATGCATGTCACTTGAGGCTAATTCAACGCCCACTTGGAAATTGCCCCTGGTGCAGATTGTAGCAGTGCACCATTATCTCAAGCTATTTTTCATCAGAAGCAGACTGCATCTGTTCTGGGTGGTCTGCATAGACTGGCAGTTTATTTTAGGTTAGCGTGTGAGGTGGTGGGGTTTTTTTTACCTGTAAAGCCGTGATTAGTTTGGCTTTCAGCTGTGCGATAGGAGCCTTTCTTCCATATCTGTATACCAGAGCAACCCTAGACATCTCAGGATGTAGGTCCACAGCAGCTGAAACTGACTGACGTTGAGGCTGCTCTGTTGCTGTTCCTCCACTTACACAGTTCTGCTGCCTCCTTAGCTCTAACGCCCAGGTTTCACGCCCGGATGCTGAGCTGCGACTTGGGGCTGATTTGGCTAAAAAAGTGGAAAAGATATTTTCATTCAGCTGAAAGCTCCCTGAACCAGAGAGTTACCTAGTCCTGGCTCAAGGGTGGGTTCAGGAGCTTGTGGCCAGGAGAGGAAAGAGGTGAGAGAAAGGTGGGATTGTGGCAGCGCCACTTAAAATCGGCTTACATCGTAGTGCAGCCATGCTCTTAAGGTTCTGGAAATATAACGCGGTGGTTTCAGCAAGATACAGCTATGAGCATAGGATATGATAGTTAAAGGAACTTTGACTCTGGAATTTACTTTTTTTTTTTTGCTTTTTACTAAAACCTGCGTTTTATTAAGCATCAGAAACTCTGATGATCACACACCTCATCTTTTTGATTCTTGAAAAGGAAAAATGATGTGAAGGCTTGATTAATTTCTTTTATGAGGATTGGTTGCTATATGTCATTAGAAGTAAATCAGGCAGAGAAAAAAAAACATTTTTGTAAGCAGTAGGGAATTTTCCCCTTTGAAAAAGAGCTAAAACTTCATTAACATTTCAGCCAGCTTTAAATTAAAATTTGTGTCTGAAAATAATCTATAATGTATTTTGAGTGCCAGTGAGGCATGTCAGGGCAGTATCAGCACAGTTTTCTTCCACATACAGCTTGTGATGTGGCTCCTGTATCTTCTGTCCCAGTGTTACTATGCCACACGTGCTGGTGTGAGAATGCCCATCGTATTACCATGTGGCTGGCTGGGGCAAACTAAATGAAGCGGATGACTGCTGGATCCTAAGTACTACACCTGCTTTTGTACACAGGCTAACTTGGCCTAATGATTTGTACCGTGTATAGTTTTGTTGCATTAGGTTGCAATAGGTCTCCTTACACTAGAAAAGATTTCACTTGTTATGTTTCTGTAGGACAGGCCTTTACAACATGCCGCCAGAGTGATTGGATCTTCTTTCTCCTGTCCCTGTGTCACTGAATGTTGGTACTTTTTGCTTTTTCAGAAAGAGGCATTACTTGGTCTGCCCCATTGAGAACAAGTCACTGAGTATGATGCTGGGAAGGGGAGAGTTTGGACGTGAAATCAGCAGCTCTGCTATGCAGGCAGTAACAACTGGCAGACCACTTGGTTTTGCTGGGTTTCATGTATTTGAGGGGATGTGCAGCATGCAGCCTGAAATCATGCCTTTTTTTGTTGTTGTTGTTTCTTCCCTTGCAAGATTTTTATGTCAAGTCCACATGGATTAGATTTGCAGCCACCCTCTGCAATTGGTACTTCCACTGCAAAAAGCCTTTGGGGAAAAACCCATTGCCGATGTACAGTGCTTTTGGTAGGGCCTATACTGCAGTTCCTAACAACTGTTTCTAAAGGTTTTTGCTTCATATGAGGTCTTAAAAGACCATTTTCTCCTCTTCTTTTAGGGAACTAGAGGGCTTGACACATCCTTTACATCCTGCATTTACGCTGACCACACTCCCTCCCTGTTCTCACAAGCGGAGCTCAGCCCTGCTTCCCTTCCTGTTGATTCCCAGTCAGCTACATGGTAAGTTTTCATTATCTCTAGACTTGTTGCCACAAGGTAAAATTCTGGCAGACACTCTCTAAAATCCATTAGCACTGGGCATTGAGGGCAGAGTATTTCATGCCCATCAGACATCATTCAGTTGTATTCCAGGCTGACTGCAAGGAAAGGAAGATAGTATTGAATTAGCATTGGAGCTGAACTTCAGCATAGATTGTTATAGGAATAAAATATGAAGTAAGATATGTGACAGAATTAAATCCATCAGTTCTAATAAAGGAAACAGAAGAAAGCAAAGAAATCTTGGACCCTTAAATCCCATTAACCAGGCCAGAGAGAGAATGTGTTAAGAGAGAGCTGCACTGTATCTTTTTTCATTGTTTGATGAAATAATCTTTTTCACCCTTTAAGTGGTGTGTTTAAAAATCCTGGTATTTCTGAAACAAAGAGAATACACAGCCACTGAGCTAGCTGGTTTTTATACCTTCCTTTTCTGAGTATTGTCCTTCAGTACAATACAGAGCCATTTCTTTGTTCTCACAAGCTAGCAGTTAAATTGTATGTAAATGTATGCAAATTAGATGCTGTCTAATAAAGAGAGTCATTAGATGGAAGAAATATTTAGTTTAGGGGAAAAAAAAAGGAAAGGAAAGCAGGTGTATTTTGCAATAGAAAAATGTAAGACAGCAAAAACCCTTCAAACTTTGGGTGAGGGCTTTATAAAAAGCCATTAAAATATTTTCTAAAAGACTTGCCCTACTCTTGGTCCTTTTTTCTGCACGTTTTTTATGTATATGTATATACATCTATGTGGTCTTTTCTTAAAACTCACACTGGTTGTACTGTATATACATTGGACAAACATTTAAATATTGTATTCATAAACATTTGATTTCTTTAAATTATATTGCTATGAATTTACACCCATGCACCTCATTAGGGTGTATTTTTTTGCTTACTGAGTATATACAGGTGTAGTCCATGTGGTAAATTTTATTTTCATGGATTGATTTATTCATTATGTGCTTTGACTGGATACCTTCTCATCACTAAATCATCTTCCTCCATTTTATCAACCTTCTCCTCAACAGTTTTAAAGCTTTTTTCTTCTTACCATTTTATTTATTTACTGAATCTCAGTGCCAGATGTGTTTTCATTCTTTTACTTGCATTTTCTACCAAATAATCCCTTTTGAGGTATGGACCCAATTCAAGCCTAAAGCAGCAGTGACCTTTCTAAACACAATGAAGTCACAGCTTTACTGTCAGGTGTCGGAGCACTAAGATGCTAAGAATGTGAGGCTTTCTGTCGTCCAAAGCTGGAGATTCCACACCTGTGGATGGAGTACTCAACATCCATTTAGGATCTGAAAGATTTAAAATTGATGAACCTTATGTTCTTGCCACTTCTAAGGAGATAAAATTTAAGACTTTAATCTCTCTGCTTTAGAATCTGTAGTCCTGCTCTTTCAGCTCTTCTGTTTGGGTGGATTAGTATACATAGATGATATGGCTCAATTATTTTGAAGTCATTGTTGTATTTTGTTTCTGACAGTCAGTTATCGTGGTTTAGGCAGGTGAGCCGATAGCTGTACGTCGACTGGCATTTTTTTTCCATTGCAGTTTTGCAAGTCTGGAAGTCTAAAGAGATATATGTATATGTGTATAAAATATATGTATATAAAAATAATGTTGTTTAAATATTTACATATAAAGCCAACGGATTGGCTTGCTTCCCAGAATTACTGGAACTACCTTCCCCAGGAACATTTGGACTTGAAAAATCTCTACAGCAACACTTTTCTTCTGAAACTAAGCAACTTGTGAAATGAGTGACTAGCTCTGCACCCTTTCCTGTTTGTATGGATTCTTTAGCTTGGGTGGAGAGGCCTCTGTGCATGGGTAATGCATTTCCAGTTAATTACGATAAGTTTCTCTTTTATTGCTCTATTCTCCCCACAGTTTTTCATTGGCTTTTTTTTTATGAGAGAGCGTTTATGAAAGAAACTCTAGCACAGTGGGAATATTTTTGTCATTGTTCTAGGACAGGTCTATGCAATGTGCTGCATCTGGGCTGCGTGCAGTCTGGAGGCAGCAATTCCTGTCTGGACAGCTGCAGGGCAGGCAGACTGATCACTCGGAATGAACTGACTCCTGAGTTGCCCAATGTCCCGACCATGAGGGCTGAACAGTCAGCAGAAAAGGCATAATGTACGTCTGCTACCTGGTGGGAAATGTAGGCAGGGTCATTGTAGGGAGATGATGGATGGTTGGCAGTGAATATTTCAAGTGCTCTTGAAGATATCATAGATTAATACCATAGGGGGAAATGCAAGGAAAATATGAGCTATAATATAAGGGTGCTAGAGAAAGATGAGGTTAATAAAGTGAGGGGAAACATGGGGTATCGTGGTGACTAGGAGGGATAAGGCCATATTAGTAAACAGAAAATGTTAGTGATTTAACCATTTACTTGGGGCAGTGCTTTTCTAGGCTGTCTGGCATTGAATGCCCTAGGAGAGCTGAGTCACTAGCAATGCATATATTTGACGTTGGTGTTTACACACAGTTTGCAATCTAGCTAGGTGTAGCTACACAGGTTCTTCAGATTTTGGGAGGTGGTTAATCCTGAAACTCTAACTGGGAGGTTTACGCGGGAGGCAGGACAGGCTAGCAGTCAAAGTGAGTACCCTCTGCCTCCCACATTCTTGAGGGGGATGCAAAACATCATACAGACAAGAATGATGCTCAAATTGGGCAAGAGTGATGCAGGCTTAGGGGCAGGAATGTGATTAATTCCATGTTCCTCTCCAGACTTCCTGTGGTCTGTTCAGGGCAGAAGAGAATTCAGTGCCTATGTACTTTTGAGGATATGCGTCTTGCTACCTTGCCAATCTCGACAGTAATGATAATATGGCTTTCCTACCCTTGAAGTCCATTGTGAGGATATATGCACTAAAGGATGTGAGGCTTCTGTATCCTGTGATAATGAATCAAAAAGCAGTACTTTAGACAGATGTGGGAATTGGACCAGTGATTCATCTGGTCATCGTCCTGTTAAACGTCTTCAGCTGCAACAGAGGGAGGCACAAGAAATCCTAAGTTGTAATAGTGCACCAACCAATATTTTCACTAGTGATTTTGAATGTAAATGAGAATTTTATAACTTGTATTCCTCAGGAGCTTGTGCATCTTTAAAAAAATAGTTTTAAGAAATAAAATATGCCGCAGTAAACTAATCCTAGAGCTAACGAACAGGCATTGGGACTAGCAGCTTTTGCTATTACCTACTGCTTATTATTGTTATTATTATTATTTCTTTTTAATTATGCAAAGTGCTAATCAGTTTGATTATGCACAGTGCTAATCAGGTTAATTATGCAAAGTGCTAATCAGTTGTTCTCTAAGCACATGAGGAGAGCAGAGGTGCTGGCAGTGAATGGTGGTTCTAGATGGGGGGGTAGTCACGGCAGTCATTCCTTATTAAAAGAAGAGTAGGTGAGGTGACAGGGGTTTTTGCTTCCATTAAAAAGTAAATAAAAAAAAAAAAAAAAGAAAAAGAAAGCCATGAGGATGATAGTTCTTGTGGGGTAATATCTTCCTTCACAGCAAGGCAGACTTTTTCCAAGCCAGCTCATGCTGTTGGATAATTTCTGTAGGAGTTTGAGTGCACTGATTTGGGCAAATATATTGCAGAGGAGTCTTGTAATGACGGGGTGCAAGCTGCCCCCTCTTGATAAGTAGGGATGCATAACTAGAAAATAACAAATTAAGGGAGTTATTCAGTCTAAGGTACAGTCACCTTTTAGGCACTGGTAAGTAGGCACTGATAATGTAACATGAGTGGCAATTGATCATATATTTGTACGGTTAAAAGTACTGCATGAGCATACAAAATGTGTTTCTTTCAGTATAATGCCTTTACAGGCTGTAGGAATGTAGGGTGCCTTATCAGAGGAAGATATGTTAGGCTGCATTTCTCTACCTCTTTAATGCTAAATTATAAACTAGAATTTTGTGTTCCTATGAAACAGGATCTGTTTTCAGTAAGCTATGTTCTTCTAACAATTAGTGAAGATTCAGCGTGTGTCTCTTACTGTGCTTAGTGCCTAATGTCTAACCCATATTCCTTATTTGATTATGTTTCAGTGTTGGTGTGGGATATTTAAGCGTTACTTTTTTTCAGTTAGTAATGGAGATTACATTCTCAAAGCAGAGAGCTTCTTGCTCATAAAAGTCTTGGGTAAAGGATCTTAAGAGATTTTTGAAGTCATTAAAACAAAAGATTGCTCCCGTGTAAGGCCATCAGTACTAGAAGGTTACTGCACCAACAATGCAAGAGACATTTTCCTTGAAAAATTAATTATAGAAGGTGGTTACTTATGGGGAGTCAGGACAAATTTTCAAGTATATTTAAGGTAGGAAGTAGAGCAAAGCATCAGAAATTTATGGCTTAAACCTGAGTCTGAAAAATTATTAGGATTACATACTTGGCTTTGTGACTACTCCACAAGACACTGATCCTAAAAACAAGTTTACTACCAGAAATATGGTCAAACCTACTCATCTCTTCTCAAATTCATTCTGGTGGTAGAAATCTAAACATACCAATGGTCCAGCATCAAGTCCAGTGCCTTAGAGCTGGAAGAGTGGAGTATGTTATGCAACTTCTCTAAGCGAGAAGGAGACGCACCGGAGTCCACTCCTCCCTCATCAGCTCTTTGATAAGATGCAATAGGAGATTGTGTATGATCTACCAAAACAGGGGGAAAACTCCAGCTTCTTTATGTGATCCCTTGGTCTTGCAGGAAGCAGATGCTTACTTAGATTGCTGTACTGATGAAAAAGCAGCAATTACACATCTTCTGGGTTATTTCTCTATCTTTTGACCACTGGGCATATTGTATCAGAAGGGAATTAGTTTTAAAGTTATTTTAATGCTTTAGGTATGTTCTTTGCTATTCTTGAAATATTTTCAAACTAGAGTTTCATCCTTCGGAGAGAAAACTCCAAAGTTTTTGTGTTAGTATGAGTATTTCCCTTAGTCCCCTATCCCCTGGCAATTTAAAAGCTATTGTATAGTTGGAGGACCCTTGAAAGCCCAGTAGCATAAACCACATAGCATAGTATTTGTATGTTAAAAATGTAAATCTACCTGAGGCATAATCATAACCTCTGTTGAATTTCACCATCTCAGATGGCTTACCTTCTGATGAATGAGGGAGCTAGAAAGTCAGAAAACTCCCATTTTGCTCCTGTTTGTCCTGCTTTCTTTGTAACCCTACTAAATTGCATTATCTTGTTCTGCTTAATTTTTTTGACAGTAAGCTATGGATAATAATATGGACCTTACGCAGTGGGGTGGGAGAAGGGATGTAAGGCCAGTGTATTGTTTGCAAAGTGTTTTAATATCTCTGGATTAAAGGGCTTGTAGATGTTCAGTGTATTATGGGGAGTTATTTGTATTATTAAGGAGCATCAGCAAATCGATAGAATAGCTTGGGTTAGAAGGGACCCTCAAAGGTCATCTAGTCCAAGCCCCTGCAAGGAGCAGGGACATCTCCAACCAGATCAGGTTGCTCAGAGCCCCATCCAACCTGGCCTTGAATGTTTCCAGGGATGGGGCATCCACCACCTCTCTGGGCAACCTGTTTCAGTGTTCCAGCACCCTTATTGTAAAAAAATTTTTCCTGATGTCCAGTCTGAATCTACCTCCTTCTATTTTAAAACCATTACCCCTCGTCCTTTCAGAACAGGCCCTGCTGAAAAGTTTCTCCCCATCTTTCCTGTAGGCCCCCTTGAGGTACTGGAAGGCTGCTATAAGGTCTCCCCGGAGCCTCCTCTTCTCCAGGCTGAACAGCCCCAACTCTCCCAGCTTGTCCTCATAGGAGAGGTGCTCCAGCCCTCTCATCATCTTTGTGGTCCTCCTCTGGACTTGCTCCAGCAGGTCCGTGCCCTTCTTATGTGGGGGCTCCAGAGCTGGACACAGTACTCCATGTGGGGTCTCATGAGAATAGAGTGGGAGATGCAGTTGGCTTTCTGGGCCGCAGGGGCACATGGCCAGCTCATGTTGAGCTTCTCATCAACCGACATCCCCAAGTCCTTGTCCTCAGGGCTGCTCACAATCCGTTCTCTGCCCAGCCTGGATTTTTGCTCAAATCTTATGATATTTTTTAAGTTAGTGCAGGATAGCACGAAAATAGCTTGTATATTCCTAAAAAGTGAAGTAAGTGGATGGAGAAAGCTCAGTTGCCTTGGCTTTAGGATAATGGGTTGGTAATGGATGAAGAAACCCCAGTAAAGAAATCTATCTCCTGTGCTTTAAGCAGCAGGTCTTAAATGAATGGAGAATTCATTTGCTTGTATGGCAGGAAGTCATTGCTGTAAAACTCCTTTTGCTTCATCTTGAAGACCTGGTCTTCTGAGGTGCACACTAACTGCTACTCAGCTCTGCAGAAGCTGAGTCTGCTCATTGGCATTCACAGAACTGGGAGCTGGTGGGGAATTAATAACAACAAGATTTTAAATGTTCAGCCTGACCTTTTAAAGTTACTGACCTGCATTCAGGTTACAAATACAGAGCAATTTTTTTCTTGAGCTGCAAAGACTCTAAATGTTAAATCAGCGACTCCATCAGACTAGCAGCGCTTCTCCCCTCTGTTTGCTTGCACCCAGCTGCCATGACTGGAGTAGAGGAACAAGAAAACGATCTAAGCATCCGTATCTTACTGTGACACAAGTCCTTGGAAGAAGCCCCACTGACATAAACTAACACAAAGTGACACTTTGTTTAAAAAGTTGTTTTGAATGTCTTCTCCCATTGATTTTCTGCAAGGGAGATAAATAAACACTGTGTGTGGTGCAGCCAGGCTGAGTATTTTTGCTCCTACGAGTGTTTACGCATTCTCTGGTGGTTGTTCATATTGCTGTTTGTGGACTGTAAATTCCAGACCTGTATGTTTGTAATTTATACATTTACAGGAGCGGTGCAGTTTTGGGAATATGGTCAGGGTACTGCTTTTTATGAACACAACCAGATGAATAGTGGTTGGTGGTGGTGTTTGGTTTTTTTTTTCCCCTCCTTCCAGAGAAGTGAATTAGTCTTTGTGCTTCCAGTGAAAGAGAAGGCTGCGGTGGCGGGAGCTTTAGTTAAGCAGAACCTTCTGTGCTCAGATTACTGCAGGTAGGTGCGCGAGGAAAGCCACATAGGATTTGTCTGGTAGGAATCGAGTTAGTTTAGCTTTTCATTTGATTAAGAAGCAGGTCTGTTGGGCTCTCAGTGTGTTTGGTGATGATGAGGATGATGCACATTTTCTCATGGGAGGAAGAGACTGAAGTTGTTACAGATGACAAAATTCCTGGTGGCAGAGACCCTTCCTGCCCCTCTGTTCCTGTTTCACAGTTCTCTCCCTTGTCTTTGAACAAAATCTTTTCCACTTACTGTTGTTGTCAGCATCTCAATCTCTAGGACAGTGGAAGGATGTAGAAGATTCTGGGAACAGATGCAGGCACTTCTTTATCCACCAGACTGAATGGATGTAGCTTCCTGAACATAATGTTATATGTAGGAAGAAGAGTTCAGCTTAATCAGTCACTATTTCTCTTATTAGGTGGAATTTTTTTAGAACCTGTGCTTCTGTCATGTTTGTGCAAGTTAAAATTACCAGTTTCTGATATTCCAAATTGTTTAAAGCCTGCCTAGTGTTTACCTTTTTGCTCTCTCATGCACATTATTTACATTTATTAGATGCAGGTTTCGCTGTCTTGCAGCTACCGTTGCAACCACCTCTCTCATTTGTTTGTAAGTTTTACTGAGTTTTAATCATTTGTAGTTAGTTTTATTAGCTTTAAAAATAATTTTTAAGAGAGCTGCTTCTGCTATGGGTGTATTGTTTACAAATGTGATGCTACAGGAAAATACTTGGTTTTACCCAGACTAAAATATTCTGATAAAATCTTCTAAGAGTTCTGTGCCTTCATGATTTGGAGTGATGCTTTGAAAAAAGTCAACTGAATGACATTTGTAGTGGGGAGGTATTTTTTCCTTTTCTTCTTGATACTTGTGCTTCTCACCACCCTGATAATAGCTGTTCAATGAAAATAAGGAGGACCTACTACCACTATCAGCTTCTTAATGAACTCAAGAAGCAGGGGTCTGTCTGGTGGGCCTGAAGGTTGCCATAAAGAAGGTTGACCAGAAGGCACTGATTTGTTGATGTGTAGCAGATTGTCTTTTTCACTTGGCTATTTGAAAATCCAGCAAATTAAATACACTAAAAAAGGTGAAAGAACATTTCACTTATCTAAAATCAAATCTTTGAATATTAGAATTAAAGTTGACAGAGCAGCCTTAATTCAACTTCCCTGTGCTTTTCCAGTTTTTAATTATGTGATCACATGCTGTTTTCTGTGGGAACCAGTCTTCTCATAGTACAACTAATGGACCTGATCTGAGGTTCAATAGAGGTCCCTTAGTAAGAGGCTATTTTCTTTAAGATCAATTGCCTCACTTACTGCAAACACTGGGAAATGTTTAATATATGAGGCAGGAGATGGCAGAAAAAGAAAGGGTGCTCTTATTCTCAAGATTACGGTGAGAGCATGCATGTACTTAAAGAAAAAAAAAAAGTGCTTGAATTGAGTTGCTTGTAAAATCAGACATCTTTAGGTGGGCTGCGAAGAAAGCTAGTATTTCTACTTTCTCTAACCAGTTCACTTACTCCTTTTAACTCTTCACTATTTCTACCTTTTGAAACATCCTCTTCATTTTCCTTTAAAGAAAAAATAAAGTCAATACCAGAAGAAACAACCTACCCTGGTCTTGCCTTCTTTTTCTTGCCTTCATTTTGCTGGTATACAAAAGACTTTATTTTTTTTTTCTTTCCCTCCTTTCCATAAAATAGCAATTTTCAGGATTTTCACTTTGAGTTGGTAGGAAGTGCACTGTGTTCCACATTATTCAGTGACAAAAGTGCACACAACTCTTCCTGACACTTTGACAGTTTAGTTGGAGATGCTGCTGTAAGTAGAATGTGTCTGTCTGTAGCCAGGTCCATTTTCTAGCACTGGGAATTCAGCTGTTTTCTTGCGAATTCTTCTTTTCATATTTTATTACTACGAAGAGAACACAAAGAGTGCTTGTTTCTTTCTTTCTCTCTCTCTCTCTTTTTTTTCTTTTTTTTTTTTTTTTTTTTTTTTTTCTTTTCTCCTCTTTTCCAGCCTCTTCCCATGCCATTTTATTCTTTTCTTATTCTCCTTTCCCTTTCTGGGTATAAGAAGAGTATGATTTCAATGTCAAAATGATCAAAAATTAAAAGACCTTTCTGTAAAGCTGGCCTGAGTTTTGTGTTGGGGAAACCTGGGCTAGAATGGGATTTTCTTACTGGATTTTCAGTTATGTTGTGAACAACTCTCACATCTCTAATCTTTACATAACCCATTTCTGTGTACTATATAAAGAGCACTTCAGGCACAGTATGAAACTTGGTTATTATTTGAGGAAGGAGGTGTTATGCTAGCTCAGCATGCATTTCTTATATGCAAACATTAAGACACAAGGAATGCAATTATTACATATACCTTGCACACCTCCGGTGCCTGTGATGGTGCGGATTCCTTCGTCGAGTGCTTTTTACCTTCTGTGAAATGACTGGACTGCATGCCTGATACAGCTGTGCTTGGTAAAGGGTCTAATTGCTATTATTACATTATTTGTGTGGAATTCTTGAAACGTTATTTAGTACAAATTACACATTAGTGCCAAATTGGGAGGTCTGGAGACTGCAGGCTGCTGTACGTATCCATAGCACAGGTGCCACGGCCGAGTGTGCTCTGCTCACCCTCCCCTGCGCCCCGGAGTCGTGTGTGCCCACCCATCGCTTCTGCTGGCATTGAAGTATCGACTACCTACCCTCTGTTGCTAGTTGCAGGCAAGACCACTGCCTGCGGTGCCCTCCCCTGTGGGTCATCTGTGCTGCAGCCAAGGGCTTTTTGACTACACCAGGGAATTTAAATAGAAGCCCAAGTCATGTCCCCCTCTTAAGGGCTGAGGGGCCAGCAGAGGAGAGGACTGCGTGCGGCAGGGAAGGGGTGTGCAGCTGCTTCTCCCCTCCTCTGCCTGCTAGCAGCCTGCAGCCATCTAGCTCACAGCCATACGGGGCAGCTGCCGTTGGCCAGCTGAAAGGAATTAGGGCCAGAGTCAGCTGGGGAAAACAGCGAGAAGAGATCCAGGAGCAGGTGGTGGTTTGTGCTTCTAACCACCTGTCTGAGCAATGCTTTCCGTCACTGCCCAGAAGCTATGGCAGGCTCCGGTTTTCCCTGGGTATGGGATCCCTCGTGATGCTCAGAGCCCTCCCTGTGGTGCGACCGTAACCAGCGGATTCAAGGATCTGGTTTTACTGTGCTCCTGGCTGTCCTAACTTTGGAGTGACTTCAACTTCCAATTAAACTTTAGTTTCCACAGGCTTTCCATTTGCTGTCCCTCGGCTGATGAGATCTGTCAGGGTCTGTTGTAGCAATGCAGAATATAATGAAACTTTGTGTTTCTGAGCACACGTACCATGTCAGTGCTGCTAAGCTCTTCATCAATATTAAAGAATCGGCTGTTAGTTTCAACATGCATTGCTTTTCATTATCCTCTTTCAAGAGGGGGATGTGGGAAAAGTTACTTTCCACCAGCTCTTAGAGCCAGGTAGCAGGCCAGTGGTGTAATTGAAGTAAACTAGATGTCTTTCACCAGCCCACCCTTGCACTGAATCTCACCAGAACTGGAGAAACACCAAAGATGCTGACTCATGTTCATTGGGAAGTTGAAGGTGGTTCATTGAGCGTGTTCTGTGCAGACTGAGAGGCAGCCATCAGATGCGATTAACTGCTTCTGGCTATGAGAACGAGCTAGTGTTTAAACCAACAAGCTAAAAATGAAGGCTTCATATCACCGGGAGAGTCCTCCTTTATTATGTTTTTTATAGCAATAGATTGTTGCAGGCTGACCTGGTGGTGTTTATTCATGGCACTTGATAATTGCATTTACTCAATAGATTTCATACTTTACAAATTCTGTTTTAGGGTGTGACTGAATCTTTGTGAGCATTCCTGTAAATGAATTTTAAAAATTGGATTAGATGAAGTTTGTGTGTGTGTAGGGAGGCATTCCAGATTTTTCTTGTATACAGGGATGACTTCCAGCAGAAGCTAAGAAAACTTTTAATGCCAAGTTCTTTGTCAGTGATATCTTTCTACGAATTACAGGAGGTACACTGGGGAAGTGCTTTCTCTATGGCACACTGTCCTTGCTGGGGGGAAGGCAGAGTACATGCACAAAGCATCGTTGCCTCCTCAGAGCACGCTCCTAAGATCTGGAAATTTATTTCAGCCCTGGGTAACATCAGGTGCTTGAGGTGATGAATTAAGGCCAGAGTATTGGCTCATAAAAATGGAGAGGAGGACACGGACTGGCCAGTGCCAGTACAGGTGGTACCCTACCGCTACAAGGATTGTCCTGTCCAAAACCTTCCTTCCCTGTCCTGCATGGAGATTGCCATCCCTTCTTTACTCCTACCCCATGGAGGCAGCCTGTGGACGGATGGATGGACAGACGTTGTGGTAAGGATTTCCATGCCTGTTGGGGGCACTGAGGTTCTCGCTGATGATGGTAAACATGATTTGGCTCCCGTGTTCTCATAATCAGGCTTACTCGCGCTGAAACAGAGATTGCTCTATTACAGTGCCAGGCCTCTAGCAATACCAACTGTTAAATAATAAACAGGCCCTGGTTGTTGGCAGCAGCTCCCCAGCCCCCCGCCCCCCTCAACATGGAGTACCCATTTTCTGGGTTTACCTGATGCCTGTGCTCTAAAGTGCAGACCAGCGCCCATGTTCGATGGAGGCAGAGGCAACACAGAGACATCAGACTCTGTCTAATCTGCTTAGTTTATTATTCTCCTAGGACCTGGGGTGATATAGCAAACATGCAGTGCTTTGGCAGCACTTACAATGGCTGTGCTGTCGTTCTAGATAATATTACAGACTTTTGCCTAATGCATGGGATTTTTTTTTCCCCCTCTGTTCATCTCCCTGTTCTTTAAGGTCTTCCCCCCCCCCCTTTTTTTTTTTTTTTGGGGGGGGTTTGGGGTGGCTGGTGGGGGGGACTGTTTCCCCCTTT